>VYXF01011920.1:134582-194408 GCA_013397295.1 Polioptila caerulea
CAGGTAGGCTTTATCTGGCCCGCATCTGCCCCCCCGGGCTCTCTGGTTTTCCTGACTGTCCCACAGAACTAAACTCTTGTTGCAGTCCCAAGGAGCTCCCGGGGCAGATGGATGTGGCAGCTGGGGGGCTGCTCCTGTGTCCCC
This sequence comes from Polioptila caerulea, assembly GCA_013397295.1. Taxonomy (NCBI): domain Eukaryota; kingdom Metazoa; phylum Chordata; class Aves; order Passeriformes; family Certhiidae; genus Polioptila; species Polioptila caerulea. The sequence continues at coordinate 134,727 of VYXF01011920.1, forward strand.
TGGTTCTGTGCAGGTCTGGGTAGGGCAGGAGTGCCAGGACTGCTGCTGAAAGGAAAAGCAGGTGCCCTTGCAGCTGCTGGACGCTGGGACTCTGGCCAGGTGAGTTTGCACACTTGCTGCCTCCTTGCTGAGATTCTGTGGCTGCTTTTGGCCTGGCCCCTCCAGTTTGGTTTCTGGCCCTGGCCCTGGGCTCCTGCAGAGCTCAGATGTGAAACTGGGCCTTGCTGGGGTATCAGGTACCCTCTCACTGCCTTGGATCGCTCCATTCCAATGGAGCACATTCCAGGTTTGGGTTCTTTTGTCCGTGCCTTCCCCTTTACCTCCTTCCGCCCTGCAGTGGGAGCAGGAGAGGCAGCAGCAAAGGAGCCTGAACCCTGTGCTTAAAACCAAACTCTCTGCTTGGTGCAGCTGGAGGAGCAAATCCATAGTTCTTCCGCAGAGATCCCCAATCTTCCTGAAGAGAAATCGCGCTTCAGGTTGTTCCTTGTGCTGGAAGTGTGGAAGGACATCCTTGAGCCTGGCTCCTGCCCGAGCTGTTTGCTTCATCCTGGGCAGGGGGACACAAACAAAGGGATGTGGGTGGACAAGAAGGAGGAAGGAATGTTCTTCCAGAAGAACTGGAGCTCTTGAGCTGTAAGGGTTGGCAGCAGCAGTGGAAGCAGAGTTTTGCTGAGAGCCCGTAGGGGCCACAGCAGCTGGAATCCTGTGGAGGAGCCAGGGGCACCCTAATGGGAATCATCCTCTGGGGAACTGGGAATGGCAGGACTTGGAATGCCTCGGGAGATCTGCCTGCTGCAGATGCTCCAGGTCTCTGGAATCAGTGAACAACTGAGGCTCATGCACAGGGGGGTAATTTATTCCCTGTTTTCGTGGGCAGGAGAGGGAAGAGCTGATGCGTGGTGGGAGTGAGCCTCAGCATAATGTGAGCAGCTTGGGCTGGGGATCTTCTCTCAGATCATCTCAAATCCTTGTTGACAGAAGGAATGTGTGGATTTCTTGCCTCGTGGCTCATCTGCTCCAGCACAGGCAGCCAGGGACCTGTTTATCCCGTTGGGTCACCAATAATCTTTGAGGGGTGGGGAGGTCTCCTGCTGGGTTTCTGTGCCCCCACTCATGTGAAGGGGTTTGTCAGCACCCAGTTCTGGGTGGGGGCCTGGGGAGGACATCTGTGTTCTGTGACCCTGTTTGTGCAGGGGAAACCTGGGTTAGAATGGGGGGAAAACAGTGGCACCACTGATGATTCAGCACAATACCCATGGTGGACACGGGTCTCTCTTTAGGCTGTCTTAAAAAGAATAAAACCCTTCTCCCAAGCAGAAGCTGGGAATTCCTATATTTCTTTTACTTCTGAAAGTTTTCCAAGGAAGCAGTGAGAGTAATTAAGCATTTCTGACAGTTACCCAGGGGTGTTGCCCTGCCTGGGGTCTGTGCAGGGATTTCCCAGCACTGGTGTTGGTGTGCTGATCTGCAAGCCGAGCATCTCTCTCTCTGTCACTAAATTATTTTCTTGATCTTGGCTCTCACTTGTACTTCAGAGGTGAAACTGCGTCCTCTGGAGAGCTGTGCCAAAAATGGCAAAGCCTGTGCTTGACTCCTTCTGGTTCTAGGCCTGCACTGGGCTGTGTGAGAAGGGATCATTTAATCACTGTCACCATCACCCCAGGGAAGGGCTGGAGCTGTGTCTGGAGGGGTTTATGTTGGATACCAGGGAAAGATTCTTCCCCCAGAGGGTGCTGGGCACTGCCCAGGCTCCCAGGGAATGGGCACAGCCCCACAGAGCTCCAGGAGCCTTTGGACAGCACTGCCTGGGGTGCCCAGGGTGGGATTGTTGGGATGTCTGTGCAGGGCCAGGGCTTGGATTTGGATGGTCCTTGTGGGGCCCTTGCAGCTGAGGAGTTTCTGTGCTAAGTGATTACGAAAATACAGAGGCTCTTGGGGAGTCAAGGAGTTAGAAGTGTCTTCACTCAGGTCTGGATTCCCCCTCAGTGTGGACAGAAAGAACAATTTGTCCCAAGGGAAAGGTTCTGTGTCAAATTAAAGAGAAAAAACAAAATCGAAACACGCTAAAACCCCCAAAAAACCCCACGTTTTAAAAAATTAATTGCTAGCATGTCTGTGCACTTAATCACCTCTTTAATGCAGAGGACACAGCTGTACACCCTGTCAAAGTGCCTGATGCAAATGTACAGCATTCTCTCTGCACATCCTTCCTTTCTTCCTTCCTTCCTTCCCCGGCAGGTCGGTGCTGGAGGTGCTGGGAGGACGTGTGTGAGAAACACTATCTCTGCAACAGAGAAAGTGTCTGAACCTGTTTGTACTTCAGGGGCAGGGGCTGCACCTCCCTCTCTGTCCCTGTGCCAGACCAGCTTGTCTTCTTTTGTGTGCAGGGTGCTCTGGGCTTGCCTGTTGCTCTGTAGCATTGCAGAATGGGAGGATGACAGAAATGGGGGAAAGGCAATTCTCTGTGTTGGTTTCTGCTTCCCTGGTGCATGTGCCCTGCCTTCCCAATGTTTAGGTACCTGTTGAAGAGAACTGGTAACCTTTTTCTTCTCTTTCACCAAGAGCAGACAGCCAAATGCTGCTGGAATGGCCTCGTTTTTGAGGCATTAGGGGTTTCTGAAGAAGTTAGGGAGTGCTGGGCTCTGCTCTGCCTCCCAGATCAAGCGGAGCCTGTTTCTCGCATGTGCCACTGCCTGTTTCAAGAGCAGGATGGTAATTGCTGGTGGTTTGGCTTGGTGGCAGCTTGAGCTGAGTCCAGGGGCTGCAGTGCCTCAGTGGGCCACTAAAGCCAGCTCTGAGCTGAGGTCACTCTGTGTGCTGCCATAAAACATCTCCTGGCTTGGCCTGAGTGTGCAGGACAGCTGATATCGATGGAGCTCCTCTGGCTTGCCAGCAGAACTCAATCCAGCCTTAAATCTTGTCTTTCCAGCTGGGTATGGCAGTGTCACTCCTCTGGGGATGCTGTCCTTTGAAATTAAGTCTGTAAGCTCAGTGGAAAAAGAGAATTTCTGCCCTTCTAAGCTTTTGCAAGAGACTCAATCAATTTGTCTTTTACTAACCTGTGCCAATGTTTTCTGTGTTTGAAATACTGTTTCTCCTAGCTGAGATGAAAATTTCCCATTCTCATTTAACTTTAGAACCTTCTGAAATTCAGGGCCTGAAAGTGTGCCAAAGCAGAGTTGTTTTGTGTAACTGCTTTTTACAGAATAAGATGTAACTTGTAGAAATAGTGTTTAGGGGAATTTAAACACTGATCGTGATCTCTCCATCCATATAGCTGAAATCACAGTGATGTCAAAGTGATTGTCAGACCCTGCGTTTCTCCTTTCAGATCTGTTAAAGGTTTGTTCTGCTGTTTGGGTCTGTTTTCATCTCCCTTTCTCGTTATCAGAGTGCTGCTGCCACTTATCTGCCCTCTTTGCACTTGAGTTGCAATACCTGCTCCCACTCCAGAGGACTAAAGTAAACATGCTGCTATTTTGGTTCAAGTAGTGCTTTAGTTGTGGGTTTTTCGTTTGTTTTTGTTTTTTTTATTTTATTTTGAGGTGACTGTGACCCAGCATACCCCTCAGTATTTATTTGTGTTAAGGTGGTGGCTAGCCCGTGACCCGAAGGCGCAGCCTGCTGAAGCATTTCACGTACAATAGTGTCTGCCTCACAAAGAAAACACTGATAAAGGAAATAAATCCAAGCCTAACCAGGAGGTTGTGAGTATCACAGGATGCTGTGCCCTGTGGTTGAGCTGCAGTGACCCTGCCAGGGGCTGTGAGCTCCTGTCACACTCCCCGGGTAATGGGAATCAAGAGTCCTTTGGTTATCTGCCGCAGTGAGTGGGACTCCTCCTGGTCCCTGGAATGTGGCTGCTGCTCCAGGTGTGGCATTCGGCCCCAGCCAGGGCACAGGGGCCTCAAGGCAGCCTGTGGTGTGGGTTTGGAGAGCCCCAGGGCTGCTGAGGGGGAGCAGCGTGTCCCTGTGCCCGTGGGCTCCATGGGGCTTCTGCTGCCCAAGGAAATGGGTTTGGATTTCTTTCCTTGTCTTTTAAAATTGCTGCTGGTGATCCCTTGAGTTCTAGAAAGCTGGTCCTAGAAAGAGACTACTGAGCTTCCTTAAAACAGCTAATTAATTACGTATTTAAGCTTGTCTGTGCTAGAAACTGGCCAGCCTAGCTGTAATAGGATTGTTCTGGCTCGTTTTAATTGTGCTCATCTAACTTGAGTGGATGCTTCAGCGTGGGATAACGTTTGGGAGCAGACTTCTTTTGGAAACCTGCAGTCAAACCAACCCCTTCCCAGAATGCCAGAATCCAGGATGGGTCAGGCTGAAGGGACCACCCTGGTTCCCCTGGTGCCACCTCCCTGCTCCAGCAGGGCCATCCCAGAGCACAGGGCACAGGAGGGTGTCCAGAGGGGTGTGGGAGGGAAACTGCACAGCCTCTCTGGTCTCTGTTCAGTGATGGGGCTCATGCTGGGCTGAGCAGAGGGGAGGATCCCTCTGGGATCTGCTGGGAATGCTCTTCCCGATGCCCCCCAGGATCCCCCATCCCTCCTACTTGGCTTTGCTGCCTTATCCTGTGGCTGTGGGGACCCTCCTTTTCCTCCTGGTAGCTGAGACCCAGCAGCAGCTCCGAGTGATCCCGGGTGGCAGAGAACATTCCTGCTGCTCCTGCTCCCCAGTCCTTGCTGCTGTGCATCTGGATGTCTTGGCACTGCGGGTGACCCACATCGGGGGCACTGAGAATCGACTTGCATAAATATTTGAAGTCAGGAGTTACTCATGCATACAGGATCCAATTTGATTTATTTATTTGATCCAGTGTTGAGAGCAGAGGAGCTGAACACTCGGAAGTGCAGGGGAAGCCCTGCCTGAAGACTCCTTACATTTACTCAGCAGAGGGGTCTTGAGTCAGTGGTGTGCAACTGTGGCAGGAGTTTATTTCTTCCAAGGGCCTTTGTCCAGGATGTTCCCTTTTAACAAAGAATTAAAAGCGTTTTAGTTTTTTAAACATCCCTTATGTAACCTCCAAATTATATTTTAAGCAGAAGTCTGCCTTTTTTCCCCCTTTTTCTTTACAAAAGGAGCTTGTGCTGAAATAGCAGGGCAAGTCTTTGATGGGAGGTGGTTGCTCTGCTTTGTGACTCTGTGGAATTGCTCTTGCTCTCCCTTTCGTGGCTGTGGGAATTCCCATTGGAAATGGTTTCGATGCTGGGGGAATTTGGGCTCTGTTTCATGTCAAACCTTTGCTGGGCTGCAGAGGTTTGAGTTCAATACACTAATTGATCTTGTACTACATTTACAGTGCAGTAGAGAGTACAGTTACAATGCATATGTAATAGGGATATGCAGGATAAAATTAAACATCAAATATATGTTCCTGAGGAAGAATAGCTTTTCTGTTTTCTGCTATTAGTGTGTGTTGCCTGCCTTTATACTAAATTCAGCTTGGTGTTTGTAAAGAAAAGCAAAGGCTAACAGCCTTTCCACTGTTAAATTCCTTCTCCACAGGCGAGGAGATCAGGACTAACCCCTAATTAGAGCAAAGAGTGATTTCGTGAGCATCCCACTGACAGGAGCAGCTTTTGGCTTCTGCCTTGGGAAAGCAGCCTGGCTCTGGGGCTGCTGGCTGAGGTGGGGTCCAAAAATCTCCTTCTGCAATTTAAACAGTATATAGAAATAGAATAAACTGGTGTTTTCCCCTTTGGGGTTTAGATCGAGCTTTTGCTACGACAGTGACGCAAACAGGGTAAGAAAAACATGGATAAATAAATACGTCAGAGCTCCCAAAAACCCACTGTCTCTGAACCCTTCACTGCAAAACTATTTGACTTTGCTGGCTTGTTTTAAGCCTTGGCTTCTGAGCCCCTTTCAAATCAGATGTATTGCTGAAACCAGCCTGCAATAATCAGGGAGTTTTGCTGCTGACTTTGCTGTGTGTGAGAGGAAATCCCTTTTTCCCTCACTGCAAATGGATTGCTATCAGGTCGCTTCTCCCTTTTCTGGAAGAAGGTTTGCTTCAAAAGACTTGGAGTATAAATTCTCTGTCTGATGCTTGTCTTGAATGGGTAGCACTGCTAAAAAATTAATGGAGCGCAATAGCCTGGATGATGATTTCACCTCTGATGTGAAGGAATTTTCTATTCTTCTTTCTTTTTAATTGCCTGACGCGCTTTCTTCTTAACTATCTATATATCTATCTCATTTCTCTTTTTTCCTGGGCCTGCAATTCCCTGGGATCCTGGTGATCATGGCTGGGTCAGCAATTCAGTCTGGCACAGCAGCGACGGGGGCAGCTGCTGACGCGCCCGACGCGGCCCCGCACGTTTGATGTTCATGCTGATAACCCCGGGCAGCTTGGGATGCTTCAGCTGGCTAGAAATGGAGCTGAAATAAGAAGGTTTTATCCTTGAAGACAGAAGTAGGAGTGACAGTGATTTCCACTTGTTTCGGTCCTGGTTGCCACGCCGCGAGTGGCTGCGGTGGCTTTCCCGGTGGGAAGGGGGAGCAGAGCCCTGGCAGGTGTCCCAAAGCCACCCAGAGCAGCCCTAGGAACCCCTGTGACAGATGACAGGGGCTGGACTGGCCACTGGTTCCCTGGCACCCTTGCTGGGTGCCCTGGCAGTGCTCCCACAGAGCCAGGGATGGAGAGGGGATGCCCAGTCCAGGCAGTGCCTTCAGGAGCTCACCCACTTCTCTCGGCTCATCTGCACGTGTGGATTTTTCCAGGGAGAAATCAGGACGAGGCAGAGCCAGATTTTACTCTGGAGCAGTGTTTTATGTCACTTTGCAGCAGTGTTTATTTCCCCTGGGCAAAACCAAATGGTGAATACCTTGTAGAGATTGCAGAGAAACATTAATTACTGTGGCATATTCCCCTCTTCAGCTCAACTCGTGCCATTTTAAAAGCGTTTTCCATAGCTTGGATTTGTTTGTGTGGGCAGTCAGTTACATAATTAAAGCAAATTCTGTTCTACGATTCTGTGTTTTTCAGCCAAATGTTTTCCCTTAAATTAGTACTGTCTGTAGCTGGATAAAAACGAGGAGAGTCTTTGTCAAAGTTTTTTTCTCCTTTGAAGCTTTTTTCATGCCCACTCTTCTGAATGGGCATTTCCCAATGTTATTCTTTGTAATTGTTTTGTGGTCATTGTCTGCTCTGGTTTGAAAAGGCCCATTAGGAAGCAAAGCCCTTGATGCCCAGCTCGGGAGTGGCATTTACGATGTGCGAGGTGCTCTCACTTTGGTGAGGGGGGGTTTGCAGAAGGCGTTTCTGCTGCTTTGGGGCCTGCTGTGAATGGAAGTTGTTCTGATGAGGAAATTGCTGTTTTCCTGCCTGCCATGCTCCAGGGTTTGTGTTAGCGCTGCTGGGAAGTGTCTGGGATTTGGGCTGTTGGAACATTGGTGGCTTTTCCTTGTGGAGAGCCTGAGCTGGTGCTGGGGGCAGGATTTAGGGTGGCAGTGTTCTGACCACTCGAGGTGGGTGGGATTATCTGGTATTAAGTGAAACAGCAAATGTGTAAACAAAACCCAGGAGTTGGGCATGGTGCTCCCTGCTGCCACTTCCCAAAGGCTTAAGGGGTGCCAGGCAGGTGTGGAGATGGTGTGGCAGCGTTTGGGAGCAGCCCCGTTAGGTTTGTGTGATGGGAAGGGGAGGGGAGGAGGTGTTTTGCAGGAGTGGGGCCTGATTTAAGTCAGGCTTCACAAAACAGTGCTTTGCAGAAAGAGCTGTGCTGGTGAGGGAGCGTGCAAGCATCTCCTTTCTGGAAATGTCTTTCTCCTGGGTGCCTGGAATGTGGCTGTAGCTCTAGAGGTGTTCAAGGAGAGGTTTGCCTGTAAATCATAGCAGTGCTGCCTCTGGAGGGGCCTTTGGCTCCCCTCAGTTTTGGAGGAATGTTTCTGGGCAGTGTGAGTCGTGATGTGCACCTCAGCTCACCTCACTCCCACCTCTCGTTATTTTGTTGTGGCTTGATCACTGAACCACGGAATCATTTGTGTTGGAAAGGACCTCCAGGATCATCCAATCCATCCTGTGCCCCATCCCCACCGTGTCCCCAGCCCAGAGCACTGAGTGCCACCTCCAGACCTTCCTGGGACACCTCCAGGGATGGGCACTCCAAATCTCCCCTGGGCAGCCTCTGCCTAGGCCTGACCGCCCTTTCGATGGAGGAATTCCTGCTGGTGTCCAACCTGAGCCTCCCCTGGCACAGCCTGAGGCCATTCCCTCTCCTCCTGTCCTTGTTCCCTCCAGCTGTCCCCTCCTGTCAGGGAGTTGTGCAGAGCAAGAAGGGCCCCCCTGAGCCTCCTTTTCTGCAGGCTGAGCCCCTTTCCAGCTCCCTCAGACTTAACCCTCTGGACCCTCCACCAGCGTTGTTGCCCTTCCCTGGACTCTATTTGCCCTGCATCTTCAAAACTGTCGTTCATTCCAGCTGAAATCCAAGGGTTTTGTTCAGCTCCACTGTGATCACTGAGCTTGCTGGAGCTTGGAGATGCAGACAGGCAGAGATGATCTCCCTTGGGCCTGGCACTGAAATCCCAACTGCACTTGGGGCGTCTGCTGAACTCCCACACCCGTGGTGTGTAAATCCGGGACTTGGATTGACTTGTGGAGCCCTGGCCTCTGTGGGGCTGAAACCATCAGCAGCTGGAATAGCCTGAGCAGGAAGGGAGGAGGGAACTATGTTTGCATTCTCTCTACTGGCTGCATGGCAGGGAGCGAGCCGTGGGTTTTCCCTGCCTGCTCCCCAGGAGCTGCGTTTCTTTTGGTGCTCTGTTGTACCTCTGTGTGAGTGAGCGTGCCTGCAGGCGCTGTGGAAGCGCTCACCTCCGTGTTCACGGGGCAGCCACCCCTCAGGAGCTGAGCTGGGCTCCCGTGGAGCCGAAGGCAGCAATCACACCAGCCTGGGAGATGTGGGTCCCGCCCGGAATCCCGCATCCCTCGGGTGTCAGCGGCAGCAGGGACCCGCCAGGTGGCTGGAGTCGCACAGACAGCGGGTTCGCGGCCACGGAGGAGGGACCAGACGGAGCAGTTCTTCTTGTTCCTGCTATCCACATTCTCCATCTCCCCAGAGCCTGCTCTTCCAGCACCAAACATGCCTGTGCTGTTCCTTGGCATGGCGGGTTTGCCTTGCCAAGTGAGGACTGAGCCCAAAAGGCTCCTGGGGGGTGTTACAAGTAGCCTCCCCCTGCTTCCTCCATAAGGAAAACTTGGCCCAGGCGCCCACTCGGCCCTCACTGACTTCTCTAAGGATTTTTGGGGGGAATCTCACCCTGAAGCTTTCCTGTACTTGATGCTTCATTATTTTTAGCTGCTCAGAACCAGAAAGGTCGTGTACATGAACCTTTTTTTCTTTGCTGAATTTCAACATGACCATTACTCTTTCTGCAATCTGCCTGCCCTGCTGAGCATGGGAATGTGTGACACATCTGCTTCCTGGTCCCTTTGAGTAATTGTGTACAGACTATCTTCTCACCATCTCCTCACCCTAAAAACCCCTTGGCAACTGGGCAAACTGGGAGCTGACTGTAAAAGAAAAAGGTCCCACTCTTGTCTTGGATTCTGCTACTGAGTGCATCCCTGGGCTCTCAGGGATGGGGAGAAGTTGCCTTTGAAACTGCTCTGGAGTTATCCCCACCACCAATTCAAATGTTCCTTTGCCATTGAAACAAGAAGCAAAATTACTTCTCACAGTGTTCCCCTTGTGAATTAGGGAGCAGACATGGCTGGCTGTGGGCTGTCACAGCAGGCCCCCTCCGTGGCAGGGCTGGGTTCAGGGGCAGTGTTGAGCTGCAGTTTGCTCATCCCGGCCCCTCGAGTGAATTCTGCCTCGTGCTCAGTGCAGGGCCATCTGTTTTCCTGTGTATTCTCTCTTGCCCAGCACCCTGATCCGAGTGGAAAGGTGAGGTTGCACACACGTGAGGAGGAGCAGCTCCTTTGTTCTGCCGACAGCTTGATTGCCAGCAGAGGAGCCAAGTGACAAAAGGGACGCTGGGGTTTTTGCTGTTTTGAAAGTGTGCTCCTGGTGCGAAGTCCTGGGGATTATTGCCAGCTGAGCTGAGGGACACCTGAGTTTTGGGGTTAAATTGGAACCTAAGACATAAAGGTCTCTTGCAACTGGGCCTTTTACAGATATTGAAATCTGTATTTTGAGCTCACACGGATTTCACTGTATGATTCCTCAACGTGCCTGCCGGAGAGCCCCCATCCCCCTTGTCCCCCTGATCCGTGCAGAGCTGTCACTGCCGTCCAGGTTTTCCTGTGCTACCTCCTTCTGCACCGTCAATGGTAATTTAATTTCCACATTTACAGACCTGAATTAATTATGAATGAAATAATTTGTATGAATTTTAGAGCGGAAGGGTGGTGGATTAATGGTTCTTTGGGAACAGGAGGCCTCTGCAGCGGAAGGGATTCAGCGTAGGAGTGGCTGTGCCCCTTCTGTCCCGTGTGCATCCCTGAGAGAAAAGCACTTGTGCTGTCTGTCCCCTGATGCAGCAGTGTCTGTTTGTCTGTGTGCAGACACATTGCACTGTCCTGCTCTCCCCACTCATCTTTCTGAGGCTTGGGTTTGTTTTCTTTTCTTGGAAGCTTTGCCTGCAGGAGTGAGCAGCGAGCGCTCCCGCTCCCAGCAGTTTTGCTTGGCAGAGTTTCTCGCTCTGGGCTGTCTCCAGCCCTTCCTCTGCAGCACCAACTCTGCCGTTTCATCCCAGCAGCCTTCCCGAAGCCCCTGGTTCTGTGTTTGGCTCCTGTGCTGGGGCTGTTTGTCCCGGGTTCCCGATCCCGCTGGGCCGTGCTGGGACGGGGTCGGGGTTGCGCAAGGCCTGTCTGGAGGGCAGGTTGCCATCAGCGAGCTCCAGGATTTTTTCATGAAACAATGCTCAACTTCCCGGGGTCAGCTGGAGGTGATGGGATCGTGTTGCCTGCAGGGACTGGCAGGGCAGTGACAGAGTTTGGTGCTGCACAACTCTGGGTTTCATTCCCACCGAGTGCCCTAAACCCGCCCGGCCCCAGGAGCAGCAGCAATGGCAAACGGGGCTAAGGTGTTCATTCCTTTATAGCACATTATCAAAAAATACCCAAACACAGCTGCTCAGATTACTCACAGGGCCCTCTGGTTTTGAGTGACTTCTTCCTGCCTAATAATTTCTTTTCCAAGCTAATCATTTCACAGCAGCCTCTTGATCCTTATACTTGTCTGCAGTTTGTTTGCTGTCATCGTGCTGTCCAGATATTTCTCCCCATGTTTACAAAATTGTCCTTTAAGCCAAGGGTATTCATAAAACACTGATGGTGTAGCCAGGGCTGCTTTTGGTGAGAAGATGATTTGTGACTGGTAAAGAGAGGCCCAAGCTGGAAGCCTTTGCAGTCTGGGTGTGTGTACCCCAGTACTCTATGGAGTCAGAGAATCACAGACTGATTTGTGATGGAAGGGGTCTTGAAGATCATCTGGTTCCACCCTGCTGCCTTGGGCAGGAACAACTTCCACTTGGTTGCTCCAAGCCCTGTCCAGCCTGGCCTTGGACATGTTAGGTTGTGCTGAAGTTTTCTTGGAGGTTTAAAGACAAACCCCAAAAAAGAGGTTGTTTGCATCAATGTACTGAGCTCGTATCAGCGCATGCAAACAAGAACGTGTTCAGCTACTGGAGTTCGCACTCTGGCACCCGGCCACAGCCTCCTACTGAAGGGCTCAGCTGCTTTGGGAACCTGATCTCAAAGGTCTGATTTACACTGGTTACACCAGTAACTCCAGCTGTGCCCAGAACCCACACCACGAGGTTTTGTTTAAAGCAAGAAAAAGCAGAACCTTGGCGTTCTCCTGTTCCTTGCAAACCCTGATTTTTTTTTTCAGTTCCTCCTTTAACAGTTCGTGTGGTTGCTCGGTGTTGCTTCTCTGTGAATCTGTAACATTTTACACCGCTTTCTTTAGGATATAAATGGTGTTTCTGTAGCTAATCTCGACACACCACGGTGGCTGTTGGTGAGAGGGGGGTACAGGAGTGGAACAGCAGCAGGAGGTTGCCCTTTCTCAGAATGTTGTCCAAAGAAAGGAAAAAAGAGGGAAAACCAGAGGTAGATGGCCCAGGGAGGACTGTGGATGTTGCCCTATGTCCCACTCAGCTTACTTTGCCAGAAGGGTAAAAGTCCTGGAGTTCTGAGGCCCCTTCCTGCAAATCCAAAGGATCCTGGTGGGCATGAGAGCCCCAGGCTGTTGAAGGGAGCAGCAGAAGGAATTTGGGAGCTGGAAGGAGGGCGCAGAAACACGGGCTGGACAATTTCCACCCTCACCTATTAATTCTACCTGATTATTTTTAATCACTGGTCTCTGGAAATCCCTGCCCTCCTGCCGGGGAGGGTAATTACATTCCCATCAGGAGCCTGGGTTTCTCTGGGAGGTGTGCGAGCCTCAGGGCTGCTCTGAGGGGCTCTCAGAGGTCCTGAGGTGTTATTATTGAGTGGTTTTTCACACCGTGGGTAGAGGTGTGGGGAAGCCTCCCTCGCTTCAGACAAGATCTGTCCCCCACGAGTCTCAGCCCGCACCCTGTTGACTTTTGGCCATTTCTTAACCAGCTTTAAAAAGTATCTGGAGCACAAACGGGTCGCTTAGCAACCGGGGCGGCCGGAGAATGGGTCAGTGATTAACAATTCTGTATAATCAAGGTTAAAAATGCAGGGCAGTCTGCTCGGCCGGCCGGAATGTTGCAGCGCTCCGCCGCTGCGATTGATGGCGGGGGGAAGGAAATTTATACCAGCTGTAGTGCTGACCTCATGAACACAGTGATTCAAGACTTGAAACCAGACTGAAGTCTCTGTTCTTCACTGATATCTCACAAAAAACAGCGTTCAAGAGCCTTTGGATGAGTAACATAGGCATGGTCTGTGTTTGACATGTGTTTTTTCCCAAGGCTCCGGGCCTTCCCCCGGCCATGTGACTTTGCAAACAAACAGAAATAGATCTGCACGGGAGGGTGGAAAATGTGGAGTCTAGCTGTAGGGCAGAAATGGGGAAGGACGCTGCGTTTCTGGTTCTGGTCACCTGTGTGAGTGTTGGTGCGCTGTTCCTCCAAGCAAGCGAACGACGAGTGCCACGGCAGCTTGATGAATATATTTTTCTGAGTCTTATTTGGCAGAGGGATTGTTTTCCTAAGTCCTCGGTGATGCTTTGGTTTCTGGATGGAGAGGTTCCCGGCAGCTTTTTCTCCTTGCACAGGGTAGAAAAGGAGATGTCTGGGTTGGGATTTCATTTACCCCAATAAATGTCCCAGCACTCCCCATTGCTGCAGGGACATCCAGTGAGAATACCAATCACTAGAACAGCACTGCATCTGTTGGATGTGATACCAGGGTTGTTTTGCCAAGTCATTTACTTTCATTGTCTAATCAATTCCTCAAGTCTCTTGCCTATTTGCCTCTTTGTTTAATTAACCCCTCCTTTCAGCCTCTTCCCCTCCCCAAGTCATCATGCTGATGTGGAGAGGTGAGGATCAGCTGACAGTGTCTCTTCAGCAGTCACGGGAAGCAGTGTGTTCCAGGAGCCCTGGCTGAAAGTGATTTATATTCCTGAGGACTAATCTTCCATCACTGTCCCAAGCTGACAGTGTCACAGGCAGGCAACTCTCTTCCTTCACTCCCCTGAACCTTTTCCTCCCTCCCCTGCTTCCCCTGAATAGACTTATTCCCTGTCAGCTAAAATAATGCATATTTCCAGGATCCCTTTCAAACTGATGTTACTCATCACCTTCCTCACCTCCCACCACTGGTCCAGGAGAAAAATCATCTTAATGCCCCTTTCCACAGGAGTCAGGTGATGTCTTAATGAATGCTTTCCTTGCTTGGTTTTGGTCATTAAACACACTCTGCCACTGTTGGCTCTTTATGGCTTCAGCCTAAGTGGTAAAATCCATATGTGAGACTCTGCAGAGGCTTTTAGGTGTCATTAGGGATCATTAATATGCAGAGCAATGCCAGGCACCAGAGGCTGCAGGGGTAGGAAATATCCATCATCTGCTGCAGGATAACTTTAGGTCAGCAGAACTCGTCGGGCACAGGGGCTGGATTTGGGCAAGGATTCCTCATGAGTGTGTCAGGAGAGCGTGGGGTAGGATGGGGAGGGAAAAGGCAACCCTGAGCAGCTTTGGGGCTCCTTCCATCCTCCTTCTGCACTGTTGGTCTGGAGCATCTTTTGGATCCTGTGGCTCTTGCAGTCACTCCAATGACTCCTCACCACAGAGAGGCTATGCCAGAACTTGATAGCTTGGACTGCCTTTGTATAAATTGAATTAATACCCAGTTTCAGGCTATCAACTGCCTGCTTCCACAGGCCAAAGGGTTTTTTTTTTCCTTCCTCCTGCCTTCTTGATTAGCATCTTCATTTCTGCCTTATGAGCCTTTCCCTGGTTTTGCTGTTTTGTTTCCCACCAGGGATGGATTTCTACACTCACCACCCAGGCAGGTGCTTGCAGGGGAAGCCCTGGCACCTTTGTGGTGGCACTTGAGTGACTTTGGTGCCTTTGTGGGTGCAGCAGGGGCTGCCTGGGGGGGCCTGTGATGGTGGTCTCCTATTTACCTCTGGCTGCAGGATGTCTTCCAAGGACCCAGGGAGAGTTTTCTGCCTTGCTTTCCTTGCTCTGCACAGCCTGGGAGTATCAGGGGTGTTTCCTATGGTCTGTCGTGGCTCAGCAAGGAAGGGAGACCAGCTGAGCAAGGATTTATGTATCTCCTCTTTATTTAAAGTGTGTTTCTCCACCTTGGAAAGTTCAAAAGATTATTCTCTCCATGCTGGTTTCTGATACCGGACAGGCTGGAAATGTGAGTGGGTATGTTAATGCTGCTCCTGGCCCTCGTGGCAGTCACTTCTGAAAAATAGAAATGGTCTTCATGTGCTTGGCCTGGGAGCTTTGATTTGACATGAATACTGTCAGCCACGTGAAACAGATGATAAATTACACTGAAAAACATGTTTCGGTTTCCAGCAGCAGCGTTGGGGTTATGCCACAGCTACAGGAAAAGCAGAGTCATTTGAAATGCAGGTGTTTGCCCTCCTGGCTCCTACCACTGTGCTGAGCTGCACTGCTGGGAGGTGTCCCTGCCCATGGCATGGGCTGGGACTGCCTGGCCTTAAAGGTCTCTTCCATTTTGTGATTCCAGTCTGTGATTCCATGATTTTCCCATGGCTGTTCTGGTTCGAGGTGAAGCCGACTGCCTGTGCAGTGACTCCTGCTCCTGAGGGGCACCAGCATGGAGGGGGGCAGAAGCTGCCACGTTATCCCACGGGGCCTTTCCCCAGGTGGAATCACACAATCACTGAGGCTGGAAAAGCCCACTGAGGCCATCGAGTCCACCCTGTGCCCCATCCCCACCTTGTCCCCAGCCCAGAGCACTGAGTGCCACCTCCAGACCTTCCTGGGACACCTCCAGGGATGGGCACTCCAAACCTCCCTGGGCAGCCCCTGCCTAGGCCTGACCGCCCTTTCCATGGAGAAATTCCTCCTGGTGTCCAACCTGGCCCAGCCTGAGGCCATTCCCCCTCCTCCTGTCCCTGTTCCCTGGGAGCAGACCCCAGTCCCCCCCGGCTGTCCCCTCCTGTCCCCTTCAGCCAGAAGGGCCCCCTGAGCCTCCTCTGCTCCAGGCTGAGCCCCTTTCCCAGCTCCCCCAGCTGCTCCTGGGGCTCCATTCCCTTCCCCAGCTCCGTTCCCTTCCCTGGACACGCTCCAGTGTGAAGTGAGAAGCCCAGAACTGGACACAGCCCTTGAGGTCCCCAGCAGTGCCAGCACAGGGGTCGGGGATGCTGCTCCCCACTCTGCCACGGGGTTCCCAGGCACCCACAGCACAACCCCTGGAACTGAGATCCCAAGACTCAGCTTTGCACTGTGGTGGTAAAAACCTTGCCTCAGGGATGGCTCTGGGATCCTGGCTGCTCCCCTGGGCTCCTGCTCTCTGGGATAATTTTTCCTGTTGCTGGTTGCTTTATATGCTCATTAAAAGCAATGGGAATTTGTGGGTAAAAGGGAAGATAGCAAATGTAAGCCAGTGTAAGCTCTAATGTGTTTGTAGATAAAAACCAACCTGACACGTTTCTGTGCTGGAGATTTATAATCTAATCATTCCTTGACTTGCTCAGCAGGGACTGGAGCAGCATGTAGTTATTTACATATAGGGAACATTAAACAGCCACCTCTTTAAACCATATGTGAACATAAAATCCTACAACCACTGCTGAGTAATGGATATCTGTGAAAGACAAGAATGAAAATAAAGCAGAAACAAGCACAATGAAAAGGTAGCACAGCAAGGAGCAGCTGTGCCAGGGGCACATTCTGTGCCTGTGCCAGAGTGGGGACGTGGCCCTGTGCATCCGTGTGCTCCTCAGTGAACTCTGTGCACAGTGAACACGTGCAGCAGGATTGCTCTGTGCTCCTCTGCAGCTGTGCTGAGCTGCTGGGGGGCTTTGTGTCCCTGTGGCTGGCACCTCGGCATCCCTCTGCAGCTGGCATCACTCCTTTGGGCAGCTGTGATCCCTCAGAGACTGAAGCCCAGTTTGCACCTTCCCCTCAGGTGGCTTTTGCCGTGTCCTTGCTGGCTCTGGCAGTGGCCCTGCAGGGCTCAGGATGCATTTGTCCAGGTGCTGGGGCTCACCCCTGGGATGGTGCTGTCTGGCACAGCTCCTGGGCACACCTGGCAGGTGCAACCCTGGCCTCTGTGCTTTGGATCTCTGACTTAGGAGGTTGGCAGAGGGATTGGGGGATGTTAGTGGCTTTTCCTTCCTTTCTTTCCAAGAGAAAAATGCATAGGAATGGTAGGCTCTGGAGAAATCGCTGCTCTCTGTATCTTATGAGCCCTGAAACATCACATTTTAATGTGTTCTTTCTGTGGGTGGCTCAGTTTCTTGAGATGGGCTCTCCTGTGCTTTTCCATTTCTTTCACTGATTGCGAACAGGAGCTTGGAGACAATTCCTGGTACAGGAGAGGCATCCCCAAGTGGGTGCAGCTGCAGCCTGCAGGAGCCAGGCTGACCCCACAGGCAGGTTTGGTGGTAGGTGTCAGCGTGCAGGTGACAGACAGAGCTGTTAGTTGTTCCTCAGACATGGACTGATCCCTTCCTGATGGATCCCCTCCTTGCTGGGCTCCTCTGCTGATGGTGAGCCTGAGAACAGCAACTCCTGGGGGGAATTAGGATAAAAGGAGAAATCAACCTCTGTGATACGGGGGGATAAGACAGTGAGTTTCTGTCACAGAAATAAAACTGTTTCCTACTTGTAAAACACCCTTTTGATGGCATCTGGACAAAACACTGTCCTCTGTGTCTCTCATTTTTAACCCTCTGCATTCCCGGGCCCTGAAGGGAACGTGATAAGAAACGTGGAAAGGGGGAGAGGCTTAAGCAATGTTTTGTTCTGAAATCCCCACTATTTTTAAGTAGTATTTTAGAAATCTCTACTGTATTTTAAATTAGTTTGTCAGAGTGTAATTACCACGAAGAAGGTAAGAAACTCATTTAAACACGGCAACTGTAGTGGAGAAGCCAATTTTCAGAAATCAGTGGAAATTGTAATTGGAGTCATTAAGTGCCGAGTTCGGTAATTAAGAGTTGGGTTTTGACATTTTGGGCTCTGCTGCTGATTGTCCGTGGAGAGGGAACAAAAATGTGTTTGCTGAGGATTTGGTGGCTCCCTGGGCCTGTGCAGCTGCTGGCCATGCTCACAGAGGGGCTGGTAGCCCGTCAGACACTTGGCTGGTGCCTCCTCCTCATTCGTGTCACAGGATGCTGAGGAAAGGATCCCCTGGGGTAACACTCAGGAGAAGGTGTTTTCTAAGCGAGAGGTTGATGCCCAGCTCCTCAGCCTGTCGTGCTTTCAAACCTGGATCTTGGATTGTAAATCCATCTTGATAAAACATCTGGATCCTCCTGCGGAGTGAAAGTGCTGATGAAGTTATTCATAGTGGAAGTGCATCCTTGTCACTGCTTGTTTGCAGAATTATCTCTGGGAAGTCAGGATGTTCTGCATTTTTAACTCCTGCAGTTCAAGCAAGATGCTTTTGTTGTAATAATGGAGAAGCCATGAAACCCCTGACGTGCTGATAGTTATCATCAGCTACAACAAGCCTTATGTTTATTTTCCTATTAAGAATTCTAATTTTCCAGAGCAATGGCATTTATAAGGCTTTTTTCTTTAATTTTGCTGTTTTCCCAGCTCCCAGATGCTGTCTGGGCTTCCAGCATGGGAGCTGAGGTGATGGTTTTTTCCTTTTGAGCTTTTACATCCACCAACAAATCCACTGGTGGCTGCAATCTCCTGCTCTGGGTTTGAGTCTGTCATGACCTCCTGTCTCAGCAGGAGCCAGAGGCCAGCCAGAAAGTTTCCTAGAACATGCTTTTAGTGCTTTGGCCGTGCTCATTTCTTAGGCATGAGAAAACCACTGGCAGTTAAACAGCTGTTTTACCCAGAAATCCCCTTTTTGCCATGGTGGGGTTTTTCCCAAATTGCGCTTCCCTTCTCTTCCTGGGGGCTCTGACCTTTAGAGCTGGACAGATGCTTTCCCCTGGACTTGTTCGTGTTTATGTTTGGTGTGGGGCATCCATGGGATGGATATTCTTTGGAGTGCCCAGGTGGGATGGACAGAAGGAAACAGGGAGAGCAGCCTCGGCCACCCAGCTGTGTTCAGAAGGAATGGTCACAGAATCACGGAATATCTGGAGTTGGGAGAGACTCGTGAGGATCATCGAGTCCCTCCCCACGTCCCATTGCAGGCACCTGCTTTGGGGATACTGAATGCTGTATGACAGAAGCCAGGAACAGGCTGGAGCCTCCATTCCAGCCTTTCCTGAGCAGGCTGGTTGGGAAGGGCTGTCTCCTCGTGCCTGGGCTCCCTGCAGCTTTGGGCAGCTCCAGTGCTTGGTGCTGGAGCTCCAGGCTGGGCTCTCCCAGGCACGTGCTCCCAGCTGAGCTCCTGCTTGAGTTGCAGGCTGGGGCAGTAAGGAGGATACACTCATTTCTTCCTGCTCCTCTTCCCTTCCTTGTCCTCTCCTTTCGGGTTATGTCTCTAGACAGCCTTACTGGATTACTGGGTCGCACTGCAGGCCTGGGACTGGTCCTGGAGGCTCTGAAGCTGATGTGGGCTGGCAGCCTGCTGAGCCTCTGTGTCCCCTTGGGGATCTCCCTCCAAACCCTGCAGTGGTGGATACATTCCTTCGTTTCACCTGGCCCCAGCTGCGGGGAGGAACAATTCCCAAGACGTTTGTTTGAAAGTGTGCTGCAGCCTCTGGGTGGCACCGGCCTCTTCTGGGGAGCTTGTGGGAGAGCTCAGAAAGCCTTGAGTGCAGCTCAGATGTTTGCCTGTGAGCAGCTCCCATGCAGCAGAGCAGCTCCTTGCAGTTCCTGTGGTTGGTTCTCCTTCACACCTGAGCACCGGCCGCCAGCGCCGCACCAACCGCGGGCCCCGCGTTTGCTCTCTGTGCCGGCACCTCCCCGAGCATCCTCCACCTCTGGGTCCCACAGGGATTCCTCTCCACACCCTCCTGCCACCCAAAAGGCCAAAATCTGTTGTCAGTGGGGCTGCCCAGAGGGAAGACTCAGCCCCTCTGCTCTCCAGAGATCTCTGCCCTGTCAGACTCTGTCCCTCTGGAGCTGCTGTGTTCGCCTAGGAACTGTTAGAGCTCTGGAAAACAAGAGATCTTGCCAAGGTAGGTACAAATGACATATCAGAGCATGACTCCATTCTTCTGTTTTGGTTTTTTTTCTTTCTTCAGTGGCTGAGGTGTTTTCAAGAAGGAAAAAATTAAGGCTGTGCTACTTCTGGGGCAAAACTTCTGTGCTGTCCTTCCTCTTAGGTTTTTATGGTTTAGATGTGTGGGTGTCTGTTATGGCATCATGTGTGTCCCACCACACGTCCCTCCCTTTTCTCTGCCTCTTTAGTCGTGAGGACTCAAGTCTCACATGCTTAAAATTTGTCACATGGACCAAATAGCACCTAAAAAAACCAACCCACTAAAAAAACCCCCTCAGAAAACCCGAGGTGTGAAGCAGACCTCATGGTTTGGATGCCTGGAGCTTGACCACACTGTATTTCCAAGGATGGTTTGCAAGGAGGGGGTTTGTCCTGTGTGTCCCTGAGCCCTGGGCTGGTGCTGGGCTTGCCCTCCCATGGAGGATTTGGCATTTTCCTGTGGCTGGCACTGCCCCATGCCCATCCAGGTGTGTGTGCTTTGGTGGGGCAGAGATGTCTCCTGACAGTGTGGCCCTGTAAAGGCTGCTGGTCCCTTCCTGTGGCACCAGGACTGTGCAGGAGGGAGGGTGGAAGTGGTGCTGGAGATGCTGCAGAGCCCTCACCCTTCTGTTCTGGAGGGGAAGAAGAGGTGGGAGGAGGATGGATGATGGCCTTGCCCCATCCATGCTGTGGCCATGGTGGTCTCTGCAGTGCTGTGTGACCCCTGGGCTCTGGAGGATGTCCCTGCTTCAGTCAGCCTTTCCTGAGAATGTGGAGGCCCACTCAGTTTCTGCTAAAGCTGAAGCCCCACTGGAAAGGGAGCATCCTCCTGAGGATTCTCCTTGCCCTGGATGTGTCTGACAGGAGCTTCTCTCTCCTGCCCCCATTCCCCCTTGCCTGCTTTTCCCTCAGGGTTTCCCTCCCTAGGAAGACATGGAAATTCCACAGTGTAGCCATTAATCAGCCCTCCCTGAGAGTTTCCAGTTGCACATTGCCAGCACTGGCAGATGTGGGCTGTTGACTGTGAGCAGCTGATCTACCAGCAGGGCATGGTGGGTTATGTCTGGGCCCTCACTGTGTGCTCCTGCCCCAGCGCCCTGATTAGTTTAGCACAGAGCTTCCAGTTACTGGTTAAATGCCTTTTTTCACTATTTCCTTCTTCTCCCTCCTGTGCTTGAGTGAAACTGGGCTAGGGCAGGGGTTCTCTTGTGGTGGGATGGCCAGTGCAGGTTTCCAGGCTTTGGCTCAGTCCCTGCAGTGTCTGAGGGGGGTCAGTAAATGCCTGCCTGATTTTGGTGGGCTGTGTGATGATTTCTGTGATCCACACACAGATCACAGAATCACGGGATGCTTTGGGTGGGAAGGGGCCTTCAAGTTCAACCATTCCCACCCCCTGCCATGGGCAGGGACACCTTCCACCATCCGAGGCTATTCCAAGCCCCATCCTAACTGGCCAGGGACACTTCCAGGGATCCAGGGGCAGCCACAGCTGCTCTGGGTACCCTGTGCCAGGGCCTGCCCAGCCCTGCAGGGAACAATTCTGGCCCAGTACCTCATCTAACCCTGCCCTCTGTCAGTGGGAAGTCATTTCCCCTTCTCCTGTCACTCTAGGCCCTTTTAAAACAGTTTTTCTCCATCTTTCCTGCATCTCCTTCAGGTCCTGAAGGGCTGCAATTAGGTCACCCCGAAGCCTTCTCTTCTGCAGGCTGAACAATCCCAATTCTCCCAGACTTGTAAAGGATGTAGGGAAAAAAAAATAAAAAAATAAAGGAGGAATTTTCCCTTTAACAATGCCTCATTGCACAGAAGCAGGATTTCTTGCCCTCTGGCATGCTCAAGTCGGGAGGTCAGGATTTGGGGAGGGGGGATTGGTGCAGGCTGGCCCCGTGGTGTGACCTGTGGAGCACAATCCCACAAAGCAGGGCTGTTCCCGGGGGGAGCGGGCGGCCCATCCTGATTAAAGGGATGAGGAGGAGGCTAAGCGCATTTCCTTGCCTGGGTTTTTAGGAGACACTTAAGGGAGCACCCTGGGATGAGTGAGGGCGAGGGCAGGCTGCAAAAAGCACTCCGGGAGCTTGTCTGGGGAGTTGAGCTGTGTGGGCCGCGGCGTGGAAGCCGGGCTTTGCCCTCAGAAATGGCAATGAAAGCCGACAAGCCCAAAGACCCAGATTAATTTAGAAGCTGTGCAGCTCGGGGAGGAGGGCTGGAAACAGAAGTGCAGCAGCTCAGGCTGACCTTTCCATCGAGTGCAGCGCTCTTCCAGAGGCACAGGCAGCGTCTGGGCGGGGTGGCCCAGGGTCCTGGGCAGCTGTGCCCCAGGCACTGGGCTTCCTCCTCACTCCCAGACCTGCCAGGCTCCAGGGCTGGCGTTTGTCCCTCTCTGCCCTGGCCTTGGCCCGGTGCTGCTCGAGTGCTGGTGGAGCTGTGTCCCCAGAGCACAGGCAGCTCGGAGGAGCTGGGTCCCTGGAGCTGTGCTGCCTGACACGGTCAGTGGCTGCTGCAGAGGGACTGGTGATCCTGGTGACCTGGGATGGCAAGGAATCAGGCCTGTTCGTGTGCAGCCGGGATGCTGAGCGTGGTGCCTTTGCTCCCCTCTTCCATCTCCTCCCTCCTCTCCAGCATGAGGCTGCACAGTGAAAGCTGATACCAGAATTCCTCTTTCCCAGGCTGCTGGAGGCAGTTGTTTCTATGGTCTTTGTTTGTAGAGATTAAAGCACCTTTTAAGTTCAGAGGCTTGTCAGGGGACGGGGCTAGCCCGTGTGTGTATCTCACCCAAAATATCTCAGACCTCCTGGTCCCTTCCATCCTCCCTCCCTAATGGTGAATTCTGTGTCCTCCCCACGAGTTTCCTGCTGCTCCAGGAAACTTCCAACCCCTTAAGCATCCTAGTCACGCTACAGGCACGTTCCTTCCCCATGTTTATTAACCTGTATTTCCTCTAATGGGAAGTGGAGAAGGGAATCACAGCATCATCGAGGCTGGAAGACACCTTCAAGGATCTCTGTCAATAAGGCTGGGTCTCCTGACTGTGGGGGATTTCACTTGGATTAGAGCATGCCTTCCTCTTTAGTCTTTTCTGTACAAGAGTGTTGTCCTATGACCAAATTATCTCCTGAAGTTATTTTTAAAAAAGCCCTAAATTGTGGTAAGTGGATATGTTCCTGTACCAGTATCACATGGACACATATATATAGATAGTAATTTATCTTAGCAGCTTAGGAAGCAACTAGTTTACTTGTGTGCCATGTTTTTGCCTGTGTGGAGTGGGAGTTCTTGCTGACATGTGCTGGAGTCCTTCTCCTGCCCTTCAGCTGATGATGGTTTAAATAAAAAACACTTTCCTCAGGAGTGTGTTAGAGGGGTTCTGTTTTGAAAAGCTGTTTGCTTTCTTAAGTCCATGTGCACATGTGTTTTTCTCTTCATGGTCTTAGGTTTCAGTGCTGTTTAAACCCCATTTTTCAAAACTGAAAGTTATTTAGGAGCCCAAGTGAGATTGTTGTACGAGTCTCTTCACTGTTTGTGGAAAAAGGGGAACAGAGTTTAGAACTCCTGTCCCCCCCCCCAACTTTGTCCTTTAACTTTCTAAGGGTGTTTTTTGAGCTGAAAGCTCCAGGTAAGAGCTGGAATTGGGTAGACAACTGTCATGGTCTTTTGTGAACTCTGTAAGACTATCCAGATGTGTAAGAGGCTGGTGTAAACCAAGGCTCCAGTAATTTTGAAAATGAGAAGCTGTCCAGGCATACAGCTCCTAGAAACCTGATCCATCAGTTATTTGTGGGGTTTTGAGCATCTGGAGCAATTTCCTAATTTTGCAGGAGACTTGGTGTGCAATTGAGGGCTGAGTGCTTCCTTTCTGTCTGCCTTGCTGGCTCCCTGGTGTAAAGCACCAGGAGCAGCAGAGCTCTATGAACACATGCTCTGGCTCAGAGCTGGTGTTTGGATGGCGTTAATCCTGCCTGGGGGGCAGCAGGAGGCCTTGTACAGCCTTTTTGGAAACGTCTTTCCAGCTGCTCTGGGCTCTGTAGGCTCAGTCCAGCCAGCCTTGTTCCACGGAGGAGTTCAGCCGAGCGCTGATGGAAGCCATGCCCATGTTTTTCTCCCCAGGCTGGCATTTTGTTGGGTTTCTCACGTTCCCCTGCTTAGTCATCCCTCCTCTGATTGCTTCCCCCTCTCCTGGCTGGCACACCAGAGCCTGCCTGGAGGATGGTGCTCATGGCTGGGAGTTTGCCCTAGCAACCAGAGAGCTCTCCAGGAATAGCTCCTGCCCGGCTCAGAGCTCTCTGGGCTCTCCCAGGGCACGGTTGTGTCTCTGGTGCTGGCACAGCACAGGGACTGGGTGGGCTTGGTGCAGGAGTGATGCTGTTGGAGGCAGGAGAGGAATTCCAGCCGTGTTTCCATGCTGAGGGAAATGCCTTCGCAGCCCGAGCCTTCCTCCTGTGAGCCCACGTGTGTGAGAGTGTTTGTGCCTGTTCCCTGAGCACTCACCTGCCTGGGCACACCCGTGGTGCCAGACTGGCCATGCCAGGGCAGGAATTTTGGCTGGAATTTCTGCTGGTGCCCCTGGAGCAGCCTGGCACCGCAGGTGCCTCCCGAGGAGCAGGGCAGCCACTCCAGGAGGGCTCTCCTTTCTGGGGGCTCGCTGCTGCTGGTTGTTTCTGTGATAGTCAGCTCAGGAAATATTTTAAGGTTCTTTTGGAGTGTGGCCCGTTTCTTTTCTCCTGTCTCTCCAGTCCAAGGAGATTCCTGTGTTTGGGATATGATTGCATTTCCATGGCACTGTGAGATTTACAGAGACTTGTTCAGTGGTTATCTTCTGCTGTGGCAAAGCTTTTTTGCAAGGATTATCTTTCCATTTTTGCTTTTCTCTTTCTGTGTTTGCTTTTGGAGGGCGTTCTGCAGCCTGGTGTGTTGTTTACATCCACCATTCCTGATTATCAGCTTCATTTTCCTCC
Source organism: Polioptila caerulea (assembly GCA_013397295.1). Classification (NCBI taxonomy): domain Eukaryota; kingdom Metazoa; phylum Chordata; class Aves; order Passeriformes; family Certhiidae; genus Polioptila; species Polioptila caerulea. The sequence goes on from VYXF01011920.1 coordinate 159,369, forward strand.
AGATCCTTTCCTCTAGCCATCTCCATTTTTTTGCTATATTTAAAGCTATCCCAGGTAGCTCATATATTTTTAAAAGATCTTTCCCTAAATGTTTTTTTTGCTCTTGATGCAAACTCACAATGATTGATTCTAGATAACTTGACTTCACCCCTACATTTTGTGCACAACTTTTACCATTTGCAGTTGCATTATAAAATATGAAATAATCCCCAACGTTCTCAGTGTGCTCGGGTTTCAAATAGCTTGGAGGTGGTAGGAAGAATGATTTTATGCTTGGTTTTGTCTTTGGTGGGATAGGTGGGGGTCAGAAGAGCATCTGCTGTTGGGGGCTGAGGAAAGGAGACATTTCTGCATTTCTGGTGTGTTCAGGAGTGCTTCTTGCACTCCTTGCAGCACTGAAACGTGCCTCTAACACCATCTGCTTGTTTCTCCATCCCTACTCCTTTGTAATACAGCTGAGACCTGTCTGAGAGAGAAATCCACCCCAGACCCCAGAAGAGAACAGAAACAGTGGCAGGTAATGGAGTTTTAATGTGTGATGACATGCAAGATGAAGGTTCTCAGGGGCCAGAAGTTATGTAGATTGTTGGTATAAGGAGACAGAGGACAGCCCAGATGAAGGTGGGGGCACAGATATTTATTTGTCTGTGGGAGAGGAGAGACCATCAGCTGTAATATTTACACTCAGTTACCCAGGGAGGGCTCGTAATTCCTTGTGTTCTCTGGAGCTTTCTGTATTCTCCAGCATATTCCTGCCATATGTGTTTGGCTGCCAGAAGTTTGTATACATTTTCTGCCTTTCCTTCCAAATAATAGAAGGTTTATTATGAGTTCACCAGTATGGAAAGGGGGAAAAAAAACACCCAACCCTGCACAAAGCTGTGCTCTGGCTCTGTACCATGTGTACCACTGTACCATGGCTGTGTGTGCTGAGTAAGAAGTAAAAAAAAAAAATAGGGTAAAAAGTAAAAAAAGGGTAAAAAGTGCTGTATTTGCAGTCCTAGGAATGAATACTCTGCTGGACACAAGGATGGACCCATGGAGGAACCACTGCAGTGCTCTGGCATTGTTTGCCATGCTCACCTCTTTTTTTTTTTTTTCTTTTCTTTTTTTTTTCCCTTTCCCTGGAATTATTTATGCTTGATTGTTGCAATTGATTGCAATTGTGAGAGCTAATTTTAGTGCATAAATTTTACACTGGAAGCCTGCCAAGAGTTTGTGTAATGGAGGAGAACAACTGCACAGGGTTTGTTTGGTGTGGGGTGTGCTTGTCTTCCTTTCTCCAACCAAATACCAGCAGACAATCCATGGGCTGATTTAGATTCATATATAGGGAATATTTGTGCATAGCCAGTTTTCTCCAAGAGGCAAATTCAGCCTCCTGTGGCAACAGAAGAGCAATTTACAGAGCCATGATGGGTTCTAAGGACAAGCTGATTTTATTGCCAGTGATGAAGTGACCATTGCCTTTAGTTTTAAGACAAATAACCAACCTAACTGAGTTCAGGTCTAAACTCTGTGTGGTGGAACAGAGAGCAAACAGTGCTGTTCCAACCCTAGGAGACAAATCTGGTGTGTTTAGCTGATGAAGTTGGAGAGCAGCACATGGGTGGATAGATCTGGGCCCTTGGAAGATGTCACAGCCCAGTCCAATTTCCACAGAGTTCCAAGTCAGGACTGGCAAGGAGGGGAGGGTGAGTTGCCACAGGATAAAAACGGAAGTTTTGTTTCTTGAGAGAAATATTAACTCAGGGATAAATTTTGCTGTCTACATCCACATTTTCATATATCCAGGATTCAGGATACAGTGAAGTTGGGCTGCTTTGCAGGGCTTTCCTCCTTTTCCACCTGCATTTGGCCAGACAGGAGCAAGAAATACAAAGGGATAGAGAGGATGTGAAGATTGCAGTGGTGGCGCTTAAGGCTTTTTGGGACAATTTTTATATGGATTGAAAATTGATGGTGAAAAAAACCCCTCATCTAATAGATTATTTTTGGTAGTGGAATGATGGGCTCACTTGTAAGATTAGATCCCAGAACTCCGTGGAACTCGTGTTATCTTTCTCCCACGGGTTTTTGGTGTCTCCTCTCACTTGGTTTTCTTCCTGTCATTCCAGTTGTGATTTATCTTACATGCTTGTTTCAAAACAACTTACGCTGTCAAGCTGCCACTGTACAAACATTTGTCCTGGTTATCCTTCCAGAGTTATTCACAGATAGAAGTTCTGGCAAAGTCAGGCACAAGAATGATGCTAGGTGGAAGATCCACCTTCTTCAAATATCAGTTTGGTTTTTTTGTGTTGTTTTGGGGCTTTTTTAGTTCAGCTTGGTGCCATATGGGTTTTACTTAAGGACGTGGTTTGTCCCTGGAAAAGTGTCTTTAAAAAGGATGGAACAGTTTAAATATGTTCAAGACGATTAATTAAAATGCCTTTCAATGGAAAGGGAAGGAGGGATTTTTTTTTTTCCCCCCAAATTAAAGCTCCAGCCTGGTGAAACATTTTGTATCAGTTACAAAAGGAGCTCCAGTACATTCCTCCGAAACAAGGGATGAGCCAACTGCATCTGCGAGGTGTGGGAGTGACATTTCAGAGCCCACTGACAGTCTCATTGTCAAACTGAACATCATCTCTCCCTCCCTGGTGCTAACTGAGAGCTCCTCTCTTCCCAGGGGCAGAATTGCTCCTTTGGAAAATGCACGGAGACACCTTTGGGCTGGCAACAGGCTGCCAAATAAAGTTAAGGATTGAATTGAAATAGCCTATCTCCAGAAATCAGCCCTCCCTCCCTCTCAGAAAGCACTGGGGAAAGGGAAGAGCACAAAGAGTTTTTTGAGAAGTGAGGACTTTCACTGGTATTTTCTCTATCCAGTTTTTCCAGGTGCTGCAGTAATTGCACATTACACTGTGCCAATGTTCCTGAGCCTTAAGCAGGTGCAATTATCTCCTTCCTTGCGGGAGGATTTCCAGGGGTAGAGCCCTAGAAAGAGACCTTTGATGTCCTGTCTGAGTTGTGATGGATTTGAGAAGTGAAATGCCACGGCGGAGGGGACACGGAGCTGCAAGGCCTCTCTGCTGTGCTGTCAAGTGAGCAGCCGCTTGCAGCCCCAGCCTGGATTATTTTGTTTACAAAAAACTGACAGAATGGTAGGATTGTGTAGGTTAGAGGAGCTCTCCGGTCCCACCTCCCTCTCAGAAAGCACTCAGCAGCGTTTCTGTGTGTGTGTATGTGTATAAACAGAGATTTGGTGCAGATTGCCACCTTCCTTCATGCTGCTGTGCCATTCCCAGAGCGGGGCTCGGCCACAGGGGACGTGCTCAGCCCTGGAACAGCTCGGACCCTGCAGCCCTGCCACCAAGAAAGCCATCACCTGGACTGGAAGAAAGTGTCCTGGGAGCAGCAGGTGCAAAGAGTGAGTCTGAGGGAACAGCAGAGCCGGGCAGGCGCTGATAAAATATTCCTGGTGATGGAGCTGACGGCGTAATCGAGGGCCAGAGCCGTGGACAAGACCAGGAGGCAAAAGGAGAGTAATGAAAGGGAAGCAGCACATCAGAGAGGCTGATGTGAAGGCAAAGCTGGAGTGAAAGCAGAGGGGAGGTTTCCCCCTTTGATCTGCCTGAGCTGCCCCTGCGGCGCTTTGTGCGGGCACCTCCTGGAGAGGGGCTCTTCCAGAGGCACCTGTGGAAGGAAATCCGCGGTGCTGGGAGGGCAGGGGAGCCTGCTGAGCCAGGACACATCACTGCAAGGCTTTGTCACTCTGTGGAGCTGCTTGCAGAACAGAAACCCAAGGCAAAGACCCCAGTCCAGGTTTTCCATGAGGAAAGGCACGTGGTGCATGACCGGTGAGGTGAGGAGTGTGTCCAGTCAGTGGTGTCTGCGGTCAGGGGAGAGCTCTGTTTGAAACACACACACTCAGCACACACTCCAGGGCTGGTTTTTAAATCTCTCCCTCCAGAAGCTCTAATGCATTCCTAAACTTTGCAGGGTTTGGATGCCAGGATGCAGTGGGGAGTTGGGGAGCAGGCTGGGGAGAGGGCACGGGGACCAGAGGTGCCTGGAGGGGAGGACAAAGACCAGGCTTGTTGGCTGGTGGGAAAGGGCCGGATAGAAGAGGGAGAGAGGGAGGCAGGAGGAGGAGGAGGAGCGGATGTTGGGGGGTGTTGGAAGTGGTGGGTCAGGGGTGAGGGGTGCAGCAGCCACACCTCGGGCTCTGACCGTGGGGGCAGGGCCAAACAGCACAGCCAGAGGAGTTCAGGGTGCTGCAAGGGTGGGGAGAAGATGTGTTCCAGAGGAAAGAGTTGGGATCATTCCCAGGCATATTGTAGGGTTTTATTTCCCTGCAGGGCGACGTCGTGAGGGAAATGCCGGCTTTGTTTCTGGGAACGGCTCCTTGTGGGTTGGATGCTGTGCTCCCAAGGTGAGGTGAGCTCTTCCCCTTGGAAGCTGAAGCAGCAATTGGCCTTAGAGGGGAAAAAGAGCAGCAACTCCTGTGAGCAGCTTTAGCGGTGCTGGTGGAGCATGGCTGGGGCTGCCTGTGTCCTGCTCTCTGTTTCCCTTGGCATGTTTTCCAGGAAAGAAAAGAAAACTGCATCCTTGAGTATCAGGATGATTTTAATTTTTTAAATGACTTTCTAATGCTCCAGAACTGGGCAGCCTGATTTTACCGACACGTCTGCACAGCCATTTGTCTCAATCCTTCCTTTCCCCTCCACGCCCATCCCGGGCTGCTCCTGGAGTGGGGCTGCTGCAGGACGAGCCCGAAGCCTCTGGAAGTGCCTCTGTTTTCCTGGCAGGTGTTTCTCGAGAGCTCTGCCTGCTCCGTGGGCTGTCCCAGACTTTGTGGGAGCAGGGATCCTGGAAGCTGGGCTGCTGTTCTCACGGAGACAGGAGTGTCTTGCTGGCCAAGACCGCCGGGGTTTGGCCTTGCTAGCAGGGACTAAGCCCTGAGTTGACAAGGATGTGTTGGAGGTGAGATGTGAGGAGAGGTGGGGTGAGGTAAGAGACAGGTGTGGGGCAGGAGCACAGGGAAGGTACCACGGGGAAGAGGTACCTGGCAGGTGGATGGGAAAACAGCCTTGGAATGGGTGTCAGATGGAGGAGATGGTGATTCAGGAGCTGCACATGCACCTCATGGGTAGAGGCCTGTGGGAGCAGTGCTCCTGGAATAAATGAGGCAGAAGTGGTTTAGCTCTAATTTATTTTATTTTTTTCATGCAAGAGGTGGGTGTGTTGCTGAGACACGGTGGTGGCTCAGTTTGCTGACTAAAGCAGGGAGATGGAGCAGGGCACAGGAAGGCGCCTGGCCTGTGGAGTGTGGGGGCTCAGAGGCAGAGGGGAGCAGGGTGGGATGAGTCCCCCTGCCAGCAGCGAGGCAATTCAGGGTGGATCTATCCTCCTGCCCCAGCTACAGGCTCTAGGGCAAGGCACTGAGATAGAGAGGGTGCACAGCACATCCATGCCCGTGCTGCTTGTTGTCTGATTTTGTGTTCTGCCATCTCTGCTCCAGATGGGCTCTTGGCTCTCCAGCTGGCCAGAACTGTCACCTCTGGAGCCACCACAGGGGTTCCCCCTCTCTGCCCTCCTCTCTACCCCTCCACGGGGCAGGCTGTGATTTTGGCAGTGCCTTAGAGGTGGGATGCTGGGGAGCTGGGACAGCCAGCTCCTCCCAGAGGGGCCTGGGGAGCCCTGGGGGAGCCCTGGGGTGTGCAGCAGCTGAGGGAGCTTTTCTCCCAGATTTGCAGCAAAGATGGGAGAAGCATTTGGATATGACCCGTTTATAGCCTGAGATAATTTCTTGCCCTGGCAAACCCAGCAAGAGATAAAGCAATGGAGAGCTAAGAGCTAAATCTCTCCTGTACAAATGCTGGGAGCATATGTAATAGGATTGTTGAATTGGAGTTACATGTTTTCCAGGATAAGTACTGGCTGATGATACCGGGCTGCTGTAGCCATGCTTGTATCTGGAGAAGAACTGGGGATTTACAGCAGTTGTTGGGGATGCTGGGGTTTCCCTGCGAGCCTCCAGAACAGCAAAAGGGAAGAAAAGGCTTTTGTAGATAAGACAAAACACATCCCTGAGAAGCCTGGAGCTCCTGGGGGGAGAAAACATCAGTGCTCTGACCTGAGGCTAGTCGGGTATCACAGGTTTTTCTTACACCAACTAAAAACACTTTATTCTAGCTGATCTTCCATTAGTTTACATGGGAAAATGGGAGTTTTCTTAGCAACGCTTCAATTTGTTTTTCTGCTCACCTTTGCAGAGATGCATTAAAAACCCCCACACATCCTGAGCGATGTGTCAAACACATATTATTGAAATACAGCTTTAAGCTAAGCTCAGGAGCTGTCAGAGCTCAGCTTGTCTGCCTAATCTGGACTTGGTCTCTTTGCCTGTGCGGGCTCTGATGCAGTGTGAATTACAGGGCAGCTCCTGCCTCACCTGCAGCAGGGTTGATTCCTGGCAGTGCTGGTGGCAGTGGGCTGCCCTCACCCTGGTTTTGTCCCAGGAGGGACTCCAGGATGGGGAAGGATATTTGTTGCTCTCCATTTGGGGTGCCTGGCATCTGTTTCTGCCGGGGACTTGCTCATGAGCCGTGTGTCCATCACTTGTGCTCTTCAGGCCCAGCCAGGCAAGGGAGGGAAACATCTCATGTCCAAGGGAGTTGCTTGGGGACAGACACTTGTGATGGGGCAGGGGCTGGGAGAAGGGTTTATTTGGGCTGGTAGAAGGGTTTTTTTTGGGAGGAGGACTTGGGCACTGGTGGCAGCCGCTGGTGTTGGGTGCGCACATCCTGGCAGAGCCCATCTGTGCTGAGCAGTGGTGCTGGAGGCTCTGTGGAGCTGCTGCTCCCCGAGGGTGGCTCTGGGCCAGCACAGCCTCTTGGCTGGCTCTCCACACCCCTCCGGGGGTGGTGGGAAGGGGAAGCACCCGGCCTGGCCCCGGGTATCAGCCCAGATTGAATCGTGGCACAGCGACAGCGCTGCCCATCCTCAGTGCTCAGGCCAGCAGGAGTTCGGACTTCCAGGCTCATCTCCTTATCCTTAGCAGGATGAAATCTCCCAGGAGTGTTGCTAATCTGCTGCTGCCTGTCCTGAGCTCCCCACAGGCTTCTCGTGCCAAGCCCTCCTGGCTCCACGAGTGTGTGGGACACCCTGTGTTCAGCTGTGTTCTGTTTCCCCTCCTGAAAACCCAGCTCTGCTGAGGCAAAGCAGCAACCAGCACCAGAAACAGGTTGGTTTGGGTTGGGAGGGACCTTGAATCCCTTCTCATTCCAACCCCCTGCCACAGGCAAGGGCACCTTCCATACACTAGCAGCAAGCCCTATCCAGCCTGGCTGCTGGGACAGTCTCTTTGCCAGCCTGCCTGTCTCTGCTTTCATCCATCTTTTTGTGTTTGAGTTTTTCCAGGAGCTCCTTGTTCATCCACACAGGTCTCCTGGCATTCTTACGTGCCTTCCTGCTTGGAGGAGGTGATCCTTGAGCATTAACCAGGTTTTGTGGGCCCTTCTTCCATCCAGGGCTTTATCCTGTGGGACTCCACCGAGCAGATCTCTGAGATAATGACTGCAGCCAATTGTTGTTGACTTTTGGATGACAATCTCTTTTTCTGGCTGTGCCCCTTCTTCCCTGTGAGATCCCAGAGCTGTTCCTGACCTGCTGTAAGACCAGGGAAGTGCTGCTGTTTCTGTGCATGGTTTGCTGGCAGAGGGGAGGTGTAGCTGTGCATCTGTGACCCCAAATCCCTGCTGGGGTGAATGGGTGTCCCTCCAGGGGGATAGGTGGAGGAACTCACACTGGGTTTGGTGGAGCAGCACCAGCTTTGAGGTGTTTTTTCTGAGGGCTGCTGCGTGGGGCAGTGCTGTGGGCCTGGGGCTGCTGGCTCCTGGCAGCTCCCTCCTCTCTTTCCCAGCTCTCTGGCTGTGGCTGCTGGATTGTCAACGAGCAAAAGACCATTCCCAGGAATTATGGATGGATAAAACAGCAGCGGCTGTTCAGAGAGCAGGTGTTTCCTCCTGGGGTTTAAGTTACCAAACTCATCAGGACATTGCAACTTCTTGCATTTTAAGTTCCCTGATCCCCAAGAACAAAGTCATTTTCTCAGCTTTGGAGGCTGACATCTGCTTCCAAGGATTATGTGTGTTCCTGGAGCAGTGGGCACAGATTTTCTTGGTGGAGAGAGATATATATTGGAGAGAATATTAAACCCCAGTACAAGTTCCTGCTCTGGAATGGAAATTGCTGTGCAGGTTTGGAGCAAGGCATGTTGGAGCTTGCTTATTTATTTGGCAGATGTCTGATGGTGTTAGATCATCCCCAGCCCTCGGAGCTGCGAGGGCTGTGGAGGGCTCAGTGTCTTGTGGTGGGTTGGCCATGGGGTGCTCTGCTCTTCCCACTTCCCTGGTGTGGCAGAACAACCATTTTCCATAAGGAGCCTCCAGCAAACTCTGCCTCCCACAGTTGCATATCCTGAGGTGATGGGAAGCGCTGGTCAGGGAGGAGAGCCATAGGAAATCTCTGCTGCATGATGCTCAGGATTTGTCAATCCACTCATGTTTCCAATCTCTGAGCAGCGTGTGGGGATGGTATTTGCTGGGGATAAGTGACCTTTTACTGCTTTCGTTGTGCAGGCATTCTAGAGATTTATTTTTTAAATACATTTTGTTCTGCTACCTGAAACCTCTGCCCGTGCTTCCAGGTTACTGCTGCGTGAGATCCGCGCGAACCCCGAGCGTAATTTTGCTGAGAGCATTCAGGTGGGAGCCAAGGTTTCTGTAAAACTCCAGATCAATAGCAGTGGTGCAGTTAGGTGAACCCAAGGCTATGGAAAGAGTTGCTTTGGAACAAGTGGATGCTGCCTGCAGCCCTCAGAGTCTGGAGCTGACCGGCCGCAGACCGGAGGGAAACCGTCTTAAATGGCTTTTGTGGCTCTGGCAGGATACAGACAGCAACAAACTGTGAGAAGCAATTTGGGTTTGAATTATTGCCCCCCCTGGTTGAAGTGGTGTTAGTGATAAGAGCCTGGCTGCTGGAGTTTGGCTGAGCTGTGTTCCAGGGGGTCAGGCAGCTGCACAGCAGCTCTGTGCATCTGGGTGCTTCAAGCTGACCTTTCACTCTTCCTTTTTCATTCCAGGAGCTACGTGGGACCACCAATGTTTCCCTTTGGTCCTGTTGGCTGCTGCGACACCTTCATGTGAGTAAGGGCTGGGGTGGATTTGGTGGAGGTGTGTGTTTGCAGCTCCTGCCCAGCCTGCTCCTGCTCTGCTCACCTCCCCTTCCCCTCTCAGCCTGCAGAGCACAACCAGTGGTCTCTTGGGAGTAAAAACGTTTTCAGGCTTCTTGGAGATGCAGAGTGAGATGTTTGTGTGAGGGGCCGTGTCAGCAGCTGCATGTTTTATCCAAGCAAGCACGTCCAGGAATGTTTATAGAAACATGGCAGCACTAAATCGGGACAGTTGGTCGCTAATCTTTGCAGAGATACAAAACTGATTAAATAAAAAGACTCCCCGAGGCAGCCTCTAAGTTGCAACATGAGGGTGACCCAGGCTTTTAAAGGCTCCTCTCTGGCCCCTGTTCCTCCCCACACTTCCTCTGTGTGGTCACTCCAAATTGCTGCCAGCTGGCCCCTTCATCCCGTGTGGGCTTGTGCTGCTCCTGGGTTTTGACCTCTCAAAGAGACAGACAAAATCTGTGGCCTGTGCAAATCTTGGAATTTGCAGCCAGCCTAGCAGTGAGAGGGAGGAATGGAGGGAGTTCAGACTGCAGAGGGAAGAGATTCTGTTCTTCAGTGCCTCACTAGTGACCACAGACCCTGCTGTGCCCATAAATGAGTCTGAGTCTTCTTGCCTGTTGTGTTTGAGGTTTTCTTGCCTCTGTGTTGCCTTCTACCCATGTTTCAGACATCAGGTTATGGTATGTTTCCAGCTAGACAAACATGAGCTGTTTTTTTGTTCCAGGGTAAGTTTTTTTTTCCAGCCGAGTGGTTTTGTAGCGTGGTGCTTTCACAGAGACAAAAACAGAACAGAAAAACATGATTTTAAAAAATGTCGGCATCATAAAGGAAGAAGAATGAAACCAGAGGACTGCTATATCATCCAAGTGAGCGTGCCAGCGTGTGAACATGTGGCAGGGCAGTCAGTTAACAGAAAATGATAGTGAAATTGGGTGATATTTCCAGTCTCCCCGGGGGGAAAGCACATGTGGTTTACAATGGATAATGAAATGTTATGGTTTTTATGTCTAATACGTTAATTCTGCCAGGGCAGTAATCCTGAGGTTCCAATCCACATTTAAGTTGGAAAGATATGCACAGGCTTTTATTGAGGACATAAACTACAGTGCATTTAAGGCAAAATAGCAGAAAGATGGGAGAGGTTTCCAGTTCCCTTCTCTCCCACTCTATTGTATCAAATACTGACTCATGCCAGAGGGGCTGCTGCCCTGCAGTCTGGTGCTTCTTCCCTGGCAAACATGGAAGTTCATCCCGTTTTTTTTCCCAATTTTGGGAGGAAGATGCTGTTTGTGTTGTTTTTTTGCTTGTGTGGGTTTTGTAAGAGCAACTCTTGAGCACTTCTAGCTTGAAACACCTGCAGGGATCCAGTGGTTGTGGGCCAGCCCGAGGTACTGATCCAGAGCGTCACCTGTGTGTTGTGCGCCTGGTTCTCCCTAACCCAGCCCAAATTCCCTCCTGTGCTTCCCTGCTCAGTGCTGGAGACGTGGCTCTGAGCCTGAGCTGTGCTTTTAATCAGGGCCATGTGTTCCCTCTGCCCTCCTTGCAGCAGCACCTGGGCTTTGCTCAGTGCACAGCAAGCAAGTTCAGGGAGCCAGAATGGCCAGAAAATAAAATTGCGGCGTTTTGGCCAGCTGTGTTTTGGGAGCCAGGTTACTGGAAGAGATAGGCAGGATGTGGCAGCCCTGATGTTGTCATTTTTGGAGAGGTCTGAGGAGGAAGGAGCTGTCTTGGAGCCTGTTTGGCTCTCTTGTAGTCCCGGTATTGTCATCAGAACACTTGGCTCCAAAGCCCAGTAATAGCTGGACACCCTTGGTTTAACCTTTCTTTGCCACCTGTGGCTTTCAGAGCTTCTCCACTTGTGCCCTGCAAGCTGAGGTCCCAGGGGACACCTGCTGTCAGGAGCAGGGTGGAGAGGGAGGAAGGGGAGACCCCTCCCTGGAGAGGCTCTGGGTCACCCGTGCTGTGGGACCCCTGATGGGGAGCGTGCAGGAGACCTGTGCTTTTTATTCTGCTTTCTCAGGGGTCTCTGCAGGGCTTTGGTGCGTGGCTGCTGTAGGAAGCTCTGGGTTTGGTGTGTTACTGAAATGGGAGAGGAGATGGATGCTCACCGTGCTGGCCTGGCCCCAGCCCGAGGGAGCTCAGCCGGGTTCTGCAGAGCCCCGAAATGTGGAACGTGGTTTTTTGTGTTTGAGGAGTTCCCTCATGTGCCCCCAGTGTGGCTGCAGCGGGGGAAGTGGGCCACGTTATAAAAGTCATTTCCCCAAGTGACCAAGCCCAGCGTTCTTGACGTGCTTCAGCACACGATCCCCCACTTCTGCTTTTGGGCAATCAGAGCAGCCCACAGAACTGAGCTGGTTTCTTACTCTGCAGTGTGTTTTTGTTCTCCCTGCCTGTGTTTGCAACTGTAATGCCTCTCCAGCACTCTCCATCCCGGGCTCTGTGTATTAATCGCGTCCGTGTGCGTGTGTGTGGGGAATAGAAGGAAGGGAAAATAGCTTTGGTCACAGAGACTTAGGCAGAGCAGGATCTGCCCTGATATCTCTCCGAGCTTCTTAGAGTTGGAACAGTGACAGCAGGCAGCATTGGAGTCCACCTCCCAAATGTTGTGTTTAATCCTAAATCAGGCTTTAGCGTTCAAGTAACAGACAAATACCGAAAAGCCTCATTAGAAGGAGGAGGAACAGGCAGGACTTAAAAAAAAAAAAAAAGTACAAATGAGAAAAAGTAATCAGCAGTTCTGGAACTATTAGGAATTTCAGAACCTGAGGCTTTTGCCAGTAAAAGGGGCCAGGTCTCCTTGAGCTTGCTTAGGAAGTTAATCTGTGTATGAATCAGTCTTAGGGCTCACTCAGAGAACTGGTGGATCTCTGAGCCTTCAGTGTCACATTTGTACAAGTGGGAAGGCGAGGACACATAGCAGTGGCATTAGAAGTGGGAGGTTCAGGTGGGACCCTAGGAGGTGAACGTGTAACCTGTGGCTGTAGCTGTTGTCTGTCAGGGTTGCTGCTGCTGTGCAGACATTCAGGAATGGGCTCACAGGAGCAGGGCTGGGGTTGGAGTGCCACAAACCAGGTATTTTTTGCCTGCTGTGTCCATAATGAGCTGTGGCCTTCCTCCAAAAAGCAGTTTGGAGCAAGGTTTAAGAGACTCTTCATTTTCTTTAAAATGTGCTGGTACCAAAAGATAGGCAAAGACTTCTGACTGCAGTTCAGAGAGGATGCTTCCAGTGGCTTCATGCTGTTCTTTTGCACTTGTTCTGCCTCTCCCCTCCTTGTTCTGCTGGCCATGGGTGAGAATCATTGTTTAAAGGTGCTCCTTGGTTGTGCTTCTCTGTTCCTGCCATTCCATGAACTTTGGGGAGGCTTCAAGGCAGTGGTTCGTCTCCCCTTGATGTGGAGATGGTGTCCTCTCTGCCAGACATGGGTGGTCCTGGGCATTTGGGAATTGTTTGGACAATTGTTCCCCTGAGCCTTGGGGTGGCTGTGTCAGTCAGCTGGGAGGGAAGGGACGGACGTGTGGGATCCTCCCAAAGCAGGATCAGCTCTGGGACCAAACCAGGCTCCCCAGGGCTCTTCTCCAGGCAGGCCTTCCCAAGGATGGAGCAGGCACAACCTCTCCTGAGAGCCTGATCCCACCTCCCTTTTTGCCATGAGCATCTTCGTGGTGGCGATCTTGGTGCGTGCCAACTGCTCTGCCAGTGACTCCCTGTGTCCCAGTGAAACATGGTGCACCTGGACTTGGCAGGGCAGCACCACTGTGGAGGCCTGACAGAGGCCCCAGAGGGATACAGACTGTGCTTTGAAGTGAAAGGTTTGTTCCTTGTGAGCAGGACAGCACTGGCAAGCAGACACAGGGAAATAGAGTTGTATGTGATGTTGTGGCATGGCTTTGAATGAGGGGAGGATAAACAGGGAAAGCTGAAAATCAGCATTTGCTTTCATATAAAGTTGTGTTGCTCTTTCAATTAAATAACTTGATGGGCGTTGTAGAAGGGAAAAAGACCCCTCAAGGCAGCTTAGAAGAAGTTAATAGGAAAGGAGAAGCAGGGCAGGCACTGAGACATAGAGCAGAGACGTGTGGTCAGTCCAGTTGTGCCAGCCGTAATGTTTATAACCCTGAGTCATCCTGTGACAGTGCTGGTGGCCCTCTGGGCAGGACCTGAGGTCCAGATCTCTGCTCACCCTGGGGGGCTTTGGGTCAGGCTGTGAGTGGGGTCAGGGCCCCCTGAGAGAGGTGTTAACAGTGTGGTTCCTGTGCCAGGAACTCTGGTCCGGGGAGGTTGAAACCAGGTCAGGGCTTCTTTTCATTGAGGTGACATTGAGGGGAGATTTGTTGGTTTGGTTTTTTGTTTTGTTTTTTTTTTCTTTTTCAACCATCTGGCTGTAATAGAAGAAATAAATTGGAGCTTGTTTTCTAAAAATGAGAACATGTGCAGTCAACCAGCATCTTTTATTTTTATGCAGCACATCTAAAATAGACGCGAGTCTGCCTCTTTGGGAGCCTGCATCCGGCACGAAGTCACAGCAGCGTTGGTGCTCCTGCCCCCTCCCTTTGTGCTCCCACCCCTCACTTCCCTGCTCCCACCACTTGGCAGTGAGCTGTGGAGGGGGTGGCTCGGGTTGGGATGTGCCAGTCAGCCCCACACGGCGGGGGGAAGGTGGCAGTGACACGAGGAGCGTGTGGGCGGGTGGCTGTGCTGCTGCTCTGCTCCCTTCTCCCTTAGGAACCTCTGTGTGGGAGAAGGAGGGAGCAAGGACGCTCCTGCTCAGGTGGAAGGGAGATTTGGATGGACAGGGAAGGCTTGTGTGGACAGAGGAATTCCTGGCAGGTGCTTTCTGCCCTGTCCCTGGAGCTGGCAGGCACCGAAGGTCCGTGCTTGAAGCCGTGTGCTCAGTGTGCTCGGTCTGCAAAGGAGCAGTTGCTCACAGTTGTTTCCCTTGGGTCTGCTGGGAGCAGAGAGCATTTCCCCTCTCAGTTCCTGCCTCCAGCACATGAGGAATCATGGAATCACTGAATTGTTTAGGTTGGGAGATACCTGTGAGACTGTGGAGTCCCTGCTGTGCCCACCTTGTCCCCACCCCAGAGCACTGAGTGCCACATCCAGGAATTCCTTGGACACCTGCAGGGATGGGCACTCCAGACCTCCCTGGGCAGCCCCTGCCGAGGCCTGACCGCCCTTTCCATGGAGGAATTCCTCCAGATGTCCAACCTGAGCCTCCCCTGGCCCAGCCTGAGGCTGTTTCCTCTCCTCCTGTTCCTGTTCTCTGGGAGCAGAGCCCGAACCCCACCCTAGTTGTTCTCTCCTGCCAGGGAGTTGTGCAGAGCCAAAAGGGTCCCCCTGAGCCTCCAGTTCCCCCTTCCTCTTTGATGGCCCTTCCCTGTGTTTGGGCAGCTCTGCAGTTGTCCAGAGCAGGGGAACAATCTGCCCAAACTCTTTTATTTTTTTTTTCCATCAGGGCCGTGCAGGAGATGGGGATAATATTTGCTGGGCAGGGGCATTTCGAAAGTTAATTTGGTAATTATTTACAAAGCACATTAGAGTGCTGCTTCAGTTATACACAGGCTTATGATAAAATCTAATTAGTAATTCCTTATGACGCTTCATTTTCTTTCTGCCATAAATATTGGCCTAATGTAGGGACAGCCCTGCCTGTGCCTGTCATCCCAGTGCCTCAGAGGGAATAAAAGAAGCTGGATTTGGTTTGTAAATGGTGCTTCTTTATCCCCCTCCTCCTATCCCAGCTGACCCACAAAACCACTGACCCCTTTGGAGAGCTGCTGCCTGGCTGGTGTCCATCAATTCTTGGGGAGGACTCACCCCTTCCGTGTAAAACTCATCCCTCTGGCAAAACCCTTGGCTTTTCCCTGCTTTCCCATCCTTCCCAGCCTCACAGCTCTGTGCTCTTTCTTGCTGGGCAGGGGCAGGTGAGGGATAACAGGCAGGAAAGAAGGAGCTTTCCGTGGGATCTGGACCAAGAGCTGGGGTAACAGGGTACCAGATTTTCTCTTTAAACTTTCCTCTTTTTTTCTCTCTGTCTTTGCCCAGATTTGCATCGCACATTTTGATGTTTTGTTTCATGGTGTGTGTGCAGCATCTTGTCTTTGCTTTGGCCAGCGTGGCTAGGAGATTTCATCCTGTAGTGTGTTGTTTTTTTCTCTCCTCCAGATAAGAAAAACTCGGAGACCTTTGCTGTCCATCACCCATTGCTGGTTTTACTCAGCTGTGAGTGGCTTTGGGCGTTTCTGAGGGTGTCAGTATCCTGTGTGTTCAGTGCTTCAATGCAGTGAGTCCAGAAGCTTGTGATACCTATTTTTAGTGTCGAGAAGTTTTGACAGCTCAAGTAAACCTACATTATCCATCACTTGACAGCATCGTCACAAGCGTGCAGCTTGTCACTCTCGCTCAGAGCTGACTTTTCCAATGAAATTAAAACTATTGGCAGGGATGTGGTGGAAGTGTGTCAGAACGCAGCATGAAAATGACAGCAGCTACTGCCTAGTTTAAAAAAATATATATATATATAGAGAGGAGGTGTTTGCTTCAGAGGTCTTGATTAAATTGTTCCTCCTTGAGCCTTCCCATGGAAGAAGGAAGCAGTCCGTGTTTTGTTAGGCTTTGGCTGATCCTTTGCCCGTGAGGTGACATGCACCAGGTGATGAGACAGCCCCGAGGCTGCCAGAGCTCCCAGGGGTGCCCAGGCTGGGATTTTTGGGGTGTCTGGGCAGGGTTGGGCTGGATGGTCCTTGTGGGTCACTTCCAGCTCAGGAGGTTCTTTGGGTGTCTGTGAGCCGAGCGCCCACGTTGGTGTGGGAGCTGCCAGCCACAAGCAGCACCATGAAATGCAGACCTTAAGTTTTAACTTGTGCTTGGGCCAGAGGTGGTTCCTGCCTCTTGTCACTTGTCTTGGTTTCACTGGCAAAGGTGCGGGCTCGCTGCCAGCATCCACTCCCCGGAGCTCATTAGGAGCCTTTTTCAGCTCTCCTTGTAGTGAAACAACAGGGATCAGCTTTCCCAGGAGCTGATATATCTGCTGACCTCTCCAAAGGGAAAAAAACCTCCTGTAATTCATTACCTGACTTCTGTAGAGGCTGAAAGGGAACTATTTGTGACTGAACAATACTTGCCTTTCACAACTCCCTTCCTAATCCCAAATAGAAACGTGAGGCTGAGAAAATCTCTCTGATGGCAGGGATTGTGGATACATTCAGCCCAGTGTAATTTTTCTTGGCATTAATGTTCTGTAATTGCCAGGGGTTGGTTTGCACGTTTTTATTGGACAAAGTGAAGGCAGGCAGTGTTAAACATCAATTTGAGGGGGTAGAAGTGATTCTGATGGTGGGGCGATGGTTTTTCATCAGTGCCCTCTTGTCAGGTGGTGCATCACAGATAGCCAGTTGGAAAGCTGAGGTTTAAAAAAAATAATGCAGGCTAAGTCAACTTTTTTCTTCAGTTTATGATTGAATACAAGATGGCTTGAGTCAAACTGTCCCCTGCTACACAGAGACAGCCCTTTGCTCCTGCCGGGTTCGTGAGGCTACACAGGCACAAAGAGTGGGATTCCGGGGTGAGAGCCAGTGCCTGGCTTGGCCACATCATCCACAGGGAACTTTGAAGGCCAGGCTATGTGTCTAGGGCTGCAGCTTTTCCAGGATTCCGTGGAAAAGGGCCCCCACGTCCCCGCGACGTGTGCCCGGTGCCTGCGAGCACCACCAGCACCGTCTGTGCTTGTGGGATGTTTGGAGAAGCACCACAGCTGGCTGTGGCCTCCAGCTCCTTGGTGTTCCCCTGGGGATGTTCCTGACGGGTGCTTAGTGGCTGCTGGGCCCCAGGTCGTGTCCTGAAACGTGCTTGATCAGAGCTGATGGCCTCAGGAGCTGCACCACGACTTGCACAAGGGCGCGAGTGGCTCCGGTTGTCTGGATGGTGCAGACAGAACGCTCCTCCGAGGCCACCTGCGTGTGCAGGTGAAAAATAAGACAGATACAATCATGAATTTTTGAAGCACCTTGGCTTTGTAAAGTAAGCCTTAGTTAAGGAGATACGGTCTGCAGAGCCCTGCGTGCGCGCGGCAGATGCTCCTCGTATCTCACCTTCCTGCCGAGCTCAGGGTGAGTCACTGTGCTGAAGTGGCTCCCTTCTTTCTGCCCCAAGTGCTAATCCATTGTTAAAATGATATTAACTCATGTGTGCTAATTAGCAGGTGTGCCAGGGCGTCAGAGGCCCAGGATGTTAATTAGGGTTGATAAACACACCTTTGTGCAGGGTACAGGCCTGGATTGTGTCTCCCTTCCTTTCACCATAGAGAAGTGCTATCTTGTGGGACCTTTCTCCTCTGGGCTCTGTGGTGGGATCTCCACGTCTCAGCTCGATATTTGGGAGAGCCTGTGGGCTCCCTGGGAGGTTCATGGACTCACAGAATGTCTTGAGTTGGAAGGGACCCCCAAGGATCATGCAGTCCAGCTCCTGGCCCTGCACAGACACCCCAACAATCCCACCCTGTGCATCCCTGGCAGTGCTATCCAAGTGCTCCTGGAGCTCAGGCAGCCTCGTGGTGCCTAGGCAGTGGAAGAACCTTTTCCTGATATCCACCCTAACCCCCTGGCACAGCTCCAGCTGTTCCCTGGGTACTGTCCCTGTCACAGTGAGCGGAGATCACAGCTGCCCCTCAGGAGGAGCTGCGTCCCCCCTTGAGGTCTGACCTAAGTCTTCTCCAGACTGGTGGGATTCATCCTGCCAGAAGGATGGAAGGAAAAGAGACTTTTTCCAGTGGTATCATTACTCAGGTGAGGAGGGGAGGGTCATTTGGCGTCCAGCTACAGGGCTGAGCTCATGGCTACTTCTGGAAGCTCCTGGAGGTGTCGTTCCCTGCAGCCATCCCGCTGCGGAGCTGGCCCGGCTGTCTCCGCGCCGTTTCGGGCGGTCTCAGAACAGGTTTTGGTAGTTCCTGGCTGGCACAGGAGAGCACTGCTGTTTACACAAGCCGGCTCGCGCCCTCGGAGGAAGCCCACATCAAAAGGGTGTATCCCAGTGCGTCAGCGGGGCCGGGAGCCTGGAAGTGCCTGCTCTCCCCAGCGGGAGCGGACGCACCGGGCCGGGCGCTGCCCGCCGGGACTCCCGCGGGACGGCTGCTCCACACCTTCCCTTGCACTGCCCAGCCTCCTGCCCCCACCATCCCGGGCCCTGCTGGGCCCTCACCCACCCATCTCATTCCTCAGGAGGAGGAATGGCTGGGTTGGATCCTACATGACTCAGGACAAGGCATCCCTTGCCTCTCCCTCCATGGATCTGTGTCCGTATGTTAGGCTTGCTGTTTATGGCTTGATGGTCTTTGTTCCTGTGCTCTGGGTCATGATTGAAGGGGAAGGCACTGCTTTTATTTTACAGATCTGCACTGAGTCTTCTGGCTCTGCACAAGTCCCTGACAGGAGGGAGCAGCTGGCGGGGAGCTGGGCTCTGCTCCCAGGGAACAGGGACAGGAGGAGAGGGAACGGCCTCAGGCTGGGCCAGGGCAGGCTCAGGGTGGACATCAGCAGGAGTTTCTCCATGGAAAGGGTGGTCAGGCCTTGGCAGGGGCTGCCCAGGGAGGTTTGGAGTGCCCATCCCTGGATGTGGCACTCAGTGCTCTGGGGTAGGGACAAGGCGGGCATCGGGCACAGGTTGGACTTGATGGCCTTGGAGGGCTTTTCCAAAAAAACGATTCTGTGATTTAAAACCCACCAGTGGTTACACCAGTGTTCTGCGAGCTGCTCTTTCAGCAGCTCATGATTTCCTGGGAGTTCTGGCCACGCCAAGGCCTTGCTCTGGGTAGCAGGAAGAGATGCCCCACACTGCTGTGGCAGGGTGCAGGTGGCCCCGGTGCGGGCAGCAGAAGGGTGGTGCTGCCTTTTGCCCAACTGCGAATCTGAAAATCGCTGCTGATCTGTTGCAGTAAGCACCTGTCCCTCCTTTGGAGTGTGGCAGCGTGGTCGCTGTGTCTGTGGGAGCTGGTGTGTGCACACCTGTGTGTGGGTACACAGTGATCCCGCTCCGATGGGAGCGATCTCCTTGCGATGGGAGCGATCCCGGCTGGGCCGTGTGGGAGCTCTGAGCTGCTCCAGTGGGCCGGAGGTGGCCATGCCCCCATGGACCCGAAGGCAGGCAGGCAGCAGCAGCCCCCGTCGCCCTCTGAGTCACTCGAGGCTGGCCAAACCTGCTCGTCTGCTCCTCGGCGTTTGCGAGTTCCCAGTGCCGAGAGCTGCTCTGCCGTTTGTTTGTCCCGCAGATGGGAGCTGTTGGTTTGCTCGTTCACGGTTGGAATCCACCACAGTGTTGGGGATTGTTTAGTGCTCCCCAGTCCAAACCGTGTCTGATTCCATCCCTCCTTCAGCCCTTTGCTGCTGCTGGGGTGGAGCACTCTGGTGCTTCTGGGGTGTGCCTGTGGTCACGGCGGGACCTCGTGCTGAGCGTGGGTGGATCTGCCGGAAACATCTGAGGCTGCGAGTGCCGAGATGAGAAGTTACCAAGGTGCTGTGTGAAGTGGGCACAAACTCGCTGCTCACTCCTGTTCCTGGTCAAGGGGGCTGTAAGGATGACTGTGGCATGTCAAATTGCTTCTCTGACATCTTGTCCCTGTCCCAAAATAGAATCATCTCCTCCCTTGCTCTGCACCCGCAGCACCCGGGCGTGGAGAACCCCACAGCCTCACTCCAGCTGTTAAATCCTTTCAGTCCCACAGCAGTGTGTCCAGCCCTAGGTCAGAACTGGGCTCCTGCACGTACCTTGTGCCATTTGATTTTGTTCTTTTCCTCATGGTTCTGTCCTTTTCCCAACTTGCGGTCACTGCTGGGTTGCAGAGGGCGGGACTGCAAGGGCACAGTTATTGCTCAATACTTGGTATTTGTGAAGTATCATGCAGACTTGTAAATGTTAATTTGTTAATTAATTTTATTTCTGCTTGTAAAGAGTATTTACTGTGTTGTCTGCTTCCTTTTCAGAGCAGTTTCATACCTGTTTTTCTTGTCTCATATACGTGGTGCAGAGGCAAGGTGGGGGAACTTGGGGGATAAACACAGATGGTTTGGGTTTTGTGTTGGTATTTCTTATTTATAGCAACCATTAGCCAGCCCTGGTCTGGAGGATGCTGCTGCTCAAATCTTAATCCAGAGACAGTTATGTGGAAGTAGGGAATTAAGTAAAACCAGATCTATGCGTAATTTCTAATTCCCTGGAGTTCCCGATCCTGGAAACCCTCCTGCACCTGTGGGCAGCTCAGTGGGAGCAGCTGCTGGGCTGTTTTTAACGCCTCCTCCCCAGAAGCACCATCAAAGATCCGCAGCCAGGGGTGGTGGGGGAGTCGAGGGCAGAGGCAGAAGGCACAGAGCGGGTCAGAATGTTTTATTTTCTGTCTTGCTGGTGAGCCGCTGCCTGCAGACGCAGCAGAATCCCGAGGACTGTGGAGCCGGTGCCCTCGGAACACAGGAGCAAGTCGCCTCCGTGGGCTGGCTGGGGATTTAGCTGTTGGCTCCTCTCGCAGCGCTGGTGAGTTAAAAGTCACCCCGGAGGGATGTCCTTAGGAATTCAGATTTCAGGAGCCAGCGGGGTTGAGTGGCAGCTCGTCTGAAGCCTGTGACGGCAGGAATTAATCAGGAGAGGGAGGGAGGAAGAGACGGAGGGGAGGGGAGGAGGGAGGGATGGCAAAACCCCAAACCTTCAAACACACCCAATTGACCCATCTCGTCCTGGCGTGAAACTTCGCGAGTTACACCCACTCCGGAGCAGGAGGGGAATGAAATGCCGGCGCTTCCTCGTCTCTGCTAGCAGCAGCCGGGGCTCGGGAAGCTCGGGAAGCTCGGGAGGCAGAGATGTTCGTGCTGCTGATGATGAGCGGTAAGAGCCCGGCAGGAGCTCTGCCTGCCTGCTGCGAGCCGGCCGCGGGGCTCGGATCGCGCTGGGGAATGTGTTTGGGGCTGCAGCACCGCTGTGTGTCCGGGAAGGCTCTGCTCTCCCAGTTCCTGTCTTTGCCCGCTGTGGATAGAGGTGCTGCCGTCTCTGAGTTGTGTTTAGTTGGGTTGTCAAGTGCTGTTTGCTTTGCCAGGGTTTGCACTGCTCACCCAGACACTGAGGGCTCGAACTGATTGAATGGGAGCTGGGGACTTCATAGCTGAATTCCCTCGGAGAGAAAATGTAGTATCGTGTTACTGACGAGAGATGTTCCCTTCTCCAGCTGTCTGGCTTTATTTTCCATAATTACAGGTTGCCATGCTCTTTAATTGTTGAAAATGAGCCCCGTGAAAGGTTTCAACTTGACTCCAGCTCTGTTGGGTGTCTCTGCGAGGTGGGGAGAGCCGGGAGGCTGTGAAGGGCAGTGCTGTCCCTTGAGGGGGGAAGGCTGGCTTAGAGTCAGGGCTCACACTTCCCAAAGATTTGGGAATGCTGCGGAGCCAGGACTGGGGGAACCTCGTCCGTATCGAGCTGCTCGTTTTCCTCCTGGTTCCTTCAGCGATGGCTTATCAAGCGATTTAATATCCCGGGTGCTATCTCTGAATCTAAATTGCCTAATTCTTGGGTTGGTGACAGGAAATGTGAGCACAGAGCCCTGGCTGTGCAATTACTGTGACTAAGCATCAGCGCTGTCTGCCGGCCCTGCGGGACGGGCTCCCGGTCCTGTCCCGGCCCCCAGCCCGACCTGCCATCCCCGGGGCTCCTCTGGCCGTGGCGGGGAGGGCTCCTGCTTCCCCAGGGACACGGGCTTGCCTTCCCACGGGCAGGCTTCAGCCCTGACTCAGAGCTGTGCAGCCCAGCAGCCGTGAGTAATCCTCCAGGGCAGATGCAAAGGATAATGCAGACCTTTTGCTGGGAATTAAGTCACTCCGGAGCTGTTGGAAACGTGCTCTCATAGTTCTGTCTGTTGTACCGGAGCCCCATTGCCGAGCAGGCTGTTAGTTCCTTGGATGGTGTTTTAATATTGCAGGAGGGATTTACATTTCCACACGTGATCAGCGCTGTGGAACGAAGCGAGCAGGTTTGGTGGGTGTCACTGGCTTGCCTGCTCTTCCCCATCTTTTCAGAGTTAAAAGTGATCTGTGCGTTGTGGAAAAGGTGTGGAAAATTGCTGTGCTAAGCACAGCACACGGAGCTAAGGGCTCAGGTGCCCAAATGTGGCAGACCTGGTTATGCTTCCTGGGGAACTTGCTCTGTAAATGGTGCCTGTCTGGTTTCTAACTTGTTTTGAGGCAGAAACACTTGATTTTTCCAAAATGCCTGACAGGAGAAAAATCTGCCAAACCGCAAATTTGCATCATGTAAGTGTTGGCTTGAGCTTTATGCTTTTGCTCTGGGAAATCAGTGGTAGGACTCCTGCTGGAATTGGAGTTGAGAAGGAGCATTGATTCTGCAGTGGCAGTGAGTCTATTAGGCATCAGTGCTTGGAGCGGATTCGTTTGTCTCTAATGAAGTCACACACTGTGGCTTGAGTTGTAGGTAATGGTTGTTTGGAAACGAACCCGCAGGAAAACACAGCTAGTTCCCTGCTGGATCAGTGACCTGGACCGGTCCAGGGAATGCCTGGGAATCCTCCTGCCAGCAGCTGGGGCAGGAGGATGAGGGGCCAGAAATGGGAGCTCCCTACTTAGGACAACAGGTTGGCTTGGCTCTAAACTGTGACCTCACTTTTTGCGTCAAGCAGCGAGACCTCATTGCTTCCCTTTGGCTCTAATGAGGTCCCCAGTGCTGGTCTTCTCTCAGCTGTGAGAGTTATTAGCTCAAAAAATTAAAGGGTCTTTGATGGGGGGCAAAGGAAGGCCGCCAGACTAAAATACCAGCTTCTAAATAATTAATTATCAAGAAAAACCCAGTGCAGAAGTAACAGCGGCGTGGAATCTTGGCAAGAATTCATCAAGAAGGAGGATGAGTCTCCACTGATGTGTCTTCCTGGGTATTATTTCGTTAAACTGGCGACTGTGCAGAGCATTCCAGGGAGTTTTATGGCCCAGTAATCCATTGCTGGGTGAGGGGAATACATTATTTATAGATTAGAGTGTTTTAACATCCTCGCATGGGGTTGTTTAAGGAGGTCAGAATGCAGAGCAGTGGGAATGGGATTAGCCCAGCTGTGCCACAAGCAGTGCAGAGGCAGGGGGTGCAAGGGAAGTTACCATGTAGATGTTTATGTTTTTATTGTGCCTCACAAGGCACAGGTCACAAAAGAGTGAGGGGTTTCTAGAGCCAGAATGTGTTTTTTATTGGTTGTGACATCTCCGATTCGAAGTGAACTGGAAACAGACACGGCCATCCTTTTCCCTGCTTCAGCAGCCTCGCTGCCGGCAGCGTGTCTGTGTTCCCGGTGGGATGGAGGCAGAGGGCCTGAGGAAGGGGGAGCATTTGTGAGGCCTGCCAGCCCCTCCTTCTTTCCAGGGGAAGCTGCTGTGTTGCTGCACGCGTGGAGCCTTTCTGCACGCCCGTGTCCCGGAGGCGCAGCCCCGTGAGCCGGCGCTGTGGCTGCCAGACAGGTACTTGACTCACTGCAGAGTGCTTTTAGTGTAATTGCTTTTTGAGGCTTCCAATTAGGCTTTCCATGAGACTTGGGATGTGATGTTCTCAGGCAGCTTGAAAAGCCCTCATAAAGCCAAGCAAAGGAATGATCTGGGCAGGGGAAGGGGGTGCCCATCAGGCAGGCTGAGCCCACGGAAAGCTCTGGTCCTGGGAAGGGGCTCAGCTCCTGGTTTGCCTCAGGAATCTCTGTGGTCTCGCTGCTTCCAGCACCCACAGCAGGTCCCACTCTGCTTTCTACCTTTGGTCTTCCCAGCAGTGAGCTCTGGGCTGGCACGCTGGAGACTGGGAACCGAGCAGTGGTTCAACTCTGGCAGTTTCCAGTAGTGTCTAGGCTGGTGTCCCATGGTGGGACTCGATGGTCTTAGAGGTCTTTTCCAGCTGTAACAACTGTATGATTCCATGGTTCTGGAGGATGGGGTAATTAGGAGCTCAGACTCCTGGTGTTGTTAACAAAGTTAACAGAATTTAACGCTGGGCTGCAGGAGCTGTGTGCCTGTTGTTAGGAGGAGCACGGAAAATGTGCCGTGGTGCCACTTGAGCAAGACTGACACGGGATAAATTGCGTCACCTTGCGTTGCCAGAGGTGCCCCGAGTTACAGGGAATGAGCAGCACCTCTGGAAGCTGATACGGGGCTGGCCACAAATCACCCTGCTCACGTACATCCTGCTGGAAGGGCACGAGTGTCTGCAGGCAGGGACATTGCCCAAAAATCAGCCGTGTGGGCTCAGGAATGTGGAAGTCACAGTGGCTGTGCTCTTCCACGGGTGTAAGGGAAAGAGGGGTGCCAGTGGGCAGCCATGGGATTGGGAGCAGTCGTGTTTGTTTCTGAAGCAGCAGAAACAGTTGTTTTCTTCTGAAAGCTGCTCTGCATTTCTGTTTCTCTTTTCCCTTCCAAACAATTTGGAAGCGATGGGCTCAGTTTCCCCTGTGAGGTGCAGAAGAGTGACTCACATGTGGAGGGGATGTGATACTGGATAAGAAGTGCACAACCAGCTCTGGAATAGCAGTGTCTTTAAGAAAGAGCTGTTTTTCCTGTGTGTGTAGGGAAATGTCCCTTTCAGCTAGTGCTGGAGCTGATGGGCACCGAGGGTGCCCAAAAAGATGAGGCTCCTGAAGTTGGGCTTTGTAGGGCACCAGCAAGGCAGAGCTGCAGGGGCTGGGGAATCTGCCAGACCTTTCCTGCAGCATTTTGTCCAAAGCCAGAAAGTGGTTTTGAGGTCTCTGAAAAAGCAGAAGTTGGACAGAAGAAGGGAAGTGTGTAGGTTTTGTGTGAATACCCTCTTCCCGTGTTTCTGGGAGATGTCAGAATCTCCCTCCATAGCTTACACTGCCCAGTGGCAGTGCTGAAATACCCTCAGAGCAGCTTGGCTTCACATACTGGAAACTGCTGTACCACTCAGAAACCCCAGTGGTGTCCTGACTTTCCCAGGTGAGCCAAGGGCCCTCTGTGCTCCCAGTCCAGTCCCTCTGACTGGGAGAACAAAGAACCCTCTGCCGTCTGCTTCCCAGCTGGGAATTACTTTGCTGCTCATTTGCATGAACCTGGGTGGGGAAGGTGCATCCGGAGTGTGCCCCAGGCCCTCAGACACTGAGCTGGAGACAAAGACTCCCCGTTGCGCAAGGCCACCCCTGGGAAGGGAGCTGGGAGCTGCTGGGTGCAGCCACCTCGCAGAAACACAGAATCTTTTAGGCTGGGAAAGATCTCTGGGATCAGCGAGCCCCAGTTGTGCCCGATGCCCACCTTGTCACCAGCCCAGAGCGCTGAGTGCCACATCCATGTTCCCTTGGACACCTCCAGGGATGGGCGCTCCAGCATGCAGGAACGCTGGCATGACCCAACCCTGAGGCTGTGCCTGGTGCTGCCAGCTTTCCCCAGGGCTCCTCAGCTGTGCACAGGCTGCTCTTTCCCTTCCCTTTGCCAGTGGTTTCCCCCCTCTCCCGGTGAGGGGATGGATCCCAGGGGAGAGGCCCCTGGGCAGGAGCGCGAGCCCGGAGTGCTCCAGGTTTCTGGGGGTGTGTGTGATGGTTGGGTGATGGCTGCAGGGCTGTGCAGGGAATTGGAGCAGTGACTGAGGGCCTTTGTCAGGCAACCCCCTGCCTTTCACTGTAGGTGATGTGTAACACGTGCCAGAGGTTGTTTTGGTGAAAAATGACTGATGTGCTTTTTTCAGCAGTAACAAAGGAGCCTTTTCTTTCTTCCTTTGCAACAATGAAAATCTGGTGGGTTTTTTTCTTCTCTGAAGTGTGAGGAAAGTTTTTGTTGACTCTCGTGGCCCCCCTTGATGAGTTAGAGGATGCTGCTGTGAGGGGTGTGAGATGGGCAGCAGAGGCACCAGAAAAACACACAGCCAGGATATAATACTGGAGGCACAACTCAGTTCTCTCAGAAGTTGCAGGATAAAATTTATGACAGTAAAAAGCCAGTGGGAGTCAGTTCCTTGCTGATTTTTTTTTTTTCAAATTAATCTTAATGCTTTAGTAACATCTGGATGATTGCTTGGTAATCTTTTTCTGGGAAGTGCTTTTGTGTGTGTGTGTACTTTGTTGTGGAGTGATAAATCACTGTAATTTACCAGCTTGGTTTTTAAAAATTTGGAAAGTCATACTGTGCGATGTGTTCCTTCGAGCTGTCATTCCTGGAGGCACCTGAATGAGTCCATGACATTTCAGCTCCTGTTTACTGCTTCAAACAGGTCTTTATGCTTGACATGGTTACCTGAGCGTACCTGCAAGTTTGGAGTTTATGGAGAGTTCTTTGAAAGGGGAGTTAAATGAAATAAGAGAATTTTGAGGAGGAATAAGATGCAGACACTGGTTTCAAGCCACCTGCAGTTGAGAAACTCATGTAAGTGTCCAGAGCTCCGTGAAAACTGAGGTCCTATTGGGAATATCCCTGGGAGCCCCTTGTCATGGGCTGTGCCTCTCTCCTGAAATGTGCCCTCCAGCCTGGGTGCAGCAGGGCCTGAGGCAGGAGAAGGGCAGAGTTGCACATCCATGTGGGTGCTCCAGCAGCTGAGTCTGTGTTTCCAAACATCCTGAAGCAATGCAGGGAATGGGCAGTGACTGTCTGGGGCCGTGAGAAAATCGCAGTGCCCTTGGTTTGTGCTCGTGGGCAGGTGGAAAGGGAGAAACCAAGGCTTTTTTGGGAGCGTGGCTTTGAGAGTAGGTCCATCTGCAGGACTCTGGCTGCTGGAGCTGCATCTTTGGGAAAAGAGGCTGGATTATTTGGGAATAGAGGCATTGCAGGGAAGGTGTGCTGGCAGTTTCATGGGGCTTCCTAGCTCAGGGACAAGCCTCATGTTTCCCAGTACCTTACAGCTGTCCTCATTGGGAACTCTTTTTCCAGGCAGAGGTTTGCTTAGGGAGCAGGGGGAGGCTGGTACTGAACAGGGTGAAGGTTTGGGCAGGGTGGAGGTCAGATGGAGGGCCTGGTCTCTCAGAATCTGCTGCAGGGACTGGGATCTCATTGGGTATGCATTGGTTAGTTCTGCTGGAGAGCAGGAGGCTGACCCACTTAGTGCCTGCCAAAATCCTGGCTCCACGCTTGGATGGCGCTGATCTCTGCTCTGGTGGCCAGTGACAGGACCCAGGGAACAGCTGGAGCTGTGCCAGGGGATGTTCAGGTTGGATGTCAGGGCAAGATTCTTCCCCCAGAGGGTGCTGGGCACTGCCCAGGCTGCCCAGGGAATGGGCACAGCCCCCCAGAGCTCCGGGAGAGTTTGGACAGCGCTGCCAGGGGTGCCCAGGGTGGGATTGTTGGGGTGTCTGTGCAGGGCCAGGGGTTGGACTGGATGATCCCTGTGGGTCCCTTCCAGCTCAGGTATTCCGTGGTTCTGTGATTCTGTTAGGTGCCATGAGAAATGGGAGCGGGGGCTGTTCTGCTGCCTGAGGCAGGACAGCGATTCCCCCACCAGCACCAGAGAGATGGAAACTAAATAACAGCCAACCCCAAGTCTGTGATGGCAGGAGAAAACAGCTCCAGCTTTGTGTGAGCCCCTGGGGCCTGGATCACATATCCTCATGTGACTGTGGAGCTCTGGTTTCAGCCCACGCCGCAGCTCTCGGGTACAGCTGTGGGATAAATCCAGCAGAGCCCCTGGCCAGCTTCGAGGTGGTCGAGGTGGATGATGTCCCACAAGGAGAAGACAAGCAGATAACACGGCCCTCAGGTGTGTAAAGCAGAGATGCAACGACTTGTAAACCTATAGGAGCAAACCTGTGGTGGAGTGTGCTCTTTTTGCATAATTCAGCAACGTGAAACAATTCGGCATCGGCGAAACGCGTCCTGTGAAGTGCTGCAGGTAATGTTTGTTTGGTGCTGAGGACAAATGCGCAGGGCAAAGAAGGCTGAAGCCTTTGAAGGAACCCCGTGAAGACCTACAGCTCCTGGACAGCGTGTGGTGAGGCAAAATTGCAATAAGAGAAAAAATAACCCCTGCAGACCAAAACGTGCAGAGCTGTAGGGGCAGCAGGAGCAGTCTGGGATCCCAGGCTTTTCCTGTGGGTGCTTTTGGCTGGAGGTGAAGCTGGCTCCCTCCTCACGGAGGAGGCAGGAGTTGCTGTGTTATTCCATGGGGGCCTTTCCTCAGGCTCAGAATGCCAGAATCATTGAGGCTGGAAAAGAACTCCAAGATCATCAGGCTGAAGCTGTGCCCCATGCCCACCTTGTCCCCAGCTCAGAGCACTGAGTGCCATGTCCAGGCTCTCCTTGGACACCTGCAAGGATGGCAATTCCCAGACCTCCCTGGGCAGCCCCTGCCAATGCTTCATCACCCTTTCCATGAAGAAATTCCTTCAGATGTCCAACCTGAGCCTCTGCAGGCTGAAGTCTGCACGTTTCCAGCCCATTTTGCCAAGTGCTGTTGTCTACGAGGGGACCGACAAGTCTGAGGGATTGCATTAGGAGGTAATTTGGGGTCCAGCCAGCCTCATTTCTGGGACACAGACCTGCCACCCCTGTGACCACATTGTCCCTTGCACAGAGATGAGGTCCTAGTCGGAGCTCCAGGGTTTCCTGGGTCGAGGGGCTGGTCCTGCTGCTCCCCAGAAACTGCTCAGGCTGTGCCATGCTTGTCCCAAGGTTTGATCATCCTGTGTTTGAAATGGGTGCCCAGCCCATTTAGGAGCTTTAGCTTTAGGAGGAGCACAGCTCACCTGGCATTCACACAAGATTGCAGATATTTAAGCTCTTTCAGAGCAATCTTGAACCTGCTCATCAGAGTGTGCATCTCACTTGAAGCCACTCCAGCTGTGCAGAGCTATTTTTGTACTGGAATCCTTTGAAATTTTAATGCACTTTTTGCTCGTTGAACCCCAAAATGAGTCACTTAAGGGAGCAGCAGCAGTTTTTTCAAAACCTCTGCCTACCTGTTGCTTCCACTGACTTTTCTGTAACCTGCTTTGGGCCTCAATTATTCGTGGAAAAAGTAAAACACATCCAGGAGAGGCCAGGTGTTTCTCAGGAATGTGATGGGATTGTTGGGGTGTCCTGTGCAGGAGCTGGACTCCATCCTCGTGGATCCCTGCCAGTTCAGGATATTCTTTGGATCTGTGGTTCAAGGTTTTGGCAGCGGGTAACACTGCTGAGAGGCAATCAAGGACCAGAACATTTTCAGCAGGTACATGAAATTACCCTTTCATCAAATTCTCCTTAAAAATAAAATCTGGTTTCGAATACAGGAAGGCAAAACCTCGTAGGGGTTGTATTGCTCGCAGAGCTCCTGATTCATTGTCTAAATGGCAACGAAATGTCTTGCCTGGCTCAGTCTGCAGCGAGATGTGATTCACGTCCCCAGGTTGGTGCTGGGAGTTGGGCACAGAAGGGACAGACTTGACGCCTCCCTGGCAGCTCCTGCTCTTCACAGCCCCGCGCGCAGCAGACGGCGCCAGAATCAACACGTCACCGCGGGCTTCGGAGCAAAATTCCCCTGCGGCCTCAGAAATCCAATCCATTTCTGTGGAAGCCTCTCCAGCCTCTTTCTCAGCTCCCCGCTTGAAGGGCTTTCAGAAGTTCTCAAACTCCTGGAGCTCGGTAAGGAGGCTCCTGGCCGGAGCTCTTGGGAGTCTGGAAATAGAAATCATTTTTTATTGCTCAAGCTGGACCAAATTTCACATTTGGAGTCTCTGCTAGTAAAACTGACAGAGCAATAAGAGGATTATCTTCGTCCAACCTCTCTTTTTAAACCTAGTAGAGGAATGCCAGAGGCCAGGGATTCATATTCCTCTGTGCCTGACCCACAATTTATGGCAACATTATCCCAAAGTAATTGAGTGGGTCCCACAAGTCTGCATAGCAGCCAAATTCTGGAGGTGCATGTGACTCCTTTCACTTGATTTTAGAGGCTTTTTCTGTGGAGCAAAGTGAGTTTGAGTTTCGTGGTACTCTGATGAAGCTGCACCGTGCTGAGCACAGCCCCTGCTGTCCAAGGAGATGTTTGTCCCTGCACGGGCACCTCACCTGGATGAGGGGATGATCCTGGAGGTCCCTCCCAGCCCCAGCCATTCTGAGATTCTGTGCTTTATTCTGGCTTTATTTCAGTGATACAGCAAAGGACCTTCCTCGTGTGTGAAAGGGGCTTTGGGACACAGGGAGATTTCAGGTACTTGGCTGTGAGTCCCTGGAATTAGGTTGAAGAGTGGAGCCCTAATCCAGCACCTTCCCTCTCAGACACAGCTTTTGCTTAAGCTCTGAATAACCACTGAAGAACCCACTAAAGCTGTCAGGCAACCGGGGTGCTGCGTGCTGAAATTCTTAGCTTGCAGGTGAACAGGATCCTCTAGAATTTAAAAACCTGGGGTGGGGGGGGGAAAAAAAAGAAGAAGATGCTTCTGAGAAGCATCCCCCCACATCTGAGCTGAGTGTTCCCTGGAAACGTTGGATAGGGGAAAACGAGCGGTGGCAGGGAGGGTTGGAAAACACCGGGGGCGTGCTCCCTGCCCCGTGTGAGTGCTGCAGGTCATTCCATCGGCATAATGACAGAAAATGGGCTTCCCCGGGGCCAGCTCTGTGCAGCCCCGGGTTCGTTCGGCAGCGCAGAGCGGGATCGGGAATGCCACCTGTTGGCACCGGAGCTGCTTCCCCGGGAATCGGGGTGGGAGGGCTGGGGCTGGCTGAGCCTTTCCCGGGCTGAGTGTGATTATCTCAATAGCTGCACTTGAGAGCTGTTATTTGA
The DNA here is from genome assembly GCA_013397295.1 of Polioptila caerulea. Taxonomy (NCBI): domain Eukaryota; kingdom Metazoa; phylum Chordata; class Aves; order Passeriformes; family Certhiidae; genus Polioptila; species Polioptila caerulea. Next base: position 190,301 of record VYXF01011920.1, read on the forward strand.
TTTCCATTGTGGCACTGTAATAGTGCTCAGAGGATTACGTGGGAATGGATGTGGGGAGCTTGATCCCTGCGAGCGGGAGGCTTTCACACCGTGTGCCTGGGCTGCTTTATCGGGGTTTGCTGCAGGAATTGAGTGGGGGTTTGGGCTAAATGGCCATTTGTGCCTCAGCCCCCCACAGCCCCGCAGATAATTGTGTTCTGTGGCTCCCTCTGGTATCAGGATGCACGTCGGCCGTGCTGTTTATAGTAAGAGAACGTTGAAAATATTCCAGATATAACTCTTTGTTAGTCCAATGCAAGAGCATTTTAATTTTAAATCAGCAAATATTTCAGCTGGCCCTCCATAATGGGTATTAGTTTTTAATGATTTCTGGCATTTTCCCTGATGAAAAATGGAATTTATTACTCTTCTAGTTCTAATTTTATTTACTGACTTGGCAGGTAGCATTGCTACCTGGTTTCTTTCATGAAAGGCACTGTAATCTTGAAAAAGCTCTTATGCTGATTCCTTTTCACCTCAATGGATTGGGGAAATATTGGTAGAATTTTGACGTTTTAAGGCTGGTGGAGCTAACAACTTATCAATTGTTGTTGTTTAAGCATCAAGTTGACATCAGTCAAACTTCATGGTCAGTCTAGTCCAGGATGTCAATATTTGGTCTCCCTTCAGCTAAATGAAAATTTATAGTTAGCTGTCATGATAGTAAATGGGATTTATTTTGATTTATTCTTCTCTGTGTGCAAATTCCAACCCGTTGTGGTGCACATAACCTGTTGGGCATCATCTTTTGCTGAGTACATCCCTAAAAACCATCCCAGCAGAGGCATGCCAGGTCCTTATGAGTGATGTCCTTTCTGTGGGAATTTATCAACCTGTTACAACTGGCACAGCAAAGGAATCGACAGAATTACACAGCATTTGGGTTTTTTTATTTTGTGTTGGTGTTAAAAACCCTGTTCAGTGCTGTTATTTATTACTTGCCTTAAATACAGGCTAAGTTAGGAAACGTGTGCAGTGGGACATGTTATTTATCTGCTCACAGCATGTGGCATTCTCCAGAACATTCCCCCCAAACTCCTTAATGAATTAATTGGGCAAAATCACCCCTGACTGTTAAACAATTCTTTGCTGTTTCACGTGGCTGGATCGTGTTTAAGCAGAGAAAACCTCCAAGCAGTGTTCCTGTGGGATTCCCAGTCCCTAATTCAGTTTAGGCTGGCAGGCTGGGCCAGGAGCTGTCCTCCTGTCTCCATTAATCTCCAGCTGGAAGTTCTCTGGAAAAAGCGCGAGCCAGGGGATCTTCACTGGGAATAGGTGAGCTACCAACCCTTGCTTCCCCTCCATCCCTGCTCCCTGCTGGGCTCAGGGGCTAATCCTGCAGGATCTTTCCTCTTGGTTGGTTCAGTGGGGCTGCCTGTCAGGGTGGGAGTGCTGAGCTGGGCCCAGTGCCACGGGATGGTGCAGAACTGCAGCCACGTGAGCGCCGGGATGGAAACATCCCCAGGGCCTGCTGGGAGCCAGTTTCCACCCCAGCAGTGCTCGGCCCTGTCCAGCTTTCACGTGGTGACTCTTCAGTTTCTTCCTTCTGAGTGTACAGCACGTTTCTGGGGAGGAAAAGAAGATGGGTTCTGGAAATCTTGCATAAACAAATGACTCTTGGCAGGCGGGATGCGGCCGTGCTCTTCCCTGCTTGGTGAGAGTTCCAGTAAAACAGGCTCTCTGATACAGAAATATCCCAGAAGAGAGGCTGGGTCAGGAGAAACTGGAGCCAAAGCAGGGCTGTACCTTCTCCCTTTGAAGCACCATCCTGCCTGTGTTTGCATTTTCTGCAGTTTTCCTGATGGATTGGAAAAGAAATGTCAGGGTAAGTTTCCTGAAAACAAAGGAGTGAGGAAGTGTCCTCTGTTTCTCTCTTATTCCTGAAACTGGTTATGGGCTTTTCTTTTTTTTCCCCTAAGCCAGTTAGGTTGGGCTTTAAAGAACAGCCCTCAAACCCCAGACAATGCAGTAAAGCCAAAAGCTTGGAGCAGGTGTTGCCCACTTGTTCAAACAAGTCCAGGACTTGTTTCCTTTTCAGAAGGCAGTTGGAAGTCAGGCCTTAAGGAGGAAAACCAAAATGGGGCTTTTGAGCGTGAACTCACAGCAGCAGCCCAGTGCCCCAAAATTGTGTAACGACGTGTGGGGCTGTGAGAGGAGCAGGTTATTAACCCTACTGAGCCCTGGGAGCAGAGATACATCCTCACACTAAACCTTCCTGGAGTGCTCCAGCCTTTTTGTTTGTTGGGAGGATTGACTGCAACCCCTTGCCCCTGGATCCCTGGAAGTGTCCAAGGCCGGGCTGGACAGGGCTTGGAGCCACCTGGGATAGCAGAAGGTGTCCCTGCCTCTGGCAGGGGGTGGCACTGGATGAGCTTTAAGGTCCCTTCCAACCCAGGCCTTTCCATGATTCTCTGATTCCCATATTGCAGGTTTTGTGTGCTGCCTCGCGGGTCGGCTTTTCCTGTGTTTTGTGCCTCAGATGAAGCCGCAGCTCTTGCGAGGGGCTCTGCCAGACGCGGTTGTTTGAGCTGGCAGTGTTGGCACAGCTTCCTGCCTGCCCACAGCTGAACTGCTCCTGAGGAGGCCTTTCCCCCTGGCATCTGCAGCCCTGGCATCTGCAGTGCTGGATGCAGCCGCCCAGGTGGGGTTTTGTGGTGCTGAAGGGCTCCTGCAGCCATTTGGCCAGCGTTTGCTGGGTCTCCTGCCTGAACAAACACTTGTTCTTCTCCATTTCACCTCCATGTCCAGAGCTCACTGGGGCACGTTTCCTTGTCAGAAGCCCTCAGCCAGTTCTGTCAGCGGGGCTGGGAAGTTGTTTGCCTTGTAAGGTTCGAGGTGCCCGTTGTGCAAAATGTTTCACAAGTCACATTGGCCTGGGAAAAGAGCGTGGTGGGGCAGAGCCTGCAAGCTGGAGCAGAGAGGTGCCCTGCCAGGTGATTATACATTCCTTTTCATGGCTTGTTTGGGTTTTTTTGAGAGGCAGAGGATAAGTTGAGGCATGTCCAAGCCTGTGTGAGGAGCGATAATGGAGTGCTCCTCTCCTTTCCCACAGCTGGGCGTAGGGAGGACGTGCCAGCCCTCAGTGCCTGTTCCTCGTGCTCCCTGTCTCGTGGGGGCTGGGGGGACCTGGAGAGGGCTCAGGTGATCCAGGGGCTCTTGTCTCCCCCTGTGGCACACGAGATGTGGCACCCTGTGCCCTCCTCACCGTGGTGCCTGCTCTTGACCCCTTTGCCATCCCACCACCCCATCCAGGGAACGAGCCCTGTGCCCAGTGCCCCCCATTCCCCTGCCCTGCTGCCCAGTGAGGTCACTCTGACTCCTCAGGTGAAGCAGAGCTCAGGGGGGATGGGGGTGCTGGAAATGGGCCTCAAACCACATTTGCAGCCATCACTGTAGTAGTTTATTTGTCTCATTTCAAAGCCTTCCACGGCTGGTTTAAATTACTCCTCCCTCGTGACCTGCTGTGCTGGTAAATGGTCAGGCTAAACAATATCCCAATATTAATTGGTGCAGTGGGATTTCGGGTGATGCTTGGAGGAGCTTCGCTCTGCTTCTGAACATTTAGTTACTCTGCAAATGTTTTTGTTGTCTTTAAATGGGGTTTACTGCCTGTTTACATAATTATTAATCTAATAATTATAGTGGAATTGAAGCCTGAAAGTTGGTGGATCTTTGTGAAACACTGAACAAAGGGAGCCCGTCAGGTTTTTATATCTTTTATAAATATAAGCCTCTCGAACAATCACGCCAACAGAAACCCCACAAAAATGTCCCAGTTAATGGATTTTCTGTTTGCTGCACTATCTAGGGTTACAGAAATACTGGTAGCTAATTGCAGCCTTACAGATGGCACCAGGAGGGACGGATTCCTCCAGCCTGTGCTGCCTTCCTTTGGCTCCCTGCAGTTCAGAGCAGCGAACGCTTTTTGCAGAGGGAGGAGAGTATCTGGCTGCTTTTTGGGTGCTTTGCTGGGAGAATTTCAGGTACTTTCAAAAATTATACGTAAGTTGTTAACAAGGGTGTTTTCAGAAGTTACTGTGCGTTTCTTCCTTCCTTCTCCTTCCTTCTC
>VYXF01011921.1:226-17736 GCA_013397295.1 Polioptila caerulea
TTTTTTTTTTTTTTTAAATTTCTTTTTATTTCAATCCATTTTAAAGGATAAACGTTTCTTTGGGAGATGCCTGGGACAGGGATAATTTTACCCAGGAAAACTGAGAGAATTTTAATGGGAAACCTTTAAATTCCATCCACTTTCCATTCTCTCAGGTTGCTCCAAGCCCCATCCAACCCGGCCTTGAAGAATTCCAGGGATGAGGCAGCCACAGCTCCATAATCCAAGAGATGAATCTATAGGTTTGGAATCTCCCTTTACTTCAAAGGAAGCCAAAGTTATCGGGAATGATGAAAATCCTAAAATACTGGGATAAACCAAGCCACTGATATCCAGATTCCTCCTCCTGCCCATTCCAGAAACCACCATTCCACCAGCTCCAGGGAGGAATTCCACAGCCAGAAATAAGGGGGAAACGCTGCTTTTCCATCCAGGAGAGCATTTAAGGAATATTTTTACATCAAAGCCTGTTCATTCCTGTCTGGAGGGGTTATAAATGGGACAATCCTGCCTCGGGATGGAGCCCTTCAAACACCACAACATCAATATCCCGGCTCCTGGAAATCCAAGGAATATTTCTCCACGTCCACATCCCATTAATCATTCGGAAAGCCATTTATGGACCCAAATTACCAAGTGCCAAAACGCCCCTGACAAGGAGGAAAATTTATTCCTCTGCTTTATTAATGTTCTATTTATTATTAGAAATCCAATAAATTCTTCCCAGATTGGGAATTTTAACGGGAATTCTTCATGGCTGAGTCCTATTTGTGTTCTGAATGCTGTGTGAGAAGGGAACAGGGGGGAAAAAAAAAATCCTTTAAAATCTCATTTTTTTAAGATTTAATTGATGGGGAAAAAAAAATCTTCTTCCAGCCTGGCAGCAGGGTCGAGATTAAACGCAGAGATTCCGGGACCCTGGTAGGAAAATTTGGAAAGGTCTTTAACGTAATCCTTTAATCTGTTTGCCGGGAGATCCATGGAAAATGCTTTATTTACCCGAGTAAACAGCGGCTCCCATTTCCACCAGGAGGTTAAGCTGTTTGGAGAACGGCTTGAGAGGAAATCATTCCAAGGATTTTAAAGCTTAAGGTGTCATTGTTTGGTTTTTTGGGGGATTCCTTCCAAGGAGATCGTGGGCAACTTTCAGAGGGAGTGGAATTCACCCAGATTCACCTGGAAGGGCTGAAAATCCTCAGTTACTCCATTTTGTGGGGGATCTAGGTGGCAATGGGAATTTGGGAATGAGGCTGGAAGCTGGGAAGTGCCTGGAGCAGCATCAGGTCCTTCTTTAATCCAGCTCCAACACATCCCAGTTCTCAGGAGAAGCCATGATCCCCCTTATATTCCCCTTCAGTCATTCCAGTCCTTCCTTATTCCAGGCATGGTTATCCAGCAGCGCCTTCTCCTGAGGCTGGGATAAATCCCTTCCCATGTGCTGGAATTCTGCCTATCCCATGAAAATGGAAGAGGGGACATTCCCCTCAGGATTCCCAAGGAATCCTTCAGGATTCCCAAGCCCTGTTGGGAATGGCAAAGGGAGAAGCTGCTCCCAGGTGAATCCCCAGGGAATCTTTTGGCCACCAGATGCCCCCACGGAGTCATCGCAGGTCCCTGCGGGAAGCTGGACACAATCCGTAGGATTTGGGGAAATCTCCAGCTCCTTTTCTGCCACCCTTTCCCGGTGCCACCATTCTGCAGGGAGGGAGAGTGGCAGAGATTCCTTTGGAAGCTCCCACCACATTGGAAGTGGCCTCCTAGACACTGGGAATGGTTGGAGGTGTCCCAGTCCTCAGTGTAAAGGAGTTTGCAGCCAACTGGGAATTCCCTGGATTTTCACCCGCACTCAGGACGGTGCTGGATAAGGCTGGGGTAGGAGCAGGATAAAAGCAATGCCCCCAGTGGGTAAAGCATTTTTCCAGCGAAATTTTCCCAGGAATTCTGTGCATCGGGGATTGTCTCACACTAAAGAAGTCAATAAAACCAGGAAATCCCTGGAAAAACATCCTCCAAGTGCTCTCCCCGTAAATGTCCTTGCTCTAAGCTTCCCTGCCTTTCCTAAATCCCTGTGAAAGCCAGCTCCCGCTTCTCTCCATGCTCCCAGTGCCTTTCCCCTCTCCAGAAATAAATCGGGATGCCTCTTGAACTCATTTGTGCTGCTCGCTGCCTTCCCGGCCTAACTCATTCCATATGGCAGCGGCTCTTTCCATGGAGCGCCTCCGCCCGGCTTCCCTCATTCACTTCCAAGCTCCTTAATTTTATGAACAATTTCCGAACAATTAGAATGAGGAAAAGTCCTCCAAGGGAAGCCGGAGGATCCCTGTCCCCGGGATAATGCAAATGCGGGCCAGACAAAGCCGTTCCGACCGGTCCCTGCGGAGCAATCCTTGGATGGGCTGAGCTCATGGAGCCAAGATTTTCCGTCTCCGCATTCCAGGGGCCAGATCCTCCTCCCAGTGCCTCCAGTGTGACGTGGAATCACTTTGGGTTATTCCAGCTTCTTTTCCCAATTAAAGCTGCTGCTTCCCTCCCTTGTTCCCTACTTCCCGTGTTTATCCCAAGTAATGCCTGACACATGCTTGTTTCATGCTATTCCTGCGCAAGGAAAACATCGGGAATTAAACCAATCCACTTTTAATGGATCAAATACCAGCCTGCGAAAAGCCACAATTTTCCAATCAGAGTTTGGATTGAGGCAACCCCTCAGCATCCTGTGGAATCCCAACAGTTTTCCAATAGCCCCTTTCCTTTTCCCATCCCAACCAGGTCATTTTCCAATCAGCCCCATTACAGCGAATCCGTTTATATTCCCCAAAAATACATAATGACGGGAATTAGCCCCAACCCCAGGGTTTTTTTAATCCCTCGCCTGTTAAGTGGAACCACATCTATCTCCGAGCGGGAATTCTTCCGGAGCCCGATGGAAATGGATTCCAAACAATGCATTCCTATTCAAATTCTCCTCCCTTTTAATCAAAAAAAGCTTGGATTATCTGCAGCCAATATCTCTGAAGGGAGTCTGGAGTCAGGCCCCTTTGCTACCCCCCTGGTTTTTATGGAATACATGGAATATATGGAATTAATCCATCTGAATATCCAATGTGATGCCTAATGACTTTGGGATCATAACACAAGCGAGTTGTTTGCAGTCCATAAATAAGGAATGGCTTTTGCCGGGATTTCCCAAACCAAAACAGGCTTTGATTGGAAACAGGAGGCAGATCCAGCTTTTCCCTTCTTCACGACTGAGGGAATTTGGGCTGGAAGGATGGAGCATCCGCAGGCACTGCTTAGCAGGGGTTATTCCCAATTCCTGCTGTCCCAAAACCATGGGAATATCTTGGCATGGCAGGGATTGGGATGAGATGGGCTTGTAAGTCCTTTCCAATCCAACCCGTTTCGTGATTCCATGATCCTGTGTCCCCCTGCCTGGAGCTGCCACTGGATTTTCTCCAACCCTGCCAAGTGGCTGTTGGCAGAAATTCCGTCTCCTCTCTCAGCTGGAAGATCCTTTCTCCAGGATATCCTGGAGTTCTTCTCAGCGTTGGCTGTGCAGCTGAACTTCCTCACAATTCCCATATCCCAATCCCGATTTGCAATCTATGGATTCCTTGTTAGAGATCTTCTAAAACAGGAATAAAATCTCCATGTCTGGGTGGATTTAGCCCCCATGATCCATCCCCTCAGCTGCCCACCTTTTCCTGCCTGGGGCTGAAATTCCAGCTCCTCATTCCCACGATTATCTGGATCTCACCTGGCTTTGGATCAGCCTGAAATATTTGGGAAAGAAAGATGATTCCATAGGGCAGCTGGGATCACTCTTGGGAGATGCTGGTCTTCTGCCAGGACCGTGAGAGGGATCAGGGAGCAAGAGATGCCTGGAGCACAACTCCTGGGAAAGCTGATCCATGGATTGTTGGCACATGGACATTGGGAAGGGGATGAGATGCAGGAGCTTTCCCTGCCAGATCCCAGTCTCCATCCCTGGTTTTTCCTGGCTCCTGCTCAGGATGGGGCTAGCATTCCCATCCCCCTGGGCAGTGGGAAATTCAGGAATTGAATCCTGAATTCCTGGCTAAATCCATTTATTCCTCTGCATTGTCCTTGATTCCTGGAGATGCTGAGCCAGCTTGGCCATATTCCGGTATTCCAATAAAATTAAAGATTAATTTCCCTCCAAATGCCCCATAATTTCATTTTATTAAAAGTTTTACAAGGAGACAAAAAGGGGGGGAATTTCTTCCCCTGTCCCAAATATCTGCCAATAAATCCTTTACACCCCTGCAGGGTCAGGTACTCCACAGTTGGGAAACAAATTCCATGTAAAACGTAAATATTAGGGAAAGGATATAAAAGTTTATTAGCACTAAAATTCCTAGCTCCTTCTTTCAGGGAGCCAAATCCTGGAGGGGAGGAAAGAGGGAAATAAACCCTTTGGAAAAAGGGGGATTGCTGAGAGCATTTCCAATAATTTTTCCTGGGAAGGTAAGACCTGGATTTGACGGCCTGGAGCCTCAGGAGTTGAGGTGGGCTTAGAGGAAAGACTGCCCTGGATATGAGGGCCTGGGAAGGGAAATTCCTTGGCTGGAGATAGGAATTCCCAGTGTGGAGGGGTTGCAATCCCATCATTCCAGAAAGACTGGGGTTGGAAAGGACCTTAAATCCCATCCAGTTCCACCTTCCGCTATCCCAGGGTGCTCCAAGGCCCCTCCAGCCTGGCCTGGAACATGTCCAGGTGTTTTCTCTGGGATTAAAAAGCACCTCCTGCTTTTTCATCCCAGAGTTTTCAGCCCTGCTTAGACATTTCTTCCCCAGCAGCTCTTCCAGAGCTTATCCAGCTTGGATAGACTGGAGTAGCCACTCTTTGTTGGAACTGCCCAAGGATCTGCTCCAGCTTTTTAGTTTCTGTCGGGAAAATTTGTTTCCTGGGTGAGGGAAAGTCCAGCAGTGCTTCCACACCTCTTATTCCCACAAATCTTTAATATTGGATAATATTCCTTAATAAAAGCTGTTACAAGGTCCTTAAACAACTCTTTATGGCCCTTCCAGGATTTATGTCCCGAGGAATCCCCGGGAAGCAGATGTTTGATGTTATTCCAGATCTGTAAACTGATATTAATTGTACACATTTCCCCCTGAAAAAACAGGGTTTTTTTTTTTCCCTTTTCCCCTTGGCTCTGGAAGCAGACATCTCATAATTCCTACAGCAGGGAAAAGTTGTGCACGGAGCGAAAAAAAAACGGGATGAAAAATGTTTGTGGAGCTTGGCCTTTCCTTGGAAATGAAAATAAATGTCCCTAAATGCCATAAATTTCAATTCCTGCCAAGGCCGGAGCCCATCTTGGGATTGAATCCTGAGGAAAAATAGGAAACATTTGTTGGATCTGTCTGCTGAAAGCAGTGAGGAAATGATGTCATGGTTGGGAAAAATGAAGTTTTGGAAAAATCCAATTAACACTCCCAGCTTTGCTGGGGAGATTGGGATGGCTGGGAGTGAGGAGTGCTTCTTCATAGCAGGGTTTTCCAGGGAATGTCACTAAATCCGGATTTTTCTGGGATGAAAACATCCATCATCATCCTCAGTCCCACCTGCTGTGACCATACCTGGCAAAATATTGGGATACAGGATTATAACCCAAATCACCTGGAATTGCATCCCAGCTTTCTGGATGTGCAGGATTTTCCTGCCCCAAATGCACCTCTGCATCTTGGGAAACCCCAGCGTCCCAAAGAAGGCAACTTTGGCCCAGGATACCTTTCTCTTCCCATGGGATTTGCCAAACATTCCGGCATCTGGAACAAGGGACATTCCCTTTGATTATTTCCTGATGAGATTTATTCCATTTGTTATCCTTAACGCTCTCCTTGTTTTCCCTTCTCTCCCTCTGTCTTTCTCTTTCATCCCAGAATTTCTTTCCATTTGTCAAGCGTGGGGGAAAAATCAGGAAGAGAGAGAGAAAAAAATTGGAGTGTCACCAATGAGGCTTTTTTTTATTTTTTAATTTTTTTTTCCTGGCTGCCCAGAAATCCCCCTATCCTGGGCTGATCCTGAAGCAGGGGAGTGGGAATTCTGGTGAGATCCCACCTGGAACCCTGCAGGGATTCTGGAGCAGAATTACACTTAGACTTGGGGTATTTTTTCATTTGCCAAGGAAAGCAATTCCATTTTAAAAAATGGAACTGCAGAAGAAAAGAGAAACTCTTCACACTTCAGGGTCAAACTCAGCTATTGATTCCAGCTCGGGAAAAGCACAGATTTTCCCTTTCTTTTTTGAGGGAATGTCAAAACATTTCACTGCAGACTCGGTAAAACATTTGACATTTCCCAAGCAAAACCTTTTGTTCCCAAAAGCATTTGTTTATTCCCCATTTGACCCAAATTATGGAACAAAAGGGTTCAATAATTCGGGAAAACCAAACAAAGCCCTCAGGATGGTTCAGGCTGACCCAGCGTGACACAGTTGGGGTTGGGGATTTTCCCCAAGAAAGTTAGGATTCGAAATGTGCTGGGATTTTTTGGCCAAAAAAAATCCATTATGGGCTCAGATTTTCCGAAGCTTTCGTGGTGGGGGGAGACCCCGGTGTCACTTCCTTGGGATGGGAATGGGAAGCAGGAGAGGAGCCCTCTTGGATGGTGAGACAACACATGGAAGTGCAGAGGAAGGAGAATTTAGGCAGAGTTTGATGGGATATTAAGGAAAAATCCTTCCCTGGGAAGATGGGGAGGGACTGGAATGGAATTCCCAGACCGTCGGTGGCTGCCCCATCCCTGGAAGTGTCCGATGGGGCTTGGAACAACCTGGGCTAGTGGGAGGTGTCCATGGCAGGATGGAATGGGATGAGCTCTAAGATCCTTCCAATTCCCTGCGCTGGGGATTCCCTAAAAACCATTGTGGTGATTGGGGGTGCCGCCATTCCCGGGAATCCACACCATTCCAGGTGGGAAGTGACGCACCCCGGTCAAAACGCAATTCCCAAGTTCCCTTTGCTGGGAAAGTTTCCCGTGGAAAATGATCCTTCCCTAAAAGGGCAGCTCTGCTTCACATCACGGCTCTGGGATTCAGGGAATTATCCCAGCCGCATTCCCGCGTGGATCAATGGGGGAATTTAATCCTGGGAGATAACGAATCCTGGCTCTTCCCAGCACTTGTTGTTGGCATTTCTCAGGGCTTCAGGGGATTTCAAGGAATTATCTAAAGATCTGGCTCCTTCCAGGTGCTTTAATTAACTCCAGTGCTCCTTGGACACCTTGGAATCCAGGAATGCACGACCCATCCCAGTTTTCCACCCAGGGAGCTTTAGGCAGCATTTCTCATTTTTCCCTCCAAACTGGGAAGTTTGTAGGGAAAAGCTGGACCAGACAGGTCAATACCAGTAATGCTTAAATCAATTTATACCAAAAAATATGGAAAATGTTAAATTGCATCAGATTAAATAATTAATATTTTAATATAGTCTGATTTTATTCCAGTTTAATACATATCCCTATTGAAATAAATTCTGGGATTACACCACTTAAAATATAAACTCGGATGTCACCAGTTAAAACAACTGGAATTCCACAGCTTTTCCCCAGGATTTATGAATGAGTGGCTTCCCCAGGCACCTGGGCATGTTAATGCAAATTTCCTGCATAATTCCAGGCATTAGCTGGAATTTCTTCAGGATCCTGGCATGGATCATCACCATCACATCCATATCCCCTGCTCATCCTCAATATTCGCTGGTTTCCCGCTGTCGAGGGAAGAAAATCCTGGACATGTCTGGGATTTGTGGGCACATTCTGGCTCTTTGGATCCCTTGTTTTCCTTGGTGGGCAGAGAATTCCAGGGCTCGGGATCTATCCCTGTGGAAGGCTGACCTACTCCTATGGAAGGCTGAGGACCTTGGAGCTGCCTTCTGCCGGACTTTCCCGCAGATGGAGCACATTCTGCTCGGGAATCCATCCCCCATGGAATATCCAGCGTATCAGTTTTATTAGCCAGGATCCAAGGAAATTTAGGAGCCTGGCTTAATTTGGGAAAATTCACCCCACTTAAGCATTTTTCCATGTCCTGCCCAAGCTGGTTTCTGATTTACCAATGACCTATTTCCCATCTATCCCAGCTTTCAGTCCATAAGTCACATTCCTGGCTGGAGGAACGCCAGGTTTTTTACAATTCCATAAAAAAAATTCCTCATCTCTTTCTCGGAGGCTCCATATTTTCTGTGGAATATTGAGCCAACACTTCCAATAGCGATGAGCCCAAGGATTTGTGGGATGTTCCGGAGGTTGTAGCGACCTTTGGAGAATGAAGTTAATTAAGGATTAATCTTTCCTACAAATAGTCCCCATTCCATCAATAACTGCCTGGATTTTTAAATTCTTGCTTATTCCGTATTTTTTTTTTGAGGAAGCATGCATTGCATGGAGAGGGAGCAGCCCTTCCATTCCAGCCCTTTCCATGCAGCAGGGGAGGGTTTGTGGGAGTCTCTCCCTCCCTGAGGCTGATTTTGGGAAGCGCTCCCTGAACCACTGCCTGAAAAAACAAACACGAGGCTCCAATCCCTCTTCCCATTCCCTAGGGATCCAACCCATTCTCTCCAGCAGGCGCTGGCCCAGGCCCCAGCTGGGTGGGATAATTCCGACAAGGAAAATGGACATTTTGGGAGGTTTGTTGTTAATTGTGTCCCATCCTGAGCCATTCCCAAAGACTTTCAAAGCCCCAGGGAAAAAATCCTGGTTTCCTGGAGGAAACTTCCATGGATTTAATGAGCTCCCAGGCTCTCCCCATGGCTAGTTATTTATGGGGTGGTTCCTTGAAGGATTGGCTAATGGATATGGGGAAAGGGCTCTGGAGGAGAGTGGGATCCCTGCAGTGCTTGGGGCTGTGTGGGAATGGGATACTGGGCTCTTTCCATCCCGAAAAACAGGGGTGAGGGAAAAAATAGGGAGAAAGTTGCTGGTTTATGGTGTCACTCCTGTGGCATCGGGAAAGGGAATGATTTCTTTGCAAAAATTCCCCAATAAGCAGGAGACCTGTAATGGGAATGATCCAAAACTGAATCCCACTACAAACCTGAGGGATCCACAGGGACCATGCAAAGAGCCAATGGGATAATCAAGGGAGGGATCTTCCCTGTGCTCACCTGGAACACAAACCGGGCTGAGAATGCTTTTACAGGGAGCTTTGCACACAGCAAGAAAAGCAGGATCGCAGTTCAGGCTGAGGATAGTGTGGAAAACTCATCCTCCAAAACCATTTTAAAGCCATTCCAGAGGAATCAGCAGCAGCATCCAAGGGGGCTCTGCCAGACCCCAGCTGGGCACAGAGGCTTTGAAATGGAAACAACTCAGAAATTCCTAAAATATTCCCCCCCAAAAAAGACATTTTCGCTTTTCCCCCAGCTCTGGTCTTGATTTTCCAGGCTGGAGGAGGAATGTTGTTGAATTTTATGGAAAGTGATAGTGGGACTCTCTGGAAGTGGCCATAAAAGATAACAGATTTTGCTTTAAAGGCAGATAAAAGTTATGGGCTCGTGTTCCTTGGAACAGGAATTTCCTTAGATACCAATAAAAATGTTGGTTATGAAGCATTTCCTGAGGAATGGCTCTAACCCCGAATGATCCTGGTTATTTGTTGAGGAAAATGGATTTTATCCCAAACAATAAACCTGTGGAGATTTATTAACCTGGGAAGCACATTCCAGGCTCCAATCCGCTTCCAGTCCTTGGAATTAATACCATGGATAGAGTGAAAAATCCCTCTCCTGCTCCAGATCCATTCCCTGCAGAATGTCTCCCATAAAAGAGTTTCCTGAGCAGCCCATGACCTGGATTTTTCCCAGTCTTTGCCTGGGTGCTTCGTTCCCAAAGTCCAGGCTCTGTTTTAACTGGAATATTTCCTCTTTATCACCTTACTCTGGCACTATTCCCTGCAGGAAGAAAAGGGAAAAAAATTGGAATAGGAATATTCGAAAGAACCCATTGGTGCTCTCAAGGTGATCCCAACCCTCTTTGCCTTATCCAGAGCCTGAGCCCCCAGGAGTTCCATAGAAAAAATCAATAGGAAAGGGCAAAGGGAAGAGTTAAGGCATCTCCTTTCTCCACAGCAACAAAAGCTCAGGGAATCTCCTGAAATATTCCAGCCTCTGCTGCCCTGGGATACTTGGAATGAGAGCCAGAGAGAGCACAGAGAGTCCCCAAAATATTCCAGCCTCACCTTCCCTAGGGGACTTGGAATGGAAGTAGGAAAAAGCACAGGGAACCTCCAAAATATTCCAGTCTCAGCTGCCCTGGGATACTTGGAATGGGACCCAGAGAAAGGACCAGGATTTCCCCAAAATATTCCATCCTCAGCTGCCCTAGGATGCTTGGAACAGGAGCAGGAGGGTTAACAGGGGAATTGGGATTTTTGGACAAATCAGAACTTTCTGCTCCTAAAAAAACGTCTGGATGTGGACCGGGAGCCGGGGCAGGCCCGAGCCTGGGTTTTGTAAAGCTCGGCCCAAGAGCACAGCCCGGTGTTACAGCAGAACAGGTAATTAGTGTTCATAATCAGTTTGTAAAGCTCGAGCGACTCCAGAGCGCCGGGCACTCCAGGAAAAAAAGGATTTTTTTTTTCCCTTTAGGATGCATGCGAATGCCAGCAGAACATCTGCACCCAATCTAGGCTCTGCTCAGCCCCCAAATATTGTTGTGGTTATGGGCAATTCCCTTAAAAGCCGATCCCCTTCCAGCCCCGCGTTACTCAGGATGAAATGTTTGCTGTTCCTTTAACTCTTTTTAGGGTTGGGGGTTTTTTTTTGGAGTTAAAACTCCGCATTCAGGGTACTCCCATCCCACAGCTGCCTCTCTGTTCCCTGCAACAGCGGAGTTTTGTTTGGGAATCTTTGTGCTTACTCAGTCTTTCCAACCCCAGAAGCAACTCCGCTCATTCCTTGAAATGGAGAGGGATCCGTGGTGTTTGGAAAACAATCGGATTCCTGACAGCTTCTCCATAATGGTGGTGTTTTGTTATTGCTTGGGAAACAGGAGGGAATTTAATTCTGGAGCGAGATGGAGTTTGACAGCTCTGGCTCTGGGAGCTCTTTCTGGCATAGAATTTTTCCTGGAGGTGATTCCCAGACTGGATAGAGCCAGGTGGGCCCACCTCATCCAAGGTGGAATGAAGGAAAGGGAATGTTCACGAGGCAGGGAAGTTCCTGGAGTGCAAAACTCCTTGGAAAGGTCTTGGGATCAACCCAGCAGGTGAAATGCAGGGAATTCCAACCACCCTTCCATGGACTGCCTCGGTGGTTTCTCACCTCCCCCCTTCAGCCTTGCTTAAGGTCTCCAGGCCATCCTGGAAGGCTGGAGCTCACCCAAGATCCAAGGTGGGAATCCCTCACGGGTGCACTTCCAAACCCCACTGAGACACAGGACCCTTTGCTGCTGATTCCGGCTGGAGCATTGGCTTTGAGGGATGTCGCTTTGGAATTCACCGGCTGCCTCCAAAAGCAACCAAGTTCCTGCCAGAGTGAATTTTATTCTCCCTTTCCAGCAGGTTTCCAGCACTTTGCTGGGATTTTTTTTTTTTCCCCTGGCACATTTCACCCCTTTCCCCAAACCTCCGGTTCTCCAGGAGGGGCTTTGGAGTGGCCTCATCCGTAACCTGACCTTGCCTCCTGTCACATTTGGGTCACCGGCTCCGGGGGCCGTGCCTGGATGCTGACAACCATTCTCGACCTTAAAATATGGCTCTGGCAATCCAAGGAAGCCAAAGGACAAATTCCCTGCGGCCTCTGGAGTGTCCCTGCAGGAAAAATTTGGGCGGCTGGGGTTCTCCAGAGCTGCCTGGTTTATTCCCTCTTTATCCCACGGGAGCCCCAAGCAGGCCAAGGACTGTGGATCCATCTCCGCAAACCTCCTGTCTCCTCCTGGGATCAGGAAAATCTTTGGCAGACTCTGCTCCTCATTATCCCATGGGGCGTGGATACTTTGAGACCTTGGGCCTTTCACTTTCCAGGGATTTTTCCTGCATTCATGAAGCTTGGCAGCTCCAGGATCAGCTCCGAGCTCCATCCTGGCAAAGGGAAGTGTTCCCTGTGGGAAGGGGCACAGGAACAGCAGTGGGGTGGAGGGAATTACAGCTCCTGAGAAATGAGCAGGGACTATTTTAGGGTTGCTTCCCAAGGTTTAGGAATCCAACAGTGCCCATCAATCCACCCCAGCTCCTCTTCCTCGCTCCTTCCGGCAGCATCCGCGAGGTTGGGACCGATGGAGGCTCCAGCCAGCCCCAAAATGAAAAACGTAAATATGGGATATTAAAACCAGACCTGCTCCAGAGAGGAACTTTGACATCGCCACAAATCCAAAGAAGAAAGGGAAAACTCTGGCATAAAAATCCCACATGACATCATTTTCTGGGATCACCGTGCCAAAACGGGGCTATCTCCAGGAGTGAAAGCTTTGCTGCTCCTTGCCAGGTCCATATAACTTTGGGATTAAAAGGACTTTCATATTCCTGCTGCAGGAGAAGGGATGGCAGGGAGCAGGGAGGTTTTCCCCATGGGAATGATTACATTCCTATCAGTAATAACAAGGGAGAAAAGGTTTGTCAACCCTGTCATTGATCTTCCTTCCCAATTCCTCCAAAATCCATTTGCTTCTGCAAGGAGCCCCAAACCCACAGAGATGCTTGGTGGTGGAGTGAAACTATAATTAGGGCTCAGGGAATTTTTTTCTGCCATTTATCATCCCCAGTTTTCTACAAATTATGGAGAGTTCTGTCAAAATTCCGCCATAGCCGCACTGCTGCAGCCATTCAATCTCAGGGAATTGCTGATCTCACAGATCCTAGAACGATCCTTGATGCTTTTCCCCGAAACATTCCCATTCCAAACCTCTCCCAGCAGCTCCAGGGAATTAAATCCCCTTCTCCACTGGGAAATGAGGTGGGATTTTCCCGGGCCATGGGCTGGGAGCAGCAGAAAACTTTTGGGGAAGGTTTCCAGAGGTAAAAACCTGCTGGATTCCCTGAAAATGAAAAACTCCCTATTAAGAGGGAAGGTTATGAAGTGCTTGAGGGAGCTGGGAATCAAATTCCCATTTCCAAGCACAGCTTAAGGAGTTGTGGGCAGGTTTATAACCCTGCAAATGAGGGGGGGATTTGCAGCTTCTCCAGCGAGCTGGGCACGGATTTTTTCCAAGTTCCTGCACAAGGAGGAGGATTTAGCTCCAAAGAACCCAAAGGATTTGCACCAATCTGACTTTGGGAATTTTAGATCTGCTCTTTTCCAGCCTGGGCGTGTGAGGGCCCAGTCTTTGGTGTCTTGGGATCATCCACAGGATGATGAGCCTGGATCTTTCCTGTGCCTCTCTGAGGGCATCCCTTTCAGATTCTCCAGCCACAACCCAGAGCAAGGAGCGCTGGAATCTCGGGAAAGCAGATCCTGTGCTGGTGCCAAACATCTGCAAGCCCCACTCCCCCAGCCCATTCCTACAGCAGAGGGATGGGTTTAAATCCTCAGGATTCCAAACACGCCAAGAAGGAAATCAATCTGGGGTCCACCAGCAAGTCTCCAGTAACATTCCCCATCCTGCTCCATGCTCTCCAAAGGGTGCTAAAGATATATGGAGCAGGTAGAGCTGATGGAAACAGTTCCAGCCTCATTTCTTTTCCAGACTGAAAACTCCATTCCAAGCAAATTGCCATGTTCTGAGGGATGGGATCGATTTTGACAGGACCGTGGCTGCAGAAGTGTCAGAGCTGATTGCTTCCACCCCCTCTCTTTGTTTCCATCAATTCCAAAAGTTCTGCTCCCATCAAGTCAAATTTTCCCTGGATCCTGTCAGGCTGCCTGGTTTGTGGCCAGGCAGAGCAGCACCTCATCCTGCCAAAAAATCCGATTTTATTTGGGGTGGGATTTTGTTGATTTTTT
This sequence comes from Polioptila caerulea, assembly GCA_013397295.1. Lineage (NCBI taxonomy): Eukaryota > Metazoa > Chordata > Aves > Passeriformes > Certhiidae > Polioptila > Polioptila caerulea. The sequence goes on from VYXF01011921.1 coordinate 14,129, forward strand.
TTTTTTGGTGTGTGTGTGGGGGGCTCTACTCCCACATTTTTCCATAAGATGAGGTGCACAGGGTGGACACTGAATTCCCCCGGGGTTTTTGCAGGTCCATGGCAGTCTTGGAAGGGAATAGCTCAGGTGCTCGTGCACCATCCTGACAGGACAAGAATGGAAAGAATCTGACTCCGTCCTTGCTCATCCCAGAGCCCCCGGTCCCATATCCAGAGTGATATCCCTGCCTGGAATGCGAAGGTGAGGAACCCCAGTGGGTGCTGAGAACTAGCACACAGCAAACACCACACTTTAAGGGTTTTGCTGCCCCTCATCATTCCCAAAGCTGCTCTTCCACACGCTGGAATATGGCTTTTAATGGATAAACCCAGCAGGGGACGGGCCAGGGCCACTCCTCTGGTTCAAGTGACTCCTCACATCCCTAAAATCCACTCGGCCACAGCCGGGCTGCAGATCCTGCCCTGGGACTGTGCTCTCACCTCCTTGAATTTCCCAGCTTTCCCTGCCGAGCTCTGCGGTGGGAATCAAAGCCTGGCTTTAGCAGAGGCAGAACTGAATTTTGCCGTGCCGGGGTTGGAGACAAAATCATTTCCCGGGATGGGCTGCGTTTGGCATCTCCCGGCTCCCTTCCTCCCTCCCACCGAGACGCCCTCTCCGCAGAAATCCCGGCGTGTTTTCTCCTGCCAGGATATTCCCTCCCTTGCCCCGCTGCAGGACCTGCCCCTTCCCACACAATGAAGGGATCGACGCCAGCGGCAGCGGCTGGAGAAGCCAGGGAATGCGAAACCCCATCCTGAACGCATCCCAGCCGGCTGCGAGGGACGGGGGGGACCCGAGGACAGTCCCTGGGGGTGGGCAGCCCCCCGAGGGCAGGTGACGTGGGAGGGGAGGGGAGGTGGCCACGGAGCCCCGGGATGCGGGAGAATCCTGGGAGGAAGCTCAGGGAGAGATTCCGAGGGATCCCACCGAGTCCTCCCGCTCCCGGAGAGGCCTGGGGAAGGAACGGTGCTCAGCCTGAGGGAGGGAGGTCACCGCAGGGTGCCCACGGTTGTCACGTTTTATTAAGGTTCCTTATTATAAAAAATATCCCATAAAATGTCCTGGCACTTTTTGTCCGTTTCCATCCCGGGGCAGAAGCGCTGGAAAGGGACTGGAGAAAAGGCTCCAGCACGGATGCTCCTTGAGGAAGCCAGGAATTGCTCCCCTGGGCTGGGACAGACCCGGGAATGCTCCCGGCAGTGCCTGGGGATGGAGGGAATCACGGCATCCAACAGTCCTCGGGAATACGGGGAAGGAAAAGGAAAAACTGAAAGCAAGGGGGAGAAAATAAAATAAAATAAAGAAGGAAGACTGAGTCTCTTCCTTCATCCCTTTCCGATCCAAGGGAGGCAAAGGGTCCCTCCGGGAATGTCCTGCTGGGCATTTGCTGAGGCAGAAAGTCACCTGCCACCGCCCAGGCTGTCCACTTGTCCCCACTCCGGGGTTCAGTTCCGGGCTGCAGGAGCCGATTCCAAGATTCCAAGAGTCCCTGGGCAGCTGCTCGGCGGCTCTAGGACGAGGAGGTCGGGATGGAGATGCCATGGATGGCGCTCAGGGACTCCGGAGCTTTCCCCACGGGGCTGGGGGGTTTTCTGTCCACCCCTGCAGGAAGGGGGAGAGGGAAAAGGAAAGAGCAGGCAGGGCATGGAGGGATTTCGAGCACGGGGACACCCCAAAAGCCGCCCTCAGAGCCGCTCGGGGTCCCCCAACAGTGAATGCGTCCCCTCAGTGGCAGGGACAAGGCTGGTGGCACTGCCGGGGACATGGGGTCACCTGGAGAGGTGGCCCCGGCCAGCCCCAGCCACGCACAGAACAATCTTTAAAAAGTCCCTAAAATCTGGGGTGTCCTGGGAGGGGACAGGGGACAGGACCGTGCCACCATTCCAGAGGTGGTGAAATCCCTGCTGAGCTCCACCCCAGCTCGGACCTCAGGAATTCCACCTTCAGGGGCCGGGATTTTTATCCCGGGGCTGCTGGAGGCACTGGGATAAGCAGGGAGGGTTTTCGGGGGAAACACAGAAAACTGGAAAAGGGCTGAAATCGCCTGGATGGGTTTGTCTGGTTTTCCTTCTTTCTTTCCAACCTTTTCCCGTTTTTCCCACTCGCTACAGGTACCTCCAGCCCACCCCACCCTTCCTCCTCCAGCTCCTTTGTCGGATAATCCAACATTCCCCTCGTCCCAGATAAGTGGCAGAACCAGAAAACCAATCCAATAGAAAGAATGAGAAAAATTTAAAATAAACTTTAGAGATGAAAACAAAAATAAATTTAAAAACCACACGCAAAGAAACCTCACCAATAAATCGAAATCCTGCAAAGGTTTACAGAAAGTCTGGGGACAAAACAGCTTTGAAATTGGGAAATCAGAAAATTCAGCCTCCAAATTATTTAAAATACCTCGAAAATATGTTAAATATGCAAAGGTGGCTTCTGTCATTTTATATCCTTATTTTTATCTTTCTCATTTTTTCCCATTCCTTTTCCTTCCTTCTCTCCCTCTATTTTTTTTTAATCTTTAAACAATCGTTTGTTTGGGGTTTTTTTTTCACTGTCAATTGCTCCTCCCCGGCACAGATGAGGTTACAACTCGCAGCAGGTTAGAAACGATAAAATTATTTAAAAAAACAAAAAACAAAACAAAAAAACCCAAACAAAAAACCCACAAAAAAACCCCAAAAAACCAAATAGAAAAACAACCAAACAAAAATTTTAAATCGCAGAAAAAGCGACATAAAAAAGGGACGAATAAACAGGGAATTAATTGCAAATTCATTCAAATAATAGAAAGTGAAGTAACGTGGGAGAAATGGCAAAAATATTGCAGAGGATTTTATAGCCATGGCAGGAAAAAAACCGGGATTTTAAAAACGAGGGAATCGAGCTCTGTTTATGAGGCAAAATAATTAACAAGAGATATAAACAACGCCCCCTTTGACAGCCTCAAATTGCCCCCGTGGGATTGCCGGCGGAGCATTCGGAGGGAAATAATTCATTAATAATCCCAGCAACCAATTAAATAAAATTACAGTTCGTTATGGTAACTAATAACCGTAAACCAATCGTTAAATCAGCGCTGTCAGTTAATAATTAATAGGTAATTACTAGGAATTAATGATTCCTTGTCAAGGCTTCTCCTTTTCCAGAAAGGCTCCCGGTTCTTGGAACCAGTGTCAGTTTGGGGGAAAAAAGGGAAAAACAGGGAAAAGCTCCTGCTCTGTCCCGCCATACCCCCACATTCCCGCGGGGATGAGCAGCCCGGGAATCTTCCCCATTCCCCGGCAATTCCCGGAGAGCGAGGAGAGAAATTCCGGTGTATAACCGGGATGTGGTGGGGATCCACGGAAAACAGCGATGGGGAATGGGATGGATCATTCCAATCCCCGGCGGGGCGGCCCCTCTGGCGGCTGGGAGTCCCTCCCGGCCCTGTCCCTGTCCCTCGGTGCTCCCGCGCTGTCCCCGCGCTGTCCCCGCGCTGTCCCCGCTCACCTTCCCTGCCGGGCTGCTTGAAGGCCATGGCCAGGTCGCCGCCGGGGACGGTCACGCCGTGCCCGTGGTGGCCCAGGGGGGTC
>VYXF01011921.1:27156-46082 GCA_013397295.1 Polioptila caerulea
TGGGGGTTTGTGTTTTTTTTGGTTTTTTTTTTTTTTTTCACAGATAAGAGAGAGTGGCTGGGAAAGTTTCATTTCATTTGAGAAAATCTCGAACGGTTTTTTGAGGTTTGAGGTGAATTGTGCTGATTTCCTGGAAGAGCAGTGGTGGGATTTAACCTTGGAATGAGAATATTGGGGATGGGGAGTGTGGACTGGGAATACAGTGGAATTCCCCTCCTAAATCCAACACTGCTCCCATGGCAGGATTTACCAGGATATTGGAGTTATTGTGTGTTATCGGAAGTGCTCCGTGTCAGAATTCCAGGCCAGTAATTGGGAGAAAATGGGAATGAAACTTCACATCTTGTCCTGGTAAGGGGGAAATGGGAGCTCCCTTTGGAAAGGCTGCACGCAAACAATGCTCCTGCCACTCATCCCGTGGCACCGCCAGCCGAGCACTCTCCGGGCACTGGTTTCCATTTATTTCCTGGAATTCTGGGAGATGTTGGCAGAATTTAACACACATGATGTGGGCAGATTAATGAGATGGATCCTTTTCTGGGAACGAGCGTTCCCAGGGCTCCATGTGGTTCTGCAGCTCCAGAGCCGGGTGTATTTATTTCGGGAGATCTGGACTCCATTTCAGGCCGGGAAAATCCTGCTGAAGCTGAGGGAGACGCTTCCCACTCATGTCAACAGATCCCAGGAATGCACCTGGGCTTAACTTTAGAGCCAGGTTTAAGTCTTTCTGCTGAAAGGGGCAGGATTTAAAAGAGCATTTCTGGGCTTACCTGGCTCTGGGCTTGTAAAACAATCCTGCAGGATGCTGGAAGTTTTACGGATCCAGGTTTCTGTATTATCCATGAGCTCTGATATCCCAGAATTATCTGGATTAACCCCATGAATAAGCCCAGCCAGCAGTTTTTGGAAATCCTACCCCATCCTTCCCCTCTCAGCCGTGATTGCCCCACAGGAGGTGAGGGATTTCCAGCCCAAATTCCCGCTCGTGCCCCTCTCCACCTTCACTCCATCAAGGCACCAATTCCTGCCCCAAATCCTTCCTCCAAAGCAGACTAGGTAGTGAAAAAATTCCCCCAGGGCACGGCCTGGATCAGGCCTTTGTCCCCCAAAACACACATGGGAGTGACCCTACACTGGTGCCACAGGAGACTGATGGCTCCAGATCCTTCCATGCAGAGCGGGATCCAGGGAAAGGGAGCATCAACACCAGGGAATAATGCTGGGAGCTCAAAACCCAGCTCAGGCAGGGAGAGGAAGGAATTCCCTGGGGGTGAGGGGCTGGGAGGGCACAGGAAAGCCTCTGACACACGTTTCTTTTCCCTCTTCTTACCTGCTCCAAGATCCAGCACCTGCCGAGATCCATTTCCTCAGGATGAAATTCCTCTGATTTAAACCAAGAGATAACAGCCAAGGAGAGGAACCATCCCCTATCCAGACCCTGGCTCTGGCATTCCCCATTGGAAATAATTTATATCCTCTGGTCTGCTGGGCTTGTCCCACCAGCCCTAATGACTGGTTCTGTTTAATTTTCAGCTGCTTAATTGCAGCTGAACACTTCAACACCACTAAATTAAAACAAGCTCCCAGCGTTTCCTTGCCTGGGCTCCTGGCCCTGCTCCAAGGGGCGTTTAAAGCAACCTCAGATGGTTTATTCCTGCCACACAGGCTGCTCCCTTCCCCAAAAAAAGTGTGTGTGTGCCTAAACCCACCATGGGAGCATGGAAAACAACTTTCAGGCGGGAGACGACCAGGATGAGGTGGCAGTCCCTCCTCCCGAGGGTACCCAGCCATTCCCGTGGCCTGGAAAAGAGTTTGGGGGCCAGGAGGAGCAGAGAGCAGACCTCAGCCTGCAGAGACTCCCCTGGTGGAAAAGCTGCTGTTGGTGAGGTTAATCCCGGGCAATTCTACCTCTTGGAGCAAATTTCCCAGTGTGGAAGCACTGTGGGTATCAGGTACCCATTAAAAAGGAGCCAGAGGAAATGGAGCTCCTCCAGCAGTTCATATTCCTGGGTAATGGATGTTTAGAGTTGGGATATGCCTTTCCAGCACCATTCCAGGGGGATTGTTTGCTCCTGACAGATTTACTTTGGGGATGGATGTGCTTGTAGGAGGCTGGGAATCCATCAGCCGTGCCAGGGCCGGGACATGGAGCTGGGAGAGCAAAGGACAAACAGGATCAGATTCTATAGAGAGCGGGGAGAAATGAGCTGAGGCCAAAGCCAGCCCCTCTTCAGCCACACAGCCCATCCCATCCCATCCCATCCGCTCCCATCCCACTGGGACAGACGGAGAGACTCAACTTCCCTGTGAGGGAGGGAGGGAGGGAGGGAGGGAGGGAAAGCAACCCCCGTTAATTGAGGGGTAAAAATAACCCAAACCTGCAAACAAGCCCATGGAAAACTCCTATAAACTTGAAAGGCTCTGGAAGCCGAGCAGGCTCCTCGTGCCCATAAATAATTTCCTCGTGGATCAGCGGAAACAATGCAATTAGGGGCCGGCTGCGTGCGGCACGGTGGGACTGCAGCCAGTGAATCCCTGGGAAAGCTCAAACATCATGGGGCAGCCCTGGAGCTCCTCCCAGTGCCTGGCAGTTTTTTCCCCTCTTTAGACAAGACTAGGGACGGGCCTGGCTGCTGCAAGGACGAAGCAGGATGGACTGGGATAAGAGGGATAGGATGGATTGGGAAACGGGAGTGGTGGGGCTCAGCCTGCCCAGGAAGGAGCTGTGGGATGAGGGGCTGCTGCTCCATGGGGCCTTGTCCATCCTTCCCCCACTTCCAAAAGAAAAATAAATCTTTGCAGAAAACTGGGGGCCAACAGGGAACAAAAGAAGTTAAAGGAGGCCTTGCATCGGCACCTGGAGGAAGGAGGAGCCCGAAAAAAGCCTGGAAGCTGCGTTTGTGCCAGGTTACCTGATCCGGGTGCGGGCTGAGGGTGAGAACATGGAGCTGCCTGATCCTTATCTCGGCAGGAGACACAATGCCTCTGTTCCAGCCCTGGACAGAAAACACCTCCAATGCTCTTCCTCCTGCTCAGCCCCTGAGCAGCAGCGAGGAGAGGAGGCCCAGAGCCGGTGACCCGCAGGGGATCTGCTCTCCTGTGGAAAATTCCTCGCCCTGGATTAACAAAGCAGCCAATAAACCCGAGCAGGATTGATTTTCCTCAAAAAGTCCCGTGGTTCAAATCCTCTGTGGGATTCCTTTCCATCTCCCTTTGGAGATGGAGTGTGTCCTGCAGTTTTCTAAGTGGGTGAGAGTGACAGGGGACATCCATCCGTCCATCCATCCATCCATCCATCCATCCATCCATCCATCCATCCATCCATCCATCTTTTTGACCCCCATTTTTCCATGCCCACGCTCTTTACCATCCACTGGCCAATCTCAACCCCCAAAATCTTCCCAGCAGGACAGAGAACTGGGGTTGACCCCAAGCTGTGTCCCTATCCCAAGGACGGGGCTCCCTTAGGGAGCCACCAGCACATGGAAAAAGGCTCCAGAGCTGCTTATTCCTCTGTCTAGAGGGATTTTCTCTGGAGAGGGTCCAGCCAGGATCCTGCCTGTGGGTGCTCCCTTCCAGAGGCAGCAAAAGAGGGATGAGGAGCCCAAGAAGGGTGAACAAATATCCCAGGATAATCTGGAAAGGGGAGAAGGAAAAAGAGCCAGAGAGAACAAAAGGAAACTCCTTTTCCACCAGCCCATTGTATCTCCACACTGAGCTGCAGTTCCCTATCCCTATTTTAGGATATTTGAATCCCAAACACCATCTGGAGAAGCCTCCAGGGCTGTTTTCCAGCATGGATTTGCAGCCTGAGAACTCTGGTTCTGCTCCATCCTGGGCGAATGTTGGCAAAACCGCGCTGGCCCAGGAGGAGATGAAGCCACAACATCCCTGCCTCCAGCATCTCCTGGAAAATCTCAGCAAGCAGCAGCCTGCCGAGCAGGAAAAGGCCCCCTGAAGGGGATATCTTTCACCTCTTGGTGACTTCTTCCACAAATATCCTGTCCTTCAACACCTTTTTGTTGACAGAATCTCTGTCAATAGTGCCTGAACTTCAAACTTGATCCCAATCTCTGCGCCGAGGGGAACCGGTTGTGCCAGAAGCGCCGCAGGGAGAGGTGTCTGGGTGGGAACCCAGCCCTATCCATGGAAAAATTCCTCCTGGATTCCCTGTATGGAAGGGAATCTCGCTGTGTACCTGTGAAAATCCCTGGCTGTGGGACACCTGAGGTCCTCAGAAGTGCCAGGAGAGGTGGAGCTGCTCCATAAAAGTGTTCCTGGCATAAAATACATTTGAATGCCTAAAATGATTCTTGGATTCAGCAGGACACTGAGAATAATCCAGAGAACCCCAGATTTTTTTGGGTGGGAAAGGATCTTAAAGCTCATCCCTCTCCATGGGCAGAGGATCCATGATCCCAGACAGCTCCAAGCCCCATCCAACCAGGCGTTGAGCATGAGCAGGAAAACTTGTTTATTACTTTAAAAACCTCCCTGAAAAAGTCCTAGGGAAAAAAATCCCCTCAATATTACATTTAAACATCAATATTTACAGGTGTAAAAATTCAGATTTTTACCTTTAATTGTGAATTTTGCCTTTAATTTTTTAAATTGTGAGAATCCTTAAGGGAAAATGGACCAGCAAAGATGAAGGCGGCACCTTTATCCTGTCAGCTGTCATTTCTGGAAATGTAAATATCTGAAATTTGGGAATGATGATAAAGTTCTCCAGGCTTTCTTTGGAAAACTTAGAAATATTTATGGATTGTCAGCACTTCCCCCTAGTTGTGAATTTTCAGCAAAGATTTACATTTTTAAAGTAAGAGGGGAAAGTAAATTTTCCTTTAAAAATAGTTTTGGAGAGGAAAAGAAGCTCAGGGCTGGGCGGGATTTTGGGAAGAGGCTTTGGGGTGGCTCCAATGAGAGGCAGGATGTGCCTCCACGAACAGCTCCGGAACAGGTCAGGTGTCAGCACCCTTGATTGGGAAGTCTCCCGGAGGGCGAAAAGAGGGGAAAAACTGGGAAAAGAGGCAGGAGTGTGCTGCCAGCCTGGAGGCTCCCTCTAGTGCCGCTTCCCAGAGGAATCCTTACCGAGGACCAGGAATCCTCTCATCCCAGCAAGAAAAGCTCTGGAGGGGGCAGCCAGCAGGAGTCTCCCCAAGGGGCCCGCCCCAGCCATTCCCTGCTCCAGCCCTTGGGACACGTTTTGGTGCCCCTTTTCCAGCTAGTGCCACCAAACCCCGGAGCTGGGACCTTCAGGGAGCCTGAGCAGCACGGCCTCGGCCGGCCTGGCCTCCCTGCTGGGATCCCGGCGTGGCAAATCCCAGGAAGCGCTGACAGCCATGGGAAGTGACAGGTCCCAGCCCTGAGGATATTCCCGGCTGTGTCCCTGTGTCCCTGCCAACACACACACAAGTGCCACTCGTCAAATATTTGCCCTGGCCGAGCTGAGATAGGTCTGTGGGATGGTGTCCAAAACCAGAGCTCGGTGTCCCTGGATCCACCTGGATGCTCGGCTCTGCCCCACACACATCCCCTTCTGTCCTATCCGTGTCCCGGAGGAGGGAGAGGGATTGGGACAGCCATGGGGACAGTCACTGTGGAGCAAGGGACAGCCAGAACATTTTCCAGCAGCTCAGGGGCTGCCCCAGATCCCAAATCCCCATTGCATGGGGAGCAGACTCATCCCACTGTGCCCTGGGGGACGTGACTCTCCGAGATCCCGGATTCCCAAATCCCCATCCCATCAGAAGNTCAGGGGCTGCCCCAGATCCCAAATCCCCATTTGCATGGGGAGCAGACTCATCCCACAGTGCCCTGGGGGACGTGACTCTCCGAGATCCCGGATTCCCAAATCCCCATCCCATCAGAAGCAGTCTCATCCCAGTGTGCCCTGGGGGACATGACTTTCCCAGATCCCAAATCCCCATCCCATCAGGAGCAGCCTCATCCTGCTGTGCCCTAGGGGATGTGACTTTCCCAGATCCTAAATTCCCAAATCCCCATCCCATGAGGAGCAGCCTCATCCCGCTGTACCCTGAGGAATGCTCCCACTCCAAGGCCTTCCCAGAGCTCCACTTCACAGAATCCGTGTCCTCACCCGGCACCATCTCCTCTCTCTCCCTGCACAGCATCCTGCAGGACCACAGCTGCTGGGGGGGGAAGGGAATAAAAACGGGAGAGGTGATGGGAGCTTCCCAGAGCACGGAGGGTGGAATGTGGGTTCTCCCGTGGGATAGGAGCCCGGCCAGGCCGCTCCCAGCAGCGCTGCAGCATCTCCACGCGCCGGGAGATGGCAATCTCCATCTTCCCATGGCATTCCCGGCGCCGGGAAGGAACCTGATGGGGCCGTGACATCCCTGAGCTCCCAGCCCGGCCCTGCGCAGGGAAATCCCGCTCCAGCCCTTCCGAAGGAGCGGGATTTATTCCCGTGTTCGAAGCAATAAGGGATATTTACCCTGCGCTGCTTTATCTGCCTCCGTCTTCCCGAATAAACTGGGGAAAATTGGAGTGTCCCCCTTATCTGTTTGCCATCTGCCCCGGGATTAGCGGCTCCATGGACTAAGCTTTGAATCAACAAGGTTTTATTGGTTCCTGTCACTGCGGGCTGGCGGCGGCCGAGCTAAATGAGACATCAAACCTCCCTCCTTCCCTCTTCCCTCCTTCCCTCCTCCCTCTGCTGGGCTGCAGCATCCAGGCAGCCACGACTCAGCTTTTTTGGGAAAGGGAGAGGAAAATGGGGGTTTCACTCAGATTTCTAGTATTCCCTCCCTTCCCTGGGGGCTGGAAGTGCGGGGAGAGGAGGAGGAGACGGGCACAGCACACTCCTTGTTTGATCCCAGTCTTGCTTCTGGGAATAAATATGGGATTTAAGAGCAGCCTGGGAATCCAAACCCTGCTTTGCCAAGTTCCCCATCCCTCCTCTCACCTCTGGTTAGTGGAGTGGGATACGCGCAAACACAACCGCAGCAGAACGAGAGGACCCAGGGGTGGGGTTGGGACCTCTGGGTGGGCAGGACAGGCTCTGCCCAATCCCAGGGACACGCCATGAGGGCACCTCCCTACCCTGCCCAATTCTGAGTAAATTTGGGCTTGTTTTTAAAAAAAAAAATGGTGAAAGGGTCATCCCTGGGAGGCCTCATCCCGATGTCCCTGCCACAAACCCCGCAAGTGACAGCCACGTTTGGGTTTAGTGACCTGTTCCAACCCAAAAATAGGCAGTGGTGGCTGAAATCCTGATGGATCTTGGGCATTGTGGTCCCACACATTCCAGGAGCTAATGAAGAAACACTTTGGCTTTATCCATCACCGTCCCAGCAGCTTGGCTGCCTCTCCCAAGTTTCTGAGGGGAAAAGAACCATGGAGATTGGATTTTCCATCGTTATAAAGGAAAAACCCCAAGTTTTTAATTAGGAAACATCATCTTGGCAGGGGATCCCACAATATACAGGTGGCATCTCCCTTACCTGGCTGTGAGGCAAAAGGGGACACTCATTCCCAAGAAACTGCTTGGAAACACACCCATGGCATGCGGAAACACATCTCCTCCTTCCCACTCCTTTTTTTCCCCCCTTTTAACGGTACGAATGCCATTCCACCGCCCCAAAATCCACCCGAGGGGCGACGGCGGTGCACGAGCTGAGTGCTGGGAATTTGAGCCGGGGGAATCGCAGCCCAAATAACCTCTGGATGTGCGAGTGCAGGGCGAGCAGCCGGGCTGCTCCCTCGCCGAGGTGTCCTGGCTGGGTTTTTCTATTACTGCTATCGGGAGGATCTCGGCAGACAGAGGCATTTACTGTTTGCCGCCCGAAGATAATGAAAAGAAACAGTTTATAAAATCAGATTAGGGGTGGAAAAATTGCCTAATGATTATAATTCCCAACCCCACCGCTGAATAATGATGTATTCAAGAGTTGTCACCGCGTGATGAAAGGGGCCTCATATGAGAGATGCTCGCCTCTGAAGGATGACTGCGGATGAATTGCAGCGAGATACAATCCCGCGATAAGGGACAATGAGAGCCTCAAGAACACTTCAGAACGGGCTCCTCAGCACGAAGACAGAGCCGCAATAAAAGCCCATGAATTAAAAAAAAAAAAAAAAAAAAAAAAAAAAAAAAAAAAAAAAAAAAAAAAAAGTGTCCGGATGATTTCTGATAAAAGGCGAGCCAAGGTGAAAGAGAAAAAGCGGGAGAATCCCTCAAACTCACGCACCTGGGGAAAGGAAAATGTGCTCTGTAGGCCCCAAAGGATGGATTGGACAGGGAATGCTGTGGCTTTTTCTTGGAAAATCTGTAAGGCAACTCGGGGTGTGTCCTGACTGGCGGGAGGGATCAGCTGCTGCCCAGGGCAAAGGGTGGATCCACAAGGGAGGAGGGAAGCGTGGCTTGGGCACCTGCCCTTCCCAGCCCAGGAACAACCCAGCTCCAACCTGCCCCAAATCCCTGAATTCCATCAGGAATTAAAGAGCTCCCCAGCCCCCAAGGCCTTGCCAGGAGCACCTTGGGCATCAGCGAGGCATGGAAAAGCTCCCAGAGCAGCACCGGGGTATGTCCCAGAAAGGTGGAAAAGCCAGGAGCCCACAATCTCCAGTCTCAAAACCAAAGGAAGCCAAAGGATGGGGTTGGAGTCACCCTTCCCTTGGGTGCACCAAGCCCGTGATCCCACCAGGGAGAAGGGAAAATAAGGATTTTTCACGTTCTCCGTGGTGTGAAACGCAGATGTCTGCACTCAAAGCGGCCGTGGCACCAGGAACGGCGATGATTTATGGGAAGCTGCACCAACATTCATTATTCATGTGGGAAGCAAGGGAAGGGCTTTGATACGGATCGGGAAGAGCTTCAAATCCATGGGGGAGATAAACTGGAATGAATGTGTCACCCAGAGCAGGGATGGAACGCTGGGGCACAACTTGGTACCACCCGGGACAGCTGCACTTGGACAAGGTGGGCACTAATTCCCCTCGGAAGAGAGCTGCGTCCCGAAATCCCTGCTGGAATTGCTGCTCCAGACTGATGTCAAGGCTTTGTCTGCTGAGGGTGCCCACGAACCTTGCTCAGAGCACGTTTCCCTGTAAAAACCCACCGATTTTAGCTCAAAGTTCCACCAACCACCCCAAACTCCGCCTCGCTCGGGCAGAGGGGGAACGGCAGGATCTGCCAGGAGCCCTCAGTCTGGAATGCTGCATCCCTGAGGCCTCCTGGCAGCGCCGGGACGAGGCAGTGCCTAATTACAGCTCGGTTCCCGCTAATGAAGGGACAGCCGAGCGCCGGGCACAGGAGTCTCCCGCTGAACGGCTGCAATTAGAACGCTCGCTGCTAATTGCGCTCATTAACCTCCCGTGCGGAGCTGCTGCGGGAGAAACAGCTCCAGGGCTGGCAGCGTGGTGCAGGATCCCTGGATTGCTCCACTGGCATCCAGAGCAATCCCATGATTGCAGTGCCATGATCCCAGAATGATCCCAGGCCCCAAAAAGGCGGGAAAGGGCGGGGAGTGGATTTGGGGGCTCGTTAACATCAAAGGCTTTCACACTGCTGATTCCCTTGGATAAAAGCAGTTATTTGTGGGATCAAACCCAGGCCCATAACACCCAAAACTGGGCTGGAATTCTCAAAAAGCCAAATCCCACAGGAAGCAGAGCCAGCAGCATGTCCCAACCCAGCCCATTTTCCCCCCTCTCTCTTCCCAGCGCTGCCCTTGCTCAATTTTGGTTTGGCTGATTGGGTGTTTTTATTTATTCCTCTGGCATTATTTCTATTTTTAGCTTCCCAGACTGCAGGGGGAAGAAGAAAAGCCTTTAACTTTCCTGTGGGCTCTCCAATTCTAGCAGCTCGTTCCCAGGGAGTGCAGCGTGGCAGAGCCCAGGAGCCCCAGCACCTCTCACCCAAACACCCCGCTGTGCTGCCAGGGAGAGCACGGCCCTGCTCCATCTGGCAGCCAGGCCTGGAATTCGGGAGGAAGGAATCTTTGTCTCGTTTTCCCTGTTTCCAGCAGGATCTGTCTTTCTGTCACCTCGTTACAGCTCCTGTCCGGAGCTGCTACTGAATCCCAGCTGGGCTGGAGACAGAACACAGAGAGGGAACGGGAGATCCCACAACTCTTTCATCCCAAACTTCCTGCCCTTTCAGCCTTTCTCCACAGGACTTGCTCCAGCCAAGGGCTCCTGATCCAGAGGTGCCCTGGATACAGACACCCCCAATCCCTAGGGCACAGCACTGGGCACAGATTTCAGCTTCCCAACCCTACCATGTCCCCTCGGAGCCCAGAATTCCCTGGAAAAGGAGCTTCCCCAGTTCTCCATCTCCACACCAGCCTCGTTGGGAGAGGCTTTTTCTCCACTGGAATATTCATATTTTCCCATCTGCACCTTATTTTAAAGCCCTTTCTCTCCCTTTTTTTTTTTTTTTTTTTTTTTTTTTTTTTTTTTTTTTTTTTTTTTTTCTTTTTTTTTTTTTTTTTTCTGGACAGGGAATGTGCTGCTTTTGTCCCTGCTCTTTCTCTAGCCCTGATCCTGTGACAGAAAATAAACGCGCGAGCATCTGAAGCGGCCGCTGTGGGGCCAAGCCCGGCTCCCTCGAGCACAACCCCCATTCATGCCCTGTGCTCACCCCGTGACTCCGGCAGGACAAACTCACAGGGCAGAAAGTTGTTTGTTGTCCCTCAAATGACTCCATTGTCCATTGTTGGGGCTCTTTCCTGAGCTCCAAGTCTTCCCTCAGCTCTGCTCCGCCCCTGTCCCGGGGCCTGCAAGGGACAGGGGATGGGCTCGGTGAGCGCCCTGGGAGCTCCTGGTGTGGAGAGGGGACACGTATCCCAAAATTCTGCCCCTCTGGTAGCGCTGGGTAAGGATCTCCCTGCCTTTATCTATGGGGTTGTGCTGCAGGAATCAGGAGTAACCTCATTTTCCACTCAGCAAGACCCTGTCTCCAGCCCTCAGCCTCATCCACCTGCGCCCCAAATCTGCGGCTTTGCTGCCAAACGGGCAGAGCTGGGCTCTTCCCTGCCAAATCCTGCTGGAAAATGCTGAGGAGAAGGGTCTTTTTCCAAGAGTGGCTGAATATATCGGGCATGGTTCCTCTCCAGGGCCTTGTGCCTGCTGAAAGGGGAGATAAAAGGTCCTTGTCCTCCCCAAATCAGCTGCCTGGTGGGAACAGGAGGATTTAAAAATATCTTGGAGCAGCGAGACACGGGCCAGGCGGGCCTTTCTGGGAAATCACTGAATGGTTTGATCTTAAAGCTCATCTCGTCCTAACCCCCTGCCGTGGGCAGGGACAGTTTCCACTGTCCCAGGTTGCTCCAACCTGGCCTTGGACACTTCCGGGGATCCAGGGGCAGCCACAGCTTCTCTGGGCACCCTGTGCCGAGACCCCACTAATCCCACAGTAAAAACAGCTTCTGATATCTTTTCTAAATTGACCTCATTTAGTTTTAAACCAAGTTGAGTTTAAAACCACACAAAAAAGCCTGAATCCGGCTCATTTGGAAGCACTAAAAGTGCGCAAATCCACCCCATTTTGAGGGATGCGGGGATTCAGGCACGAGGCTGGCAGGGGAGCGGGGCAAGGGCTATCTCCTGCCTCCACTGGGTGACACTTCCCTGCTCTCGGAGGTGACTTTGGGGACATTCCGGGGCTGTTTGGACTGAAATCCTCCTTGCCGGGCGCCGGGGCGAGATGCGGGGAGCGGCCACACGGTGTCAGCGCAGATCGCGACATCCGCGGCCCCGACCCGCCGCCGAAGACCGCATCCGGAGCCCCCCGGCCACGCCGAGGGGGACTCGGGGGTCCCGAGCCCCTTCCCGCTGGGCCCTGCCGCCCCGCTCCACCTGCGCTGGGGACCCCGCTGTCACCCGGGTAAGGTGGCAGCGGGGCTGACGCTGTCCCCTCCGTGCCACACCGGTGACACGGATGGAGCTGAAGGGTCCCGAGCCGGTCACAGACCAGCTGTGCCAGCATCGCTCCTGTGGCGTGGTTATCCCACAGACCCCGTCCTTTTTCTTGCACGCTTCCTTCCATTCATTCCTCTCCTTCGCGCCCCTTGTCCCACCCATCTTCTGCTGCCACATTCGCAGAGCATTTCCAGCCCTGGTCTTCTCTCCATGCGCCAAAACCTCTCTTTGTCACGGAGTGCCAAATGGGTTTGGGTTGGAAAGGAGCTTAAAACTCTTCGCATTCCAACCCCATGCCATGGGCAGGGACAGTGCCACTGTCCCAGGTTGCGCCAAGCCTCATCCAACCTTTTCCTTCAATGGGATTTTTAGCGGCACCGTTATTGAGGCGTTGAGAAATCCCACAGTTCCGCCCCTCCCAAAACAGGGAACGCTGCAGGTCCCTTCTTCCCTGCACGCCAGAATTCCCGAGACTTGGAAAACATGGAATCCATCAGTGCAGACACTGGCACAAGGCAAGGAGCAGCAGAGCCTTGAGCTTTGCTCTGAGGAGCACATAACAGGTAGGAGTGTTTCATGAGCTTTGGGTTGGAAAAAAACCTCCAAAATTCCATGAAAACTTCCTCTGCTCTACACTGCAGTTGTTTTGGGAATCTGGTGTTGACCAAAGCTCTGTTTTCCTGCCAAAGGCACCCGAAGTGCCGAGATCTCTGCCCACCCTTCCTCGGCCTGGGAATGAATGGCACTTAAGGATGAGACCAGGCTCCCTCAACCATTCCCTGCATTGCCCCTGCCCTGTCCGTACTTTGGAGAATTCTACCATGGAATTCCACTGGCACCCAACCACTGCACGGAGGGGGCTGTTCCAGGGGTACCCTGAGAGCAGAGAAACAATTCTGCTTCAACACCATCAAATATTTGGATTGGAAAGTTCTCCCCACAGGAAAACCCAATGGGATCTTTCACCTGGGGCAGAGGCAGGGGAAACTTCTTGTCCATCCTTTGGGATTCCCCTCTCTCTGCCTCCAGCACAAACACTTCCCATAACCCTCATCCAGGAGATTTTCCATGTGCTGACAGGGCAGGGAGCGGGAGGGAGACCTGCTTCACATCCCGAGCAAACCGCAGCCCAGGCCCTCCCCCGAAGAGCCCTCTCTGAACCACGGCCCCACGGATACGACCCCAGGACAAACTCCTGTTTATGGGGGGCGAGGGTGGAACGGCCCCCGGACAATCTGCCTGGCTCTAAGCCAGAACCCGCAGTGATTAAGGGACAAAATGGCTTTTGAGAGGCTCTGCGGTGTGTGCGGCAGGGCACGGGGCAGCCCGGCGCCCTCCCAGAGCTCAGGGACGACGCGAAACGCGCAGGAATCAACAGCAGAACCGCAGCAGGTTCCTTGCGGCGGCTCCCCGGTTTGTGGCACCCCTCCGAGCCCCCCACTCCCCCTCCCCAGCATGCCAGGGAATGCATCCCAGCCCATTCCAGAGGGATGCGGCTGGAGAGCAGCGCTGGAACTCGGCTGCCAGCATTAAATTCTGCTCCAGCTCTCCGCGTCACCTTCAATTTCTCTCTAAGCCGCCGTGTTTATTTAACCGAATCTGCCTCCCGTCACTCGGAGCAGCAGCACTCAACCTTTAAACAGCCCAAGAGCCACTTCAGCCCGCGGCGGATGCCGAGAGCTCCCGAGCCAGGCAGGCACAAAGGAGCCGCCGCTTTGTGCCGTGGGCTCCTCCAGCCCCGGCTCATTCATCCCGCCCGAGCTGGAGCTCATCCCGAGTTTTCCAGCCGTCCTTCACTGGTGAAAGCCCCGGTGCCACCGGTGAGTGACCCACAGCAGCTTCTGGCCACCATGTGCCAGCACCCACCCGTGGGCAGCTCTTCCGGTCACCACTCCATCCCCAGCGCCGGGAAAAACACTTCCCACTGGATTATTTGAGAGCATCATTGATGTGCATCAGCCTCCAGATAAAAACTCCTTTTCCCAAGCCTCTCCAGCCACCCAGAACTTCCCAGCCTCCAGAGGAATCCAAGGGACGCCTTGGACTGGTCCTCAGTGGGAGCCCCAGCACAGAGCAGCTCCCTCATCCCACCAGCACTTCCCTCTCTGTGCCACAGGGACTAAATCCAGCAGGATTTCAGCGTTTTACCACCACAGAGCCCCCAAAATTGTTAAGCCCCTTCCCCCCCGGGCACTCTCCAAAGCTTTGGGCGCTGGGATCAGCCCTTCCTTTGGCAGGGGCTGAGGAGGGGACAGGGAAACCGAGCTGTGACAAATCCATCTGCACACTTGTCACGCTGGGAGCAGACCCAGCTTTTCGTGCCCATTCTCGGGAGTTTCGTGCTGGCTCCGGTTTCACCACGAGGCGTTCAGGAGCCCAAACGCGATTTGTAGGGAGGAAAAACCTTGGCTGGCTTCGCTGTTTACTCCCGCCGAGCATAATGAAAATGTTAAAACGCCGAGTCACTTGACACCTGCCACCGCGGTAACGCACTCGCACTTGTTTCACTTTTTTTTTTTTTTTTTTTTTTTTTTTTTTTTTTTTTTTTTTTTTTATTTTGCTTACGAGAGTTGGTGAATTTATTTCAAGCTCTTCAATCCCCTGAAGT
Organism: Polioptila caerulea; assembly: GCA_013397295.1. Classification (NCBI taxonomy): domain Eukaryota; kingdom Metazoa; phylum Chordata; class Aves; order Passeriformes; family Certhiidae; genus Polioptila; species Polioptila caerulea. Next base: position 41,651 of record VYXF01011921.1, read on the forward strand.
TGAGGCGGGGAGGACTCGCTGCATATTCAGCGAGCCGCCGCGGTGCTGACACGTCTCACGTCCTCCTCCGCGTTAAAGTCTCTTCATTTATTCTTTTACAGACAGCCTCAGAATTTCGCTCCGTGGTGAATGAAATTATCCCGGGTGTCCTTCAGGAAAATAATGCAGGGCTTTCGGAGCGAGTGCAGGAGGTTCAAGGCAAATATGCCAGGTGGCCAGCACGTGAAGAACATCGAGCTGTCATCTCCTCCTCGGGCTCGCCTGGCTGCAGACAGGCGCCTGTCTCGGTGAATAATGAACAGCCTCGCAGCCTGCGGGGTGCTCCAGCAGCCCCGGGATGCTGCTCCGAGCACTGCTGCTCACCTGGGTGACACCTCCCCGGGGGGACAGAGGGTGGAGAGCGGTTGGGAGCAGCAGCCAGGGCTGCAGCCCCCAAACTGTGGGGGCTTCGGGGCCAAATTGGGGCGGCCGTGCCTCAGGAGGAGCTCTGAGCCCTGGAATCACAAGCACAGCGACCCAAGGTGAGCCTGGGGCTGTGGCCACTGATGGCGAGGGAGGTGATGCCTCTGCTGGGGTTTCTCGGGGTTTTCTTCGGTTAATTTTTACAAATAATATCCTCCTCCTGTTTGCTGGCTCAGAGGAGGGCAGAGGACCAGCACCTGTATTCCACAGGGTGCCCCGCTAGGGGTAAAACGCCACCTGGGCATCCCTGATCTCGGATCAGCTCTCTCCCCAAGGAAAACCAAGATTCCACATCCACAGACTTCCCCCTCCACTCCCAGTGGAAGCATGCAGCAGCTCCATCCTGCTGGGAGCTGGAGGAACGGGAACCAAAGAGTCTGGTTTTAGAAACTCCAACCCCTTTTCCTGCTTCCCCGATCTCCCCCTTTCCCAGAGAGCCTCTGCTCTCCCCCTGCAGCCACGTGTTTTCCACGGCTCCCAAGCCCCGGGGTGCTCTCAGTTATTTAACGTGGCCGAACCTCTGCCTTTTGTGCAAACCCGAGCCCGAGCAACCCGGGAGAAAGTTGATCTCTGTGTTAATTTGGATTAGGGATGCACACACGCAGCAGAATAAAGATGGGGCTGCGGGCTCCTCTCCCTGTGTAATTTGCTCTCCATTGTCAGTGTCGTGGTTGATCCCGAAATTACAGAGCCGGAGGAGTTATTCAACATGAGATGCTGGACATGAAAAGGGAGAGAGGCTCGGGAAATGACCGCGAGGAGAACATTTAAATCAGCCCCGAGATTACAGAGGCTCAGAGCACAAAAGGGACTCCAAGCTCCTTCGGTTTCCTTCCACCGCGTTCGAGTGTTACCTGAGAGGGAAAAAAATCCCAAAGGGGTTCAGCCCGGTGAGGAACAGCCCAGGAATCTCCTGCCTCCAGCACAACCCAGTAATTACCCTCGGAGCAGCACAGGTCAGGCATTCAGCACCCAGCTAATCCCTGGGCAGGAGCTGCACCAGCTCACCTGCGCCTCTGCTCCCTGGAAGAGCTTGGACTGGGGAGGAATTCATGGAATCATCTCAGAATGGTTTGGAGTGGAAAGGCCTTTGAATCTTATCCAGTGCCACCCTCTGCCAGGGGGCACCTTCCACTGTCCCAGGTTCCTCCAAACTCCCAAATCCTACCTGGCCTGGGACACTCCCAGGGATGGCACACCCTCTGTATTGCTCAGAGTGATGGTGGTTCTATTTTCACCTCTTTTTCACATATTTTCCTCTTTTCTGAGGCCTCCCTGCTGCTTTGCTCAGCCTGCACAGCAATTGAAGGCTGATGTAATTCCCACTTTCCCCCCAAGTTTACAGCAAATCCCCGGGGATGGAGCCAGGTTTGCCAGTGCTGCTCCACTCTCAGCAAAGCCAGGAGGCAGCCCCTCCACATTCCCAGCCAGAAGCATTTCCAAGGCCCCCAAATTCCTGGAAAATCCCAAATCCAGCCAATTTCTGCTCTGTCTCTCGCCCAAATCAGGGTTTTGTGAGCTCCCAGCCTGCTAGGGGGGAGGAATACAGACCTTGCTATTGCTGTGAATAATATTTGGTGATAAGGAGATCTTTTAGCTTTACTTCCAATTATCTTTTTTTTTTTTTTTTTAGTCTGCATCTAGGTTGCATTTTTGATATTTTGAGTTCAGCCTTAGGCTTTACCANGAGCCTTTATCTCAAAAAGAATCAACTTTTCTCTGCCTTTGAAGAGCAGAACCCTCCTGATATTCATTACATGACTCAGGTCCTTCCCTTTGATGGAAAACTTTGGATTAGAGACAGCATTCGGCATCCTGATTAGTGCAAATGTGACCTACTATTGCAACAAACGGAGTGTGCAGAACTGTCTCCTGGGCAAAAGGGTTTGCTTAGTGAAGCCAAGAGGAGGAAACAAACCCTTGACGGGCATTATCCAATGTAAATACTAAATTCATTAAAGAGAAAAAAGGAGGGGGAATTAAAAAACAGCCAAAACGGGCACATTCTTCTTCCTAGAACTGCAGGATTCCATCCCCACTCATCCCTTCACCCCTCTGGCTTCTCCTGCTTCTCCACGGGGTTGAGTCCTAGAAATTCAAGTCTGAGTGGGTGAAAAAAGAGGTGCAGATCCCTAAAGATGCCTCCTCAGCCCCAAAAGCCCAAGTTCCACTGAGGAGAAGAAGCAATCCAGGTATTTTTTAGTTATTCCTGTGGCAGGGCTGTGCCCAGAAGTAACTGTGTGGGGATGAGCAACAGCCAGCTAAGACCTTGAGCTGAGAATCCCGAGGGAGCAGCACAAACTCCAGCAGCCCAATTCCCACCATTCCCAGGAAAACGAGCAGGTTTTAGCAGGAAAACAGTCGCTGTGCAAGTTGGGTTCAATGTTTTTGTCCCTCGGGCCGCTCTGTGCCCTCAAGGAAGCGTTCGGGGCGCTGGAAAAACATTTATCCATAAAACCCGAGAACATCAAATACTCTTCCCTGCACACCCCACCTTCCCGAGCCAGCCTAGCTACTGGGACATCCTGGTGGGAAGGAGCAGCGAGGGCTGGGATTACACATTAGCCAGGGCAGCCTGGGGCCGGGGATGGTTCCCGGACAGGAGGAAAGAGCAGCCGCTGTCCCAGTTAATGTGTAACAGCTCTGCCACCTCTCCCTCGCCTTCTGCTCACCAGCACCTGCCAGGGGAGGCACCAAACCTGAGCCAGGCCCAGGCAGGGCTTGTGAGCCCCTCAAGGGCCACTGAGTGGGCAGGGGGTGAGGGAGGGCTGGGCAGGGAGGGTCCTGCCCCTGGGATCAGGAATGAGGGAAACCTGGGACACTTTGCTCCCAGGTAAATCTTGAGTGGGCCAAGTCCTGCTCAGAGACCCCTGGCTCCTTGTGCCTTTCTCAGATGTCCCCCACGAATCCATGTCCCATTCCCATTCCTCAGTGGCAGACATGGCTGTTTCCCTCCTCCTCCTCTTCTTCTTCCTCCTCCTCCTCCTCCTCCTCCTCCTCCTCATGTTCTCCCTTTCCCGGCTGAACAGCTGGGGCAGGAATTTCCCTCAGGGTTGGGCTCCGAGTCACAGAGACTCCAGGGACAGATTTTATCCATCCTCCCACCCCACAAGAGCTGCCCTGTTCCACTGGGGTTCCACTTTTCCTATCAGCTGTTCCCACGGAATTGGGAGAACCTGGGAATGAGCCATTCCCAACCCGGCTTCAAAGAGCCCCTGAAGTGTCTCAGCCACTCTGTCACTTGGGATGTGGCAGGGTTTCCCAGGAATGTCCTTGGAGCATGTGGCACTGCCGACCTGCTCCCACTGGGATCCACTGTGGCACACAGGGAATTCCTGGGAGGGTCAGCAGCCAATGCTCCCACTAAGGTCTTCCATGTAGAATCCATTAGTGACAGGCAAGTCCAGATGGAAAACGAGCCAAGCAGCATCCTGATCTCCTAGAGTACCAGAGAATCATGGAATATCCTGAGCTGGAAGGACCCACCAGCATCATCCATTCCAGCTCCTGGCCCTGCACAGACATCCCAACAGTCCTACCCTGAGCATTCCTGAGTTGAGTTGGAGCCACGACCATTCCCTGGGGAGCCTGTTCCGTGCCTGACCACCCTCTGGATGAAAAACCTTTCCCTGACATCCATCCTAAACCTTCCCTATGGCCCTGTCTCCACTGCCAGGAGCCAACTCTGCCCGGTCCCTTCCCAGGAAGCCACCAGGTGGGGTTGACCCCACCGCCGCGGTGTCCCCGTGGGCGCAGCTTTCTCACCGGCAGCCTGGCTGATCCCAGCTGACAGTGATCCCACCGCACATTCCCACCACTCCTGGGGTCCGGGCGCCAGGAGATGGACGCGTGATTGATGGGGCGCCCGCGATACGGTGCGAGCGCTCCTTATCTGCACCTCGCCGGTGGCTCCGCGTCGCTCCCAGGGTTTACGGCGTCACTGTCACTTGACTTGCCTTTTTTTTTTTTT
>VYXF01011922.1:0-18796 GCA_013397295.1 Polioptila caerulea
CGGGCCGGCGGGAGATGGCGGCGGCCGGAGCGCTCTGCCAGGCTGGGCTGCTCGCAGCCACCTCCGACCGGGCTTTGAGCACTTCCGGGCGTGGGGCAGCCACAGCTTCTCTCGGAAACCTGTTCCAGTGCCTCACCACCCTCACCGTGAAAAACTTCATCGTCTATCCGGAGCCTTCTCCCTGCTAAACAACCCCAACTTTCTCAGTATTTATTCACAGGAGAGGTGCTCCATCTCTCCAGTCACCTTGGTGTCACTCCTCTGAACTAGCTCCAACAGGTCACAGAATCACAGAAAGGTGAGGCTGGAAGGGAGCACAGTGGGTCACCTGGCCCAGCCTCCCTGCTCAAGCAGGGCCATCCCAGAGCACACAGCACAGGATTGTGTCCAGACTGTACTTGAATATTTCCAGTGAGGGAGACTCCACAGCCTCTCTGGGCAGCCTGTTCCCATGCTCAGTCACCTACAGAGTAAAGAAATTTTCCCTCATGTTCGGGTGGAACCTCCTGTGCATCAGTTTCTGCCCACTGCCTCTTCTCCTATTGCTTGGCACTAAGGAGAAGAGCCTGGTCCATCCTCTTGACACCCTCCCTTCACAGACTGACAGACATTGGTGAGGTGCCCTCTCAGGTGCCTCCTCTCGAGGCTGGACAGGCCCAACTCTCTCAGCCTTTCCTCCTAAGAGAGATGCTGCAGTCCCGTGACCAACTTGGTAGCTCTCTGCTAGACCTGCTCCAGGAACTTCATACCTTTCTTGTACTGAGGTCCATGTCCTTCCTGTGCTGAGGATTAGATGCAGGACTCCAAGTGGGGTCTTATGGGAGCAGAATATAGGAGAAGGATCACATCTCTCAACGTTTATTAGGCTGAAGCACCTTATCTGGGCTGTAAAGTTACCAAGTCACAGATGTAAAGCTGTCGAAAACTCATGCATTAGATCACTTGCCCCATCTTTTTAGGAAAAAAAAAGAAGAGGCAATGAATGTAAATGCAGTACATTTTGTTTTAGCTGCTAATCTCTCAGAAAGGAATTTCCAGACATTGAAGTTACAGTCTGGGACAGCTGGTGTGGCTGTGCTGCACACCTTCAGTCACTTAATATAACTGAGTATATCAGAAAGTTAGTAGTCACTTCAGACTGCAGTGAGTGCTGGATGGGCAAAGATCTGTGTCCTTCAGAAGGCGCTGAAATGAATCAGTGATATGTAGCCAAACAGCATTTTACATGCAACATGTCCTACCAATTTTGGATTTTTCATAGTTTCAGTTGTGCTGTGGAACTTGGTCTATTACAAAATGATAGCATTTTTTAATAAAATATTATGTGTGCAGCATGAGTGTGTCAGTTGCTAGAGTCCAGATAAACTTGATCTTTTAACCTCAATGTTTAATGATACCTTTTTAGTCTACTTTTTTGCTTTCTCTTTCTTTTTTTTTTTTTCCTTTCCCTTCATTTTCTTGTACAGACAAAGCTTCTCTATGTAAAACAAAATAGAGAAAGTAGATTTCGGAAAAATGCTGCAAAGTGCCTTCCTGTGGCCAGGAATAGGCTGTGTGAGTTGACAAAGAGACCGCCTAGCTGTACAATCTGCAATACTTTTTCAAAAGCTTCAATTAGCTAGCATTTGATGGTACTTTTCTATGCAGAACTAGCAGTTTCTGAATTAAAAGATCAACATTATTTTTATAACATCAGCACTCTCAAGGGACATAAACAAATAGTATATTTGATTGAGCTTTTAGTTTATAAGTTGAAGCAGGAAATGAGAACATCTACAAAGCCTCTTCAATTTTCAATGATAGTGGCTTCAGGATAGAAGGGGGAGGGGAGAAGCAGTGCATATCTGCAAATTCAAGATAGACGAGACAGAAAATTAAATGTACAGAATAAATGCCCCAAAGGACTAATCTGTATTGCAAAATTACATTGTGTTAGAACACGTTAATTAAGGAGATACAAACCACTTAGTGTAGACAAGAACTGTCATGTTTGGCAGCTGGGTTACCTTGGGTCAACAACAACAAAAAATGTCAAAGCCTTAGTCTTTGTTTATACTGACTGTTATATTAAGCATTTCATGTTAATCAATTAACATAATGTATTTTTCCAGTGTAGGCAAGCCCTAGGAAAGCTTGGGTTGTACTTGAGACACAGGCTCCTAATGAAGATAAAAAGTCACTGTTTATATTTTTGAAAGTCTCCTGAGAAGTAATTGAAGGAATAGAAGCTTTCCTCTTTCTGTAGTGTTGCTCTCAAATTCTTCCATTTTCATTTCACTTATTTCTTAATTCGCTATTGTAACAAAATGGTGGAAACAATGAACTTGCTTATTCTTTCTCTCAAATATCATTGCTGTTGGCAGGAGAAAGGCAGTTCTGAAAGCTACTCTCTTTCTCAGCCTGGCAACCATCACGCTTTTGTTCCATATCTTAGGCGTATGAGTAGTTTATAATGAAATAAATTACGTATGTGGACTCAAATACCTGCTGAGCAAGAGCCCAGGTATTTCATCTGCACTCACTGAGCTCAATGATAAATTTTCTGGTGATTGCAGTAGTGCAGGTTGTGGCCTTAGCTGCTTTATCCAAAGTCTTTCAAATCAATTAGCTTTTCTATTGATTCCAATGGTTCTTAGAGCAGGCCCTCAGCAAAAGAGATACAGTTGCTTAGGTCTGGGGCTGGACACAAAAATTTACTCAGAAATTGTCCTTCCTTTGTTTATATTTGTATTAGAGAAAATATTCTGAAGAGATCTCTGGAGCAAGGGAACCATTCATATTTCCAATAACATGTGCCCATGCATGATTCTGGATTTATTGGTATGAGTTAGCAGAGAGCACATTGTACTTTCTGTGTGCTCAGTGGCAGCTTAATGGCACAGCCATTGCTGCTCTGTGTGTCCTGGGAATAGTAAACGACTGGGCAGCAGCCCCCTGTTATTTGAATTGTATTGATTTTGCAAGATCCTGCACATTAATGCAAGGCATGACCTATAGTCTGGGTTCCCACTGTGATGAAGTACTACAGTGGTATTTAGCAGGCACAATATGTGTCTAGCCATGGAGTAGAGAGTGACCTTCCTACCACAAGACCTGCGTGTTACAATGAGTGCATTGAGTTTACAACAAAGCACTGCCGTGTGTTGTGCCTCTTGGGGAGGCCCTGCTCCACAGTCGTGCCTGTTTCGAGGGTAGGTGAGAATGCAGATCTGTCTCTGTGTTAGAGACACTGAGTAGTGTGAGGGAGAGCCACACCAAACAGAGCCTGCACATACGAAAGAATGATCTGCCTCTAAACTGTGGACAAGATACATCCTCCAGACAAAGACAAATAAGAATTCTTTCCAACCAATGTGTAAAAAACAACATGATATCACTCTGAGTGATTTGCATAAACACACCCATCGTTCCCACGCAGAAAGAACCTGACATATCAGTAGAGAAACCTCCACACCAGTCACCTTTGCTGATGTGTGCCATTGTTTTAAGATCAGTCTAGCAGAGCTACCAAATTGGAAGTTTCAGTTTAATGGTAAGTTAGAAGCCGATGCTCTGAACTTAACCCTGGTTAAGATGAAGTCTAAAACCTTCTGCCCTACAGTTTCCATCTGGCTGTGGCAGAAAGTCCTGTGCTGTATGGGAAAAGATTCTGCAAGACCACAGCTGTCAGATAGATCCATGTCTGTCCTAATGAATGCAACATGCAGAAACAGACAGGGTTTCTAATTTAAAAAAAACTCAAGTTTATGATTAACCACAACAAAATACTGTTGTGTTGGTTTGTACTTTTTATTTGTTTTTCCTATGGAAAAGATACTAGCTACTGTTCAAAAGAGCCCAAGCTTTTCTGTCCAAATTTAGGCACAAACACTTCAAACCTGCTGTTTAAAGCATGAAGAGTCTAAACAGATCCAAGCCTAAAAAAGCACAGTCTGACATTTGTGCACTTGTACAAATGTCAATCCCATTTTTGAAGAGGACTTCTAGATTTAAACATCAGTCTCAACTAAAACAGGCACTTTCTTTACTGCTCTTCTTCCCCTGACTTTACTTAGTGCAAAAATTTCTGCAACATTGGCTTCAAGATGATAGATTGATTGTTTCTGCTATAAGTCACAAGTTTCTAATGCTATTTGCCCAAACAGCAATTACAATTTGAGTAAGAGCAGGCCTTTCCAGACTTTTATGCAAAACAGGTGTTAGAGACCTGTTACTGTATTTCTACAGCATGAATTCAGCAAATTCAATAATCCAGTTTTGACATGACTAGAACCCTCATGATTTGGCTGAGCAAGATCCAAGGAGGCAGAAATTACTGGATCTGATCCTCTATGACAGACTGAAAAAGTTGAGGGATTCCATTTTCAGAAGAACTATTATCTTAAAATATCCAATTTGTTGCCCTTTTCAGCAGAGTGCATTTTAAAAACCCCTAATTTTCTCTCAAAACTGTCAAAACGCAAATTCTGCTTTTTGTATTGTTTGAGAGCAAAACCAGGTATAACTCTGCCTTCAAATTGCCATTGGCAGAAAGCCATTATAAATCATAGCCAGATTGAAAAAATAAGAGTAAGCTTTAGCTGCACTTTTCTTCACGTAAAAATAAAAATCCTCTCCGAAGTCAGTACAGATTTCAGTGGTCTGAGTAACTCGGCTTTTTTTCTAGAGCACCTTCAGTGGCAGCATTTGAATTGTTAGCTTGGGCTGAAGCGTGTCAGGCATCACAGCAGGTAGTGCTGTACTGCAATGCCAGCCAGCAGAGAGCCAGAGACAGATGCCTCTTCTTGTCATGATGGGAATGATTTTTCTCCTGAGCCCAGAGGCATTCATTGAATATTTTCCATTGGGATTGTCTGTCCTCTCTCATATTAGTCTCTTGTACTAGAAGAAGTCCAGTTCATTTTCACTCCTCTTGCCTGAACCTGTCCTCTCCTTCAGTAATAAAAGACCCTATTGTACCTCTGGGTACAGCCAGGAATACTCTTCTACTGTTCTCTTCTTTGCCGTGTGATTAAAGAGCCTTTCCAGAAGCAAACCTCCCACTTAACACAGCCAAGCAAAGTGTTCTTAACATCCAAAGGGGAAATGACCCGTGAATTCTTGACTGTGGCATTGAACATGCATTTATGAAATTCTTGCATGCTTCAGATGTTGATGGGTTATTACCATGGTTATTAACTCTTCATTTTTTTGTTCTTCATTTCAGTGGTGATGTTAGGATGATCAGCACTCCACAGTCAATATATAGGCAAGTCTGCTTGATTAGTTAATACAGGTTATTTAGGAGAAACTTGCCTTGGTCATATAATTTATTTTCCTCTGATGGATTTATCTTTTAAAGACTGTCAGATAATGTTCAGTGAGAGAATAAGCAGTGTCTGTCTGTTTCGTATCTTTGTTTTAAATCACGTAGGAAGGATGGACAGTGTGCAAGATCATTTCCTCCTTAAATTGTCAGCTCAAAACATGTGTTTTTTTTGTGTGGCTAGCCATGCTTAAAACCCTTCCTTGAATTTTTTCTGCACAACCTCAGAGTCAGCAGACACACTGCACACATCTCTGAGGCATTTTTAGTCTCAGCAGTGATCCATTTGTTTCCTTTTGGCTCTCCCACTGATTCATATGCTTCTGAAAATAGAGACCACTATCTTTGTTCTGTTGTGACAAGTTACAAAAGAATTAGCAACATCATTTTAGCACCAAGTAATATGAATCATATCATATGCTTAGATGTACTTGGATTTCAACTGTAAGAGTCCATCTAATTGTAAATTACCATTATTTTTGAAAGATTTCTCAGTCTTTCCAGGGTACAAAGCCACACACTATAATTTTGCATTGTTATTCTTTTCAACCATGGATTCTTCTTACAAATACTGAGCCCAATGTTCCTCACCATAGCTCAGACCAGTCCCAATTAAAAAAAAGAGGCCAAATGCTTCTGAGAGAAGAACAAGTAGTATCTACTGCAATGGAGGCTGAGGTGATCATGGTGTATAAAAAAACCATGACCTTTCCTGCACCCCGGTCTCAGGCACTGCATTTGTAACAAAGCAGTCAATACTTCACAGTGTCCTTAGCTTGCACGTTCCAACCCCATTTTAACATGGGATATTTACAAATATATATGTGTCTTTGTGTCATAGTTTATTTATGCAGTGCACTCCAGCATATATGCATGTTTGTGTAGCTCACACACATGAACACCAGCACTCTGTGCCAGCTGACTGTGGCTGAATGAATAAATAGTGTGGGAGGACTTGTCTGTGGGGTGAAGCATTTCACAGGAGCCAGGTGCGAGTGTCATCCTTGCATACCGAATCTCTGCAGCTCAGGATCTGGTATTACAGCTATTTTTTCAGATAACATTTCACATTGGTCCCGCACAATAATAAATTTATGAGGTCTCAGTCTCTCCAAGATTTGTGCTAATGAAGCCTTCAGGCAAGGGACAGATTGTCCCTTCCACATGCCCTTCCAGCTTGGAAAAGTTAGTGTTCACAGAAAGGTTTCATTTCCCTACATAACAATATAACTCTCAGGTGACAGCAAGGGTTTTAGTCAAACTTGCCAGCAAGGTCATGTTGTCCAGCCATTACACCAAGAGACCTGCAGCTCCAGATTCAGTTGTTAACCTGTTGCATGGCTTTGGGCAGACTACGTAACTCGGCCTGAGTTCCTCATATGTAGGATGTGGTCAGGCAGCCAGGCACTCCACTGGGGTGGTGCAAGAGAGGTGTTTGCACTTAACCCTTTTTACTCTAGGCTGCCTAAGAACTTTTCACGTGTCTGTAGGTTGCTGGAAAGGTTCTTGGGTAAGGTGAAGTAGAGCTGTTCCTGGGATATTCTTCCAGCTGATGATTCAGCAGGTGTGAGGGCCAAAACATAGAGAAAGTAAGTTAGTCTGCTTCAGTTTTTAAACAAATACACCAAAATTGCACATTCTTGGCCACGAGTGACAGTTTGACAGAATGTGACAACTTGACAATGATGCCCTCCTAGCACTTGGTATTTCCCAGGGCTCAGCCCCAACAGTTGCTGTGCTGTGAACCATTTGTGTCACCTGTGCCAGTGCTTCAAGGCATGCTACCTAACATATTTTAAAGATACATGTTTCATCCTGCTGTAGTGAAAGTGCTGAAGTATAAGAAATGGTTTTTTTATAAAAAAAATTCTGGCTGAAGCAGGGCCTTACAGTGTCTTCCAGGGTTTTTGGAAAACACAATGAGTGGTTATGACAGTGTGGAATGTGTTGTGAGAAAACAGGCAGTTCAAGAGAACAGATAAATAAAAGACTCAAGTTGAAATAACTCTTTTTCTCTGTGCCTGAATTTTGGACGTCATATCACTCAAATGTCAGTGTTTGAGTTATTAAAATGGTGTAATGAGATGCAATGGCCAGAGCTGCAAGGACAGTAAACATAACTGCACTATTATCAGGACAAGTTGAACTCCCAATGGTGCAACAGGTCAAACAGCTATAACCATAACACCGAACCTAGAACAGGGTAAGTGGAGGGGCCACATTCAGGCTGCACAAGAACATAATGTACCTGGGCTCTGGGACTACAATTAGAGCAAAGCTGAAGGTTTATAGATCTCAGGCATAAACCAGCATGATAAAGTTTAAAAACATTTGAAAGTAAGATGGAAGAAATATCAGCTTAGCATTCAACTAAGCAATTTCACACCAGTTAACTACATAGCTGGATTGTTAGTAAAAAAATAAGAGGCTATTTAAGAATAGAAAATCCAATATTTTATGTCTGGTCAAGAATAATCCACTGCAAAAAACACAGACTGAGGAGCAAATGAGTAGGGAGTAGCCCTAAAGAAATATTCTGGATGTTGCTACTCCTTCAAAAAAAGCAAACTACATACTGAGAGGTACAAATATAAACAGAGGGAATAAAATACACAAAGTGATTCTTCCACTTTCCTCAGTATTGGCAAAGATCAGTGGGAACTCAGCAAGCCTGGTGTGGGGCACCATACTTGGGAGAGATAAAACATTCATCAAGCTACAGAGGAGAGTAATGTGTATGATCAGAATTCAAGAAAAACACAAATTACATGGAAAGACTGGACAAACAGGGGTGCTTGCTCTAGTGAAGAGAAACCAAACAGAAATGTGAGAACAGTCTTCAAAAATAAAGATATTGCAGATTAATAGACATTCCATTGAAGCAGAAATAGGCTTTGGTTAGACATTAGGAAAAACTTTCTAAAAATAAGACTAGTGATGCATTAGGCAGGATTGCCTCGGGATTGTAAATCTTTTTAAAAGAGATCAGATAAAACTTAGTCAGTAATGACAGAGATAAAATTTATCCGTCTGTAAAGAGTGAGATGGCATAGATAACATCTTGAGATACCTTTTCATCTCTATTTTCCATGTTCATCCACAAGATGAGTGTTTGTTTGTTTTCAGACTTGCTTGTTTATTCATGCTAGTCACTTGCTTCTTCATCTTAGAAATGGAAATCTCATTATTCAGTCCCAGTCAGGGCTGAGTTCAGGTTTTTCTTGTACTCCATAGCAACACAATGTGACTGTTCAAGGTGCAAAGACATAAAGAAAAAAAATTTAAACTGTGTTAAATTAATAACTATGAGCAAACAATCATACTAGACAAAATACTTATCATTGGCTTCAAATCAAAGGAGTTAATGGAAGTAAGTCTTAAGTCATGAGTCTTGGGTAATACACATGGTCCCTTTGACACTTCAAAGAGACTGTGATGCTTGGATGAAATGTGCAATTTTACTGGGACAGGCAAGATGGAGTCAGAACAAACCATTTGGATCCACTCTGCAAAGCAGCTTTTCCCACTCTTTCCACATGGGAAGCAGGAGTTCTGCCACAATTTCACTGTGCTGCCAGCACCAGTGACATTTTATACATATCCACATGCACTGCCAACAACATGGAGTCCCTCTCACACAAAGGAGGTGGCAGGTGGATTTCAAGTCCGCCAAGAGTGCTGCCACTGAATTACTGGGGTCTTCAGCAGGAAGACTTGAGATGAGCTCAGCAACACAGGCCTCTTCTTGGCACCAAGGATGCCTTTGGTGTTTTTTTCCCCTCTAGTGCTCCTCCAGCAGTCGAATCAAAGCATTGAACAGCTAAGCCTTCTGCCTATATTCTGGAAGATTTGATCAACATTTAACTATGTTTCTATCTCAATATAATTTTGGTTACTGCTGAGAGAATTTTAGCTTGGCATTAAATTATTTAAACTCCATTACAGTGATCCTTGTTGTGACATGTTAAAGCATTTACCTCCTGAGCAAGTGCCTTACAAAAAGGATAAAGTGCATCTATCTATTATGATTAATATTATTTTGCTAAATATGGAGGGCACTTTGGCTGCCCTCCCCCCGGTTGCTACAGCAACACACATCTGCAAGGAGTCATTCTTCTAATTGTGCCAATTAGGCTTTTATAAGGGTATTTCAGTGATCTAAATGTTGTGGAAAGCACAATCTGAGGTCTGGCTGAAGACAAACCTCATGCTCCAAATGCTAACGTAATTATTTTAAACCCCCTTCTGGTGTAAGTGTGTTAGTCACAGTGAGCAAGAAGCAGTGCAGTAGCTCACTAAGCTGGGCAGGTTTGTTTTACTCTCTGAGGGAAAGAAGCACAACAGGAGACTTCTGAAATGCACCTCTGAAACAGAGAAAAAAAGTGAGTTTGCATTTTGCTTGCAAACATTGTTTTGCTATCAAGAAAAGGAAATGAGACTGCAAACCCAGCATGTAAAGGGTTAATGAGATTAATGAGTAATACTTTACATCTAAATGGTGCCAGATTAATGACTAATATTTAACAGCTATACATAACTTTTAGAATAAAGCCAACCTGTGAAATACATAGAGGTGCACAGGTTGGCGATAGTGAAAGCGCAGCAACTCATTGACACCCTTGACTGGAGCAACATGAAGGGCCCTTTGGAAACTTTGCAGGCAACAGCAGAGTCTTTCTCATGCAAGAAAACTGCTATTTTCCACACAATAAAATTAAGAAATTTGTAATAACTAGCTGCTTATTTTATTAGCTTTATCCTCCAAGGGTGTTTTTGCAACCCAGATCATGATGTGTGAATAAGAAACACTTTTGTGAAAACCTGGACTACATGAGACAGTTGTCATTAAAACAGGAAAAGACACAGATTTGCTGTTACATGACATTATAACACCACACTTGACGTGTTTTGCCCACAGTGTGATTCATCATAGGAGTTTCCTTGAGAATGGCTATTGGAACACAATCCAATTGCGATAATTGCAGTCTGAAACCTACTGAAACAAAGAAAATGGTATCTTTTAAGTGAGACAACTATGTCTAATTACAGTCTGTGACAGTCATAAAATAACTGTCCTAACACAACAGCACAATTGTTCAAATATATAATTATATTAATCCAAAAGAAATTTAAAAGTTTCAAAAATCAACATGCTGACTCTCCGATTCTCATTTTGTGTTGCAATGGACTTACTGGTCAGGCTGGAATATTACTTATTGTGTAGAATATGGACATATAATCTTTGCATACGATGTTTTCAGATTATACAGTCACAGAATCATAGATCAGCTTGGGTTGGAACAGACCTTAAGCATTATCTAGTTCCATCCCCCTGCTGTGGGCAGGAACAACTTCTATAGCAAAGTATAACAACGTCACTTGGAATAAAAGTTTATTCTTGCTTTGTTTTTCACACTGGAGGCCACAAAGCAACTCACAAATGCATATTTGTATAAGATGGACCTTGAAATGTCTTTATGTTAAAAGGTGATAGTGGCTAATATAGGGTAAAAGATGACAAAAGGACCCCTTACACTCACAGATGTCAAATCCCAATGCTACCTACATTTAAGAACTTCCAATTCTAGGCTAAAGTAATAATCACCATGTTGGAGCAATTTATTTTACCCTTGCATCAGGTTGCCTAGTGCTGCAGCCTTTGGTCAGGAATTAGATTGTGGAGCTGAATGTGAAATGACAACACCAAAATGCGCTGGCTTCCCTTTGTCAAAGAGGGGGTGGGGAGGAGGCAACATGGTGTAAGAAAGGAACCAGAGAGGTTCCCCAGCTGAGCATTTCCAGAGCCAGTGCTGACCTACACTGACCTGCCTCCCAGAACCGAAGCTTTGCCATGCTGGTGCTGAAAGGATTACTTCCCTGTGGGTTTCAGTCGTCAATCTTCCAACCTAAAGCTCCTTTCTCCTTAAGATTCTCAATAATTGTTCTGCTTTAGCAACCAAAGAATCACCATAAATCACCTTTCTACAGTACTTTTTCCCCTTCTTGTGCTCTCTAAGGGTGTTTTGTCATTTATCTTGTCTGCCCTGCAACTCTTTTCACTATTTTAGCTGCATTTAATTAGCATGACCATTTATAAAGCTCAGAACTGGAGCGTTTGTGGATTTGAAAAGAGTTGATTTCTAAAAGGAGTTTTAGAAATGCTTTGAGATTCCATGTCACAAGAAAAATGTGGGGAAGTGAAAAGCAGGGCAGTAGCTAGGCCTTTCATTCTTTCCAGCAAATGCTGTGCTTTGCTAGTTATTATGGTTGGCTGATAAGGAACACTTTTGAGAGTGATTGTTTCTACTTACCACTGCACATTTCAGTATCAAAATTTCTATGTATGCTTGTGCTCTAAAGCCCTCTGTAGAAGATCCTCCTGGCTTCTGCCCAAGTGTGTCCCTCTCCTAGGGCCCCTGGATCTGACAAATTACTTTGACCAAGCAGAGCTGGGAGGGATTCTCTTTGAGGAGTAAGAACATCATCTGTAAGAATGCTCATGTGGATGGTTGAAAGAGTAGGATCCCACTGTGAGATGGAGCAGAACAATGTGACAGGGTGGGAGCACTTTGTGTGACCTCTGAGGAACTAGACTGAGTTTCAGAAGGGGACGTAGTTACCTGAGATAAAGACTAGGCAGAAAGCAGTTTCACTGGACAGTCAGACCCAGGTTGTTGACCTGAAGAGTTGGAAGTGCTCAAGTTTTTGTCAGAAAAAATACTTAAGGCACCCAAGATCCTGCTTCTGCATGTGGCATTATCTCAGTACAGCCTGCTGCCACAGGATCTCTGGCACACCAGCATCCCTTACTCACCTCAGGAACCAAACCCAGGAAACCTCATATTCCCTCAGCAACCATTTTAAAATGAATACAATTAGAACAAATGCTGCACAGTCTCAGGAGCCTAGGCAGATGTTGTTACATTGTATTCTGCAGTACTGTCCCTGCAATTGTTCCTTATGGCCTACACGGTATAAAATTGTCAGGTCATTTAAGGGTATTTTAGTTGGGTCGGCAACCCTGCACCCTTTGTACAATGGGTTTCAAAAAGAAACGTTTTTCAAAAAGAAGCTTGCAGGATTTGGGGCAGTCTCCTGCTAAGCCTGTTCTCACTGGGACTGCTGACACCTGCCATGAGGGTCTGGGATGTAGGAAGGAGAGAGAAGGAGAGGTTAGTTTCGTACCATGAGCAGGGAAGGAGACTGCCACTGGGACATAGAAAGTAAAAGTCAAGATGCAATGGATCTGTCTGTGTCCTTGTAGCTCTACAAGTTTTGAACATGTTACTTCCAGTCTTTGGTTATAGGTGTGCTTCCCAAAGCATTGTCTCATCCCTGGCAACTGGCACACTGCCTGGTCTGCAACATCCTAGGAGTGTCTGTTCTGCACAGAAAGTTTTCTTCTGAGTCCTTTTACAAGCTGTTACAAGGGCCTTGGAGGCAGCAAGGGTGCATGGGTTGCTGTAGCCCTGCCAGCAAACCTGTAATGTTTTGCCCAGCTGCCTGGCAGCACACCCAGCCCTGCAAGAGCCTGGAGCCTTAAAGTTCTTGGAAGGTCAGGGGTTAGGCTGAACTGACCATAATAAAAAGGGATCCCCTCAGGCCACCAGTTTTTTAAATAGCAGAAGACATCAGAAGTTCCTGGATTATGTCTGATGGAATGTATCCAAATGCCAAAACATGCTGTCATCTTGGACTATGCCAGGGTAACCAGTTTATGAATTATCCTTGCTGACTGACAAGGCTTGGGCAGATCAGGTGAGGGATCCTTCCTAGCTCTTGCAGACACAGACCCTGTATGACAAGGAGCCAAAGCAATGTGGGTCCTAATTCTCTCTCTTCTTTTGGTGAAATGACATTAGGTAAATTCCCTTGCAGGTCACTCCTGATGCCAAGTTCTACCCTTTATCTCATTCTAACACACAAATGTAACAAGCCCCAGCACGCCTGCACAGGGAACACCAGGCAGAGGAGGAACAGTAGAAGAGGGAGCTGTCTGTATCCAGCCACAGCAAGTGCTGCTGGTCTCATCGCTTCTGCCTCAGTTAGCAAAGCTGGACACAGGCCTGGGGCTCTTTCCCAAAGGGGACAGCTCTCATACCACCCTGTATGCCATTAATACGCAGCAGTGATGTGCCCTGTGCACTGAAAAGGCCCATAGCTGTGAACACTGAAGAAGCAAGTCAGATAAAAAGACCTGGCCCAGGACCATGAAGTGTAGGCCTCTCCCATTGCAGACAACACATGCGCTGCCACAGGAACTCAATGACAGGACTTCAGAAGCCCAGCTGCCACCTTTGTGCTTAAATTACTAAATAATACAGGTCCCTCTTGTATGTTCCTAAAAAAAGAAAACATAGGGAAGTGTGGAGACCTCAGTAGAACATGATAAGGTTCTGGAACAAGTTGTTCTCTCTACTGCTGTTGCCTCTTTGCTCAAATGCCCGAGGCCTCTTTCACCATCCTGTATCTGCTGTCACTTCTTTCCTGGCTTGTCGGGGACAAGTCCTACTGATGCAGTTTCTCATTACTCACCTTCCCTCCTTCTGAGTGCTAGTCTGGTTTGCAGGGATCCAAGCAAAGAGATATAAACAAAAGCAGTGTACACAACAAATACAGCTGCCTTCAACACAGCAGACACAACATTTAGGCCAGTTTAGGTTCTGGTGAAGAAATGTTCACTTGGTGAATTCCGCTGAAATCATTGTTATATTTGCAGTTGACTTCATCTGCATGCCCCAAACAAGTTTGCACACCCTCAGCTTCCTCTCTTTCTCTCTCTCATCTCCCTCCCAACAACTTCACAAGAATTTCAAAGAAAAGGTTGGCAACTCATTGAAAGAACACAAAGACCCTCCCCTTGCTAGCCAGAGAGAAAGTGCTGGTACCTGTCTGTCAAGAACTTGTGGCTTTTCAGTTTGCATATTTCTTGCTAACAATGTTTATCCAGGTAGTACAGATGGAGCATATCATTTGGCAAGCTTACCCCTAAGCTTTTTACAAGAAAAATGATAACAGGTGCAAGATAAGTGATACAGACAAAACCGGGAGTTCATTACAAACTCATTTGCATCCAAAGCAGCAGTAGAAGGACTTGGCTTTACTTTATCTTAAAAGCACACCCTTTGTGAATTCCATTCAAATATTCACTGTATTTGCATTTGATACTGTAAGTGTGTCACATCAGACAACAACATGGAACCAAACTGTGTTTGTGTGGGCTTTACACTCCTGTGCAAGGGTGGCAAAGTAAGTAATCTCTTCTCGTGGCAGTAGGAAGCTTTGCAATGGGTGCTGAAAAACTAGGGAAAAAATTCTGAGGAGAGTACATTGTCCCTCAGGAAGCAGGATTTTTGAAGGAACTTGTTAGATTAATAGCAAAGGCTTAAGTCTGAAGGTCTTATTTTGATCCCAAAGTGGAAGATGGGCAGTTGCAATGCACAAAATGCTTGAAAACTTGGCCTCAAGTTCTGCATGTGTGTTTGTGTGTTCAAAGAATGTGGCACTGCTGTGGAGAGGTTCCTGATCAGAAACAGTCAGTAACCTACAGCAAGGAGAGGGACTAAGTTGACTAGCTGAAGCTGTTCCTTATTCTGAACTATTCTCTGTACAAGTCCTATATATTAATCTGCTGTCTAAAAAGAGATGAGACTAATCTAACAAAAGATAGGTACCAAAAAGTTGCACGATACTGTTTCACTCACAAGTCTGCATGCACTCTGAATCAGAAATAATTGGAAGTCAGTAATATCTGGCCTTTACTTGATGGTGTATGTAAAGTGTGTTGATAGATCCATTCATTTCATGGAAGTATACCTGAATCCCAGGTAAAACCCCAGAAGGCTTGGGAATATCAGATGAGCAGCCATTCCTACTGAGTGCAGTGGCATATGTCCATGGCTGGCAAAGGTGCCAGTGGACAAGGAAGAATTGCTGTTTCCTTCTCCTCTGCAGGACAGTTGCTCCAGCCCAGTCCTGCAGGGCAAAGCCAAGGAAGTTTGCAGTGGTTCTCATGCTCCATAAAACACCAAGACCTTTGTCTCCCACTGCTTTTAGCACACCACCTCGTACAACCTCATTTGTGCTTGAAACTGGGAAGTGAAAGAGCACAACAATAACAAGAAATAAACAAAGGTTTGCCAGCAATTTATCTACAGAGAAATATACCAAAAATAAAAAATGCAGCAGCAAAGGAAGATGAAACCCCTTCACTGCAATGTCCTTTGGGAAAGCTTTTCATCTACTTCATAATTAAAGACTGAGATGTTTAAAGTATGAAAAATAGGAAAAGTGTGTTTTAAAGTGGCCCAGTATGTATTAGCACACACATTAATGTATTTTTCTTTGGCCAGGACTGAAATGACTGCCATTAAACTAATTTTCTTAGTATTCTCCTTAAACAAAGCTTTTTGGTTGAATCCTTTTAGTAGTTCAGGTAAAAATAACTGCATACGCTTGTTCACCGTGGCATAGAACTCAACAGGAAACACTATTGTTAGTACACACAAATTTTTCCTTAACTCTGATACTGGAATTAATCCAGGATTATTCAGAAAAGGAAAACGAGAGAGAGGGAGAATAAATCCTTGGCCATATGAGTGTAGAGAACAGACCTGTCAGATCACTGTTTGTATTTCTGCTCTCATCGCTAGAGATGAGGGATCCCAGTGACTGTCCCCCATATCCCAGCTAACACCCCAACTTCCAGTCACTGGATATTCTGTGGGAGATGTCTCTTTTCCTTGCTCTGTTCTCCTCTGAAGACTTTTATGTCTACATGAGTACGTGTAGACTTCCTAAACTTCAGCCCCTGTTTGGCCAATGGGACGGCTGAGGGGCTCTTTTTCTCTTTTCTCTGTTGACAAACTGTGTCTGGATGTTCTTATAACAAGGGTGGGCTACAACTGATCAGTATTTCTTTGACACAGAACTTGGTTTTTTTTCCAGAAATGCCAGGTTAGAGTAATAACTGAACTCTCTCTGCCTAAACCAGCCATTGCTGTCACTAGCACTGCTGCCCAAGGATTTCAGAGTTTTTTCTGAGGAGGCAGGGGGACAAAATATTCAGTAAGAAGTACAAATCAGAGAGGTGGTCACCTTTCAGCTTCTGAGAGAAATATGGAAAAAGGTGATGGAGCCTACTTTTTAACACAGTGAAAAATAAGTTTGTGGATGACTCTTACAAAGCTTCAATTTTCCTATACAGTGTTAAAAACTTGATAAAACATTAAGCTGTTACTCCCACTGAGCTGGCAGCACAAAAAGTTTACTAGAACCTATACAGTCTTGAGGAAGCTTTTCAATAATTACACATGACACTTGAAATATTTGTTTAAAGAAAAAAGAAGTACTTTAATAAGAACAGTAAAGGTACAGAACAATAAGAAACAAATGTTAGTACACTGAGAACAAGGTCAGGATTAATATTTTATGTAAACAACTGGTTTATTCTTTTCTTACTATGAGTTTAAATCAGTTTAGCACCCTTTTTGTTCAGAGACTAAAAAAAGTTAATATTTTATAAGATTTATTTATAATACTCTTGAGGTTTAGAGTATGTTTATGTAACCCTTCTGCCAGGAATTGGCAGCAGCTGAAAGAGCTGGATTCGTTTATCTAGGGGTTCTCCCTGAAAACTTAAACAACAGCAGTTTCAGCCTCCACCCAAAGCTAAATGACCTTCTTGGGATGCCCTGACAAACAATAAATCCTGCTCAAGGCATAGCAAGGGTTTAAAACAAGGCTCAGAGTTTCAAGACACAGAGAACTTTAGACATGAGAAAAAGGGAAGAAGAAAGGCTCAGGGTAAACCCACAAGGGACACAAATCTATAAAATAAATAATGTTTAAGTGTGATCCCTAACCTCCTTCTCCTCATCTCTGTAACACAAAATAAAGGCTTGCTCTCATTTCCAAGGTGATGCCTTGTCCCTTGAACATCACCGCCTAATCAAAATTCCCACTGTATTTACTGCATGGCTTCACTTTGCAGCTAAGCTAACGAACATAAGTATTACTGCCCACAACTCAGGAGAGCCCACCCTCCCCCCAGCCCACAGCCCCTTGCTCAGCTGTCTATGCAGTGAACTAATTCAAGGCACCAAACTGGCAGAAAAGGAACTCATGAAAAACAAAAGTGAGCAGTGGATAGGTCTCTGCTGATCTAACTTCCTGTGCTATAAACTGAAGATTAAAGTTGGCACCAAGGAAGAGGATGGCTCAGCTAGAGACAGAAAGAAGAGCCGGACTGCTGAGGTGCCTCTTCTTGCAAGAGCTAGATTGGACTAGTTACTAATAGGGTGGGCTGGTGTAATTTTAGGATGAAACTCCTTTTAAGCATAGTGGCATTTTTTGTATGAATCTGTTGTCTTATCCTCATATAGGCCAAATTTTGAGGAAGCTGTTCTGTCCATGACCACACAGCTAAAAGAGCCATTCTGTCTTTAGATAAAGTCCAGCCAGACTGTACGGTGAGGAACCCCTCTGCCAGCTAAAAGGAGGAAATAGGGCTTCTGCTGCAACCCTTAAACACATTTTACCAAGGATGGAACCCTGGGACTAGGTTTGCTGCCTGGGCAAATCTGGTCTGCCTTTCTCCCTTACACAGAACACCATCCTGAGGCTTTTCCGGGTACCACAGCCACTCCTATGCCACATTGCCCAAAACAGGGAGGCTTTTACAATTCAGCTTCCCTGAGTTTTTTGGGCACCAGATTTAAAAACTTAATCACAGAATCAATTAGGTTGGAAAAGACCTCTGAGATCATTGAGCCCAATCTGACAAAACACCACATCAACTAGATCAAGGCACTAAGTGCCGTGTCCAGTCTTTCCTTAATCATCTCCATGGGCAGTGACTCCACCACTTTTCTGGGCATCCCATTCCAATGTCCAATCACCCTTTCTGTGAAGGTGGGCGATCTTTCCTAATGCCCAACCTAAACCTCCTCTGTCACAGCTTACGCCGATTTCCTCTTGTTGTGTTACTTGTTACCTGGGAGGCCAACCCCCACCTGGCTACAACCTCCTCCCAGGCATTTGTATAGAGCATTGAGGTCTGCCCTGAGCTTCATTTTCTCCAGGCTAAACACCCCCAGCTCCCTCCGCCACTTCTCACAGGACTTGTGCTCCAGACCCTTCACCAGCTCCACTGCCCTTCTTCTGGACATGCTCCAGCAACTCACTGCCTTTCTTGTAGTGAGGGGCTCAGAACTGGCCACAGCACTTGAGGTGTGGCCTCACCAGTGCCGAGTACTCTCACTGCCCTGGTCCTGAAGGCCACGCTATTGCTGATACAGGCCATGATGCCTTCTTGGCCACGCGGACACACGTTGGCTCACGGTCAGCCAGCTGCCGACCGGCACCCCCGGGTCCTTTTCCGCTGGGCCGCTTTGCCGCCACGGTGCCGGAGGAGCGGCGGGGCTCGTCCCGGGAAGCGCTGGGGGCTGGGGGCGCTGAGGGCTCTGGGGGGGCTGAGGGCGCTGGGGGGGC
>VYXF01011922.1:19317-52257 GCA_013397295.1 Polioptila caerulea
CCCATGTGGCCGGCGGCGGTGTGCCGGCGGGACCACGCCGTGTCGGGAGCGTGGAGACAGGGCGCATATTTAGGCCGCGTGGATGATTCAGCCTGCACACAGAATCACTGATTAGTTTGTGCTGGAAGGAACCTTTGGAGATACCCAGTCCAACCCCCCGCCCAGGCAGGGTCACCCTGAGCAGGTTACATGGGAACGTGTCCTGGTGGGTGTTGAATGTGTCCGGAGAGGGACACGCCGCGACCTTCCTGGGCAGCCTCCCACGGCAATGCCCTCCCTCTCCTCCCGCCCCTTCGTGGCTGCGTCTCTCCAGAAATACTGAACCTTTCTGTTTCCTCGTATCAGTGTTTTGGAGAGCGAAATCACCGAAGTGGATGTTTAAAAACGTTGGGTATTTTCAGATCGTGGCTACTGAGAAATAGTTCCCTGAGTGCTCCTTGGAAAAACGGGCCAAAGCAGAGGATATATGACATCTGGGGCAGCTCAGTACCTTCTCTATCCGAAACACAAAAGGAAGGCTATGGTTTTTTGGTTTTTGTTTGGTTTTGTTTTTTTTTTGTTTTTTTTTAATTTGTTAAACCCAAAATGCTCCAAGAGGAGCAGGAGTGTAGTCAGACACTTCCAGATCAGGCCACTTTTCCTTTTTGGATTCTGGGCCATAAACACTGTGGATGGCCCCTTGGCTGCTTTGTTATTCCCAGGAATTCAGTTCTTTGTAAAGTAAGATGTTAAACAAGTCTCTTAGTACAGACCTAGGTAATTTCCCTTTGGGTGCTGTTGTTGCAGGTGATTGACAAAAGCTGGGAGAAGGGTTCCATATGTGTATAGAAAGAGTGGAACAGGATTATCTTCTCCAAACTAGTGCTTGTGTAAGACAGAAAGGTGTGTGTGGTCTGCAGTAATGACTGAGATAGGAAAACTGAGGGGAAGAAATGAGACAATCTTAAATGTTCAGTGCAGCACCAAGAAGCTGACCTGTACAGATGCACCAGAATGCACAGCCATGTTGCATTTTTCATGATTTTCAGAAAACAGCTTTTTTTTCCCTAATTATTCTACTCGGGATTCATTTCCCTGATACTCAGGACACCAGAGGCTGTGTACAGCCAATATGCAGGTAAAGTTAACATTTACAGGTGAAATGTTTCCAATAATAAGCAACTGTGAACAGAATAGTTAGGTTCCAATGAGATGGTTGAATTAAAACTTTTTTTAATATGTATTTTTGTTAAATGATAAAAGGACTAATTAGAAAAAATACACAAGCATTCAAAATAGTAAAATGAAAGGTAGTTTTGCTTTTGGCATTATTTAATTGAAGCTGCTGTTCCCAGTAGCTCAAATATTGCATGGAAATAATAATTATAAAAAATAAGTGGAAGGAGTTATCACTCAAATAGAAATAAAACACTTGGGGCTATGCAAGTGTCTGCAACTCCCTAGTTCTGAATTTGAGTCTCCAACATACTAGGAAGTACAACTGAGTTATGCTTTAATAATGTACTTGTTTTTGCAATATGGAAGATGCCCTTTCTCTTGGGTCTTCCTTTTTCTGTTAAACAACTAAATTCACTTCAAGTTATTTAGCTAAAAATATGTTTCCCTTATAGATATATTTTATGTCTCTTACTGTCTGTGATGCCTGCTTTCAAAGACAAGCTTGTGGATTGATAGCTTTAGTATAAATTAATGATATGGAAAGTCCAATTATGACCATTGCTGCTTTTTCTTTTGTCTGTGGGTTCATATGTATGATTATACTTATTTAAAAACTATGAAAACACTCAATACCTGACTTAATGTAATTCCCTCCTTTCTTCATTCCTTACACTGATACATGAAGAGGGTTGGAGTGGAACATGATCTATAGCAATATCAATTTTATTTTACTGAGGCTTAATGTATTTGCTACACTAAATTTTTAAGCTTGGAACAATTGAAGAAAAAACCAACCAAAACCCCACCATGTCAACACCATTACCACAGGGAAGACAATTTTCTCTGTTGTGTTGCTGTGTACTTTGTGTAATGTGTTTCTTTGTTTCCTTTCTGAAAGTAGAGGTGGTTCTGTGTTGTGTGAACAACAGAGACTTACTGGAAATAAGAAAATGTGGCTGTAAACCATGCAGCTCTGTCTAGGGTGGGCAATACTGGGTATTTCTATAGTTAATCTTGAAAAAAATATTAGGTTTTGAGCTGGTAATACTTTTCAGAAAGTGTCTTAACTGAGGGAGGTTTAGTGCATATGTTCTGTAATGTGAAGGTGTCCTTTAAAGCCTACTACAACTCAAAATTTTTTTTTTGTTGATATCTCTGGATTTGCATCAAGCTCTAAAAGAATTTGATAGCAGTTGTGGAAGCTAAGCACTTACTACTTTTCAGCTACTGTGTATTGTAGGGTTAAGCATCTCTGTTAAACTTCACTTCCTTTTTGTTTGATGCTAAAAGTAGCAACCCTAACAACCCTTGGGTTTAGTTTGGCTTTCTATTTTAAGATCATATTCAAAAGAAATACGAGTACATGTGAGAACAGCAAACTTGATGAGAATGAGTACATATGTTTTCCTTGACAGCCTGCTTCTCCCCTCTCCAGGCCAAACTTTGGAGTTCGTCTTGTTCTATGGAAGAATCAAGTTTCAGGCTTATCTGAAAGTACACAAAAATGTTGTTCAAAACAAGCAGTTTAGCTTTTCAGAGGTGGTCAGGTGTTTTTGTTAGCTGGAGTGATTTTGTAGTTTATGATTCTGAGCACTGTGTTTTTAGTTTCGTGGTACACCCACGTGGCCAAACGAAGGCACATCGCTCTGGGTTGGCAGAGAGCTACCTGCAGTGAAACTGCCAGCTCCCAGAGGATTTATGCTTTGAATGTAGTTGCCAACAAACAAAAACTTAATGGTTAAACAAGCACTCTTCTGCCAAGCTACAAAGCACAATCTTTTAAAGAAATGTGGTTTCATGTTTGGAACAGAAATCTACAAGTTGGACAATCTGGATTCTATTTGCAGTTCTGCCAGAGCCTTGCTTCATGCCTTTAACCAGATTTCTGGAGATGTGGATTTCAGAGTTGCACTGAGAGTTCAGACAGCCTGCCCTCTCTCTTGGTGTAGGTCTTATTTTAAAACAAGCCTAAAAGTTGCTACTTTTGCAAGGTCAGAGTTTTGAGCTACAACTTAACTGCTACTCTTTCAGCAGTTCAATGCTGAGGAATAGCACATCCAGTTGCCTTGGAGCTATAAATAACCAATGTGCATTTTGATTCTTTTGTAGGAAGCGTGACTATGAAGGATTTCTGTGTTCTCTGCTGCTGCCTGCAGAATCTCGGACCTCTGCTTTTGCCTTGAGAGCCTTCAATGTGGAACTGGCTCAGGCAGGTATTAAAATACATTTGTGAACTCTGGAAATATAAAATAACAATTTTGATATTCTAAATTACACTTTTAAGTGCTCTTTCTGTACTAGGTGGTATTTTGCCAAGATTGACTTTTTTACTGTCAAGGGCAATGAATAAATAGTGCAGTGCAGACCTCCAGTTTTGAATGACCCATGGAAAATATCCAGTCCACCCTGTTATTTTGTTTATGTGTATAATTTTTATGACTTTTCTCTTTATGCATTTTAAAATTGAATTATAACAAACGGGTAGTGGTTCTTGATACTGTTATGTGTTGCATCTCAATCCTGGCTTCACGTGCAATTAATGAGTAAAGTGCAGCTAAATCCTAACTGTAGGTCAGTCAAAAAAATGAGATGCTATAATCAGGACCAAGTCTTAGTTGGCAGAAGCGAGGTGATGAAAAGGCTGCAAGAGGGAAGTTTGTTGTTAAGAGAATTGTGGGAGAGGAGTGGCTGCAGTTTCTCCCCTTTGCTAAGTGGCCAGAAACTTCCAGTGCAACCAGGAAAGTTGGCAGTGCTTGCCGGAAAGGAGTGATCCAGGAAATGAGCTGACCAGGCAAAACCCTTGACCAGCTTCTGTAGGCTGTGCTTCTGGCTACCTGTGGTATCACCACTGCTTTTTTTCTTCAGGGAAGAAAGCTAAGGTCAGAGTTGTCCAGCACTTAATCTCTGTGGGTTTTAAAATCAGCTTGTGGTGAAGATTTTGCATTTACTCCGCGCAGTGTTCCTAAGCTTTATGAGGAATAAATGTCCATTCAGAACTGAGCTCTTTCCCTGCTGAGTTTGGCCACGTGCCCTGAGTGTCTTTTCAGCATACATAGACACTGAATTTCACTCCAGATGTGTCCTTTCCAGATTAAAGACTCCATAACTCAGAAGACTACAGGTTTGATGCGGATGCAGTTCTGGAGGGACGCTGTGGAGGACATATACAGCAATAACCCACCACATCAGCCCGTTGCTACAGAACTGTGGAGGGTAAAATGTACCTTTCTTGTCCTAAAATTGGCTTTAATATTACGGTGGGAAGTGATGTCAGTGTTTAGTGTGTGCTGTGCTGCATCCATTCTAACCAACGACACTGTTTCCAGCACAAATCCAGAACACAGCCCCATAAAAGTGCTGTGAAGAAAATTAACTCTCTCCCAGCCAAAACAAGTACAGTATTCAGATATAAGTTAATCAGATTCTGGGTTACCAGCTGCAACCCTCTCCAGTAGCTAAAACTGCCAGTTATACTCCTTTCTCACAAAACAGAAAATTGCTTTTGAAGTGGAAGAATAATGGTCTTTGGTGAGATTTTACCTCATGTATGATTCCTATAAAGGAAGACCAATATAATACAATCTAAACAGAACTGCTTGTAAAATGAGATGATGAAAAATAATTCAGGAAATAGTTTTAGGAGCTCTGATGGCTCTGAGCACTGCAGAGCACTTCCGTGAGCTAACAACTCAATTTGACTTTTGCAGTCAAGAGCAAATACTCCCAAGAATGACCTGTTTGAAGCCCATGACTTCACAAATGTCTAAGAATGTAATTGCAATTCTTAGAAAACAGGATTTGGAAAGACACCTGAACTCACAAGTATTGCAGAGCTGTTAATAGAATTAACGTGTCTTTGCACAGCATATTCTATGTATACTCCTTTGTTGCTGTTAAGCTTGTATGAGGACAATGTGACTTTTCAGAAGAAATTTAATTTATATTTAAATGTGTTCCTGAAGTTTTGTGTGTCCCAGAATAGTTGCATTTGTGTTCCAAATTTTTGTGCACTAGTAAAGTAGATAAATAGCCTTTAATAGTATTTCTAGAATTATTAATAACTCAGCTCTTGGTGACTTGAATATAAACTTACACAGAAAGTGTATGATGCGTGATCTTACTTTTCTGTCTATTTTGAACATATGAAAAGTGAGGCTTAATTCTCTATTCATTTCTGTGGAAGAAGCCAATTTTTCAAACTTCAGAGGACCCATATGTTTGAATGAAGGTAACTCAAAATGAATGTAATGTACAAATTGGGTAATTTAGCATGGTTGAATTTGGTCCTTTAAGTCTTGACCTGTTAGTATTTCTTACATTTACAAAATGATACTTGAGGTGAACAAGTGAGACTCAAAACCAACATTTGTAGTTACTACTTAAAATTTGCCTTTTCTTATACCAAGTACTATCTCAAGCAGAATTTATTGAATCAATAAGATTTGGTCCTGTCACACCTTGAAAAAAAATGTACTAATATGATGGATGTAAAGAAGAAGTTGAAAGTGAACTATAAGGACTAAGTTGTGAGAAATCTGCTCGGTAAATTTTGTTTATAGATGTTTTTATGTGTGATTGTGACAGTGTGTTCTGGCAAATTCAAAGTGGAATTCAAATTCAAAGAGGATTGAAGTTAAATTGATAGAATGAAGTTTTACAGGAAGGAAGTAAAATATAAGACAAGAACCAAAAGAAGAATGCATGAATATAAGATGCTGTGGGATATTTTTTTAAACAAACCCATAATAATAATAATAATAATAATAATAATTGTATTGCTTTGTTAGCATTCTGTCTTTACAGTACATATTGGTATGTTGTGCTGATATTTTCTTAAGAATTTACAGGGGAAATATTGCTGACTCTGGAGGAAACTGTTCTTTTTGGAAAGTGAATATAGTTATCTGTAAATATTTTGTGGGAACATACAACTCCAAGAATAAATTAATTTCAAAAGCATTTTTAAAGAAATGCTTTTAGTTAGCTGGCTTGATGTCTGGTATTTCATTTTCTGTGTGCAGCAATTTGCAGTAATTGCCAGTTGAAAATTTTTGTATTTGAAGAAGATTCTCATTTTCCACCGACGTGCCACTTTGATTTAACCCAGAGAATACAATTCTTGTATTAAATACCTAAAATGTGTTTCAGCATTCAGAATGCAGTACTACCATCACTTTGTATACATTAACATGGAGGTTTTATTTGATAATTTTCAGGCTGTCAAGAGGCATAACTTGACTAAAATGTGGTTCTTGAAGATCATAGATGAAAGAGTAAGTATTTACCCTTCAGAGTCTGATTCTCGCTTTAGTCGTATTTGTGGGGTTTTTTCTTTATTTTTATATGTTCATGTGTAAAACAAAAGCTTATGTAATTTTCCACACAGTAGCATTTCTCTTTACAAAAGATACTGCTACATTTTAAAAAATTTTTCCTTGATGCTGCTCTTCATAGTTTCTGTTCTTTCTGCCAAAATGGCTAATAGAATCCTCTCTTTATTTATGTCTTAAACCGATGCAGTTTGTGAGTTCACGTGGATATAAAATCTCAAAAATTAAATGACCTATCTGAACCTTTCTACCACACTTTCATGCTACTCCTTATCATGGCTGTAGAGTGTAAGCAGTGGTGTAAGCTGGAGCATTCAAATCACATGAAGTTTAAAATGGCCACCTTTTTTCCTGTGAAAAAGCAAGATTAGAATATCAGTACAGTACTGTTGCTACAAACTCTGACGCAAGGACAAGAAAAACAGAGTGCAGGAGTGTCCTAAGCTAATTTTGCTGCCAAAGGAAGCGTCTCATGAAACTATAAATCGAGCAGATTGATGGTCAGCTACTTGCACAGGATCATTGCTATTAAAGACTTAAGACTTTCTTAATGTTAAGACTTTTTTAGTATTAAGAGTGGTTTGTTTCAACCACAGAAATCACTAGGGCAGGAACAATACTGGAGGATGTTATAGTTTTGGATGTATTTTATTATTTTGGTTATATTATTTGTTAGCACCACTAAGTTGTTCAGAGGGCTGGAACACCTCTTCTGTGAAGACAGGCTGAGGGATTTGGAGCTGCTGATTTCTGGAGAAGGGAAGGCTCTGGGGTGACCTTGGAGCACCTTCCAGTACCTAGAAGGGGCTTACAGGAGCTGGAGAGGGACTTTTGATAAGGGCATGTAGTGACAGGACAAGGGGTAATGGCCTTGAGGTGGAGAAGGGTAGGTTTGGATTAGAGCTAAGAAAGAAATTGTTTACTGTGGGCACTGGAACAGGTTGTCCTGAGTGATTGTGGGCTTGCAATGAGGTGTTCAGAGGTTGGGTGGATCTCTGAGCAACCTGGTCTGGTAGAAGGTTTCCATGTCCATGGCAGGAAACTTGGAGCTAGATGATCTCTAAAGTCCCTTCCAACCCAAACCACTCTATGATTCTATGTTTTTTTTACATGACTTTACACTTGTGTGCATTTTATAGATTTATTTTACATTTAAAAAAATACATTCCTATTTATCTAAATTTCTCTCTGCTTTAGATTCAAACTAAATATTAAAATTGACAACCCTATAATGTAAGAATACCATATGATGTTTTATTTTGACTTTTTTTTGGGTTTTTTTTGTGGAGAATTCTGATTTCATATTTTTGTAGAAAGTTGTATTTGCTCCTATAAGCAGACTTGGCTGCAGTTGAGCATAGCTGTTTGTTAGGCTTGCTATAAGCTTTCATACCTGCTTCTGTCTGAGTTTATACTCTCTCTGTCTCTCAATTTTGTCCTTTTTTTGCTTTTGGTAGTGCACTGGGTTGACATGAATGTAGTAATAAGCCTGTATGAACAGCAGTTATGTTTGTGTTCTACTGAAGCTCCGTGTTTCTATTCCAGGAGAAGAATTTGGATGATAGGGCGTACCGTAACATCCAGGAGCTCGAAACATACGCTGAGAACACTCAGAGTGCTCTCTTGTACCTCACCTTGGAAACCCTGGGTAGGTGTTCTCTCCTTTCTAGGTTTGCTGATGACTCATTAGTGCAAGTACAATATTTACTGATATTTCAAAAAGCTCTTTCTTTTTCCACTGAAGTTTAATTTCAGTAAAAGTTGTCCTAGGTAGAACTTCAGGTATCTTTTGAATGCTGAACCATAAATGTGGAATTGTGCTGCAGCTGTCCTAGAACTCAGTGCTTTCCTTGGAAGCTGCTCATTGAAGGGCAGTTTCCTACTGTTCCTTGTTGCTTTGTTTTCTCTATGCTTGCTTCTCTTACAGAAGGTGGTAAATTCAGCTCTTCACTGTATTTCAGTTGTCATACTTGTCAGAATACAAAGTGCTGTAGGTATCCTGCAGCTGTTGTTCTATATTGCAGTGATGGGCACTGATTATCTTGAAACAGCCAGCTTCCCAATCTATAAACTTCCTTTGGTGATGTTGAAAATTTGGGTCTGAATCCTCTCCTCTTCCTAGAAGTAGGTTAACTCAATAATTGAAGAGCTAGAAAAAAATGCAACCAAGATGATCCCTGTGATCAAGAGCTACTATCTGTGTCATGTCTAATGTAAGAACCACAGATTGGGAAGGAATTGTTCATTTGCAGTGAAGAAAAGGGTTATTTTCATTTAGGTGTCTGTTGCATTATGGAAGTATTCCCAATAAGAGCTTGAATGTAAAAAAAAAAGTGAAATTATTATTATTTAGTGTTTAGTATTGTAGTTGCAATATTTTCCTCTTGCTTATCAGACTAATCTGATGAAAGGCAAATACTGATGTTAAAAGAGTTTTAAAAAATAGAAAAAAGAGAAGTAAAAAGAGAGAGATGATGAGTACAGTCTTCTTTGGAAGAATTGAGGAACTTATTTCTTAACATCTGATGTTTGCTTCCTCAGTAGGAAATCAGTAAAATGCTGCAAGTATCTTTCTGAACCTCTTGCTGAAGAAATGTAGGAGTATGAGAAATGCCAGTGTCTCCTGTTCTGAGAAGTCCTGAATAAGTTCAGTCATGCTTGGATCACTCACTCCTCATACAAATCAGATAAAACTGTTTTTGAAAGTCTGCATGGAGACTCTGGATATTCTAAGTGTTCTGCTGTCGTGTTTAAGTTCTCTTAAATATACAAATGCAACAAAATATCTAAGCAAATGTCTCCTTCACTGCATATTAAACAGCTAACTTCTGTGCTTTCTTTCTCTTACAAACTGAGAAACTAATAAAATACAGCCCCTTTCTTGGTGTTGCCCATCAGCAGTGTTTTCTAGACTAGGTGGACCTGGTTTCATTCAGGTCATGTTTGCTAAATTTCTTGTGCTTTTTAGACTCCATATTCCTGACCAGTCTCCAGTTAGTGTGTACCTCTCCCAACAGTAGTGCTGTTTTATTCTTGCTGTTTTCAGGTTATTTCTTTTGTAATTGTGTCATCCGAAGTCCTGGTACTTCCTCTCAACTCCTGTCACTTAAAAGTATTAATATTTGTGCTCTCTAACCAATTACATAAGTCGTTAGTAGATAACCTAATTCCTTGATTCCTTCAAGCCACACTTTGCTTTCTGCTGCCATTGCCAAAATCAGTCCCTGTAGTCTGAGTATAGTCATTCTTTCACAGAGGATCCTGAGACCCACTGAAGACCCAGACAGGCTTCTGCAGAGAATCTGGTACCCCCAGTGTTATTTGCAGATGTCAGTTAGGCTCATCAGTCTATAATTACTGTAACCTCATTTCTTTCTTTGTAGAATGCTGCTTCTGTTAGAGTTTTTATAAATTTTAATTTAAATATTCATTTTTTCCCTGCTCAGCTTTTTAATCAGTCTAAGCCAAGCTTGTATGGTCTTGCCATGAAAAGCAATGGTGCTGCTCTGCCCCACTCATCTCTCTTTCAGTTCTCACAGTTGTGTGACTGTGCAGTAACTAACATTAGTTTTCCATTGTTTTGATGATCTGATTCAGTTTGCCTCATTGCTCCTGTGAGCACAGGGAGGGGGCAGAAATACGGGGTTTTGGGGTGAAGCAGAGGATCATTCTCTTTGACTTCCCTGCACTGATGAATCAGCTGCAGCTAATCATGAAACCACACTGTAAGCATTAATGCTTGTCAGGAATCTCACACTTGAATGACTTTTTCTGGCAGGAAAAGCAGTTCTTGGAATACTGTTATCTTGGGAGAGGATATGCCAATGGAAATGAGTTTGTGTACCAGTGTGTTATATCTGAATAGGTGCTGCTCTGCTAAGTATGCCCTTTGCAGATACTGCAACGAGAGGCATCTTGCTCCTGAACGTGGAGATGAATGAATGTTCCTGCTGTTTTTCATCTCTGAGATGAGATCTCAAGGCACTTTATGCACATGGACAGTTCTATCACAGACCAATGCATGTAGCTTTCCTGAAGTATGACTGTGGTGCACGTCAGAGAAGGCCACATCCCTCAAAATGCCTGACTGCATGTTTCTAAACACATTGTTTCTGCAATTTCAGGTGTCAGGGACATCCATGCTGACCATGCAGCCAGTCACATTGGGAAAGCACAAGGCATAGTTACCTGTTTAAGAGCAACTCCATATCATTGTACAAGACAAAAGGTCTTTCTTCCCATGGACATTTGTATGTTGGTAAGAGAAGCAAATAGTCTGGAGCTGAACAGTGTGGTTTTTATAGCTGGGTTTCTCAAGGCTAGATGTGAGATCGTAATTTATTATGCCAGAAAGAAATTTCATGGTTTTTCTTTATTTTTACTCATTCTGCTGTGGCCTGCTAATATGCCATTGCCATGGTTTTATATCTTTTGGGAAGTGAGAGGAATTGTCTTCAAGAAACTCTACATTTCTCTTTGGTGTTTGTTTGTTGTTATTGAATGTAGTAGTATTTAGGTTTCAGGAATTTTTCCAATAATGTATAAAAATGCATGTACAGAATGGGGCCTGGGTTTTTGTATTTTGGGGTTGGGTGTGGGTTTTTTTCTCTTTTTTCTTTTCTCATCACCATAAAGGAAGCACTTTACTTTTACTTTAAATTTTACTTTTGAAAAATCTTCTTGGGCTTCTCTCTATTACCTTTTCATAATGTGCTGGTGATTTGTGGCTTTTTTTCTGTTTCATATTTGACAGTTATTGGCCTATATTCCATACATTTCTGTATGAGATGATACAATCCTTTTAATTTAAACTGTACATCACATTTGCATTGGAATTTGGCAGATCTTGCAGTTTAGGTAAAATGGGATTACAGCTCAGAATTTTTCATTAATGTTCCTTGAGTTAATCTGTAGGCATCTCAGCTATTAGTCCTTCATTTCCAGTCTTTATTTTTAAATGTTAATGCTGTTCTTTTTCAGCTTAACCAAAATTTATGCAGTTATGGTGATGCCTAAGGTGGTTGTGTTAATGTTTTCTGAATATAATTTCAATACAATTAGAAGTTTGGTTTGAAAGTTTTAATAATGGAGGTAGCTGCAAAAAATGTGGATACTAATATAGGTCAGGGTTAATAAGACTTCAGAAAGAAATTACACTCTCATCTCTTCTGTGACTGCATGTTAGGGGAGGCTTTCCAAGTTTTCAGCTTTTCAAACATAGCCTGAAAATTCAGTCATTCCTTGCCATGGAAGGTGTTCTGCAATGAAACTAAAAACAGCTTGTATCCCTTCTGTGCAGACAATCTTGTAAGCATTTCAGCTGCTGGCAAGAATTGTGGAGTTCTCCTGAGTCTGTACCTCCTGTGAAACCTTTCTGCCCACCTTCATACAGCTCTCACATGCCTGAGTGTTGTTGAGAGGAGTGGGCAACTGGTGCAATTCTGAATATGCCATATTCTGTCTTAACATTGGTCACTGCAGTCCAAGAGTTGGCTTTTTGGGGTCTGGAAGGGTTCTTTTCTGGTTCTGGGGTCAGTTGGTAGGTCTGTTTTTGGAGATGGCTTTGTTTGATGTTTTCTGGGTTGGGAGTTGGTTGGTTGGTTTTTTTTTTTTGCAAGCCTGGGTTGTGCACACCAGTCCCAAGATTCAAAAGCTAGCATGACTTCTGTGGTAGCTGTGACTGAACTTCTTCTGCTTAATATTGATTTGTGGATTATGGCTTTAAAAATTAGCTATCTAAACTGAACTAAATCCCCCAAATGTTGAAATCTGACTTTGTTATCTTACTGACCACAAAATTTTGGGAAACAAACTTGTGCAGAGTCTGTACCAACTGTTCTCTTTGTTCTCTTCATTTTTTTTTTCCAAGTGACTGACCAAAAGAAAGGGAATTAAAAGAGCATTGGTAGAACATTTAGACTGCTTAGTCTTTAGTCCTTAGCTTTGTTGTTGGGATAGGTTTTTGAGAAGAAAAAATGGAAATTTGATATTTATAGAGGGTTTTTTCTCTTTTTTTATTTTGGTTTTCCTTCCTATGTCTAGCATGGAGTTTCACAAGAGGATTTCATAAGAGGCAAGCAAGAGAAAAATATGAGAGATGTAATTTATGACATCGCCAGCCAGGCCCATATTCATCTAGAACATGTGAGATTCCTTTCTTTATTATTTATTTAAATAAATATAACTGATGCTATTCTTCACAAAGCATTTGTTGTTAGAAGACTTAAAGCTGCTTACTAATTTCAAATATTTTGCCTTTTATTATTTTGAGAGTTTACATTAAAAAAATCCCACCACACAGAAGATTCAAATTTTACAACTAGTTCTGTATGAATATTATCTTTATGTACAGGAGACAGTTTAGTCACAGCCATGTCCAATTTCATATATATATATAGATGCTGCCTAAAAGAATTATCACTGGAAGAGAAACTTTAGGTAGACTTTTATAAATGCAGCTATGTGCCAGCATGGGACGAGCACCATAGAAAGCACATCTGCATGTGGTATTTCAGCACAGTGGAATGGCTGCCAGGAAAACAGAGCATGTTGCCTTTAACTGCTGGTTAGTGTTTGTAGGAGAGGGGGGATTCATTCCCTAACATGACCAGCCATGCCCTAAGCTGTGTTGAGAAAGGTGCTTTCTGTTTATTTCTTTCCTGGCATGCGGCCAAGTCAATTAGGAAAGTCTGGTTGGAACAGTGGATGATGGGCCCTGAAGAACTGCACAGTCCTATTCTATTTTTTCTTTCATGCTTTTATTCTAGCTACATTCTGAGATGCTTGCTAGTGCACAGTACAAAAGCAGAAGAATGTTTTATTGGCAATGCTTTGTCTGCCTCTAGCTGGAAAATAAAGTGCTGCAAAGAGTTTCTTACGTCTACAAGTACATGTATGCTTTGAGCATTGCACCCAGTGCTTCCAGTGAAGGTAGCCTGGAAAAATACCACTTCAGAGTAAGGAAATGCCAGATTTATCTCTGCATTTGTACCATTAATATAATCCTCAGTTACAGCATTACCTGTGGTCACAGTATCTTATGCAATAGAAATAGGAAAGCCCTTCTTGTTTTTTCTAAAGGTCAAATGTGGCATCCCTGGTTTGTTCAGTCAGTGCCTACTGAGCTGATTGTTTTTATTTTATGTTAATGATGTGTAGATGTTATAACAGCCCTCCAGTATAGGGGGCCTACAAGAAAGCCAGAAAGTGACTTTTTATAAGGGCATTTAGGACAAGGGGTAATGACTTTACACTGGAAGTGGCAGGTTTAGATATTGGGAAGAAATTTTTTACAGTGAGGGTGGTGAGGCACTGGAACAGGCTGCCCAGAGAAGCTGTGAGTGCCCCACCCCTGGAAGTGTCCAAGGGCAGGCTGGATGGGGCTTTGAGCAACCTGGTCTAGTGGGAAGTGGCCCTGCCCGTGGCAGGAGGGTTGGAACCAGATGATCCATTCCAACCCAAACCATTCCATGATTCTGTGTACCCTTAGGCTTTATTTTTCGTACACAAATTACAATTTACATTTAAGGCATTCCTGTTCATGTTGTTTAACCTGATGGCTCAGGTTTTGTGGTCACATGCCCAGGAAAACTGTTTATTCCATTTAGAGGCAAGGAACAGAGACAAAGTACAATATCAAAACTGTCAATTACCTTTGTTTGAGCTGAAATATTTTAATTTTTTCTTTTTCTTTTTATTCTCCACCCTTCGCATAATGTACAGGGTATAAAACCCATTGACTTTAGTTGCAGTTTTGGCTTAGAAAATGCCAAGTGCATGGCCTGAAATGCCTCATATCAGGGATAGGAGGTGTGGAAAGTAAGTAATGTGTATTTATGGTCCACTTATTTAAAATTTGGTTGCTGGTATTATATGGAAACTTAGGAACAGAAGCAGGAAGAGAATTTGGTTCTTCAGAGCCTTTAGATAATTTCATAATTCAGAGTGCATTGGTCCCCTGGCTCCCAGCATGAGCCTACCACCTTCTGAAGAGAACAAGCCTCCTTTCCTCCCACTTCATTCCTAGAGCCCTGCCCATGTTATGCACTGGGAGGGTCCTGTGGAAAATATGCAATGTGATTATATACTTGGAGACTAAAGAGAAAAATATAAATCCAAATAAACCAGATTGGGGCAGCATTAGCATTTTATTCAACTGAATGTTGATCCTCCCA
Organism: Polioptila caerulea; assembly: GCA_013397295.1. Lineage (NCBI taxonomy): Eukaryota > Metazoa > Chordata > Aves > Passeriformes > Certhiidae > Polioptila > Polioptila caerulea. The sequence continues at coordinate 33,980 of VYXF01011922.1, forward strand.
TTTTCTCCCACTGTTGCATGTTTTTTAATGGATGAGTTATATCATCTTAATTAAAATTTTTTTAAATTCCTCTCTAAATACTTGCTTCTAGTCTCCCATCATCAGTGAATAGTTGACAGTGCAGGAGCTCTAGAATGTTCACACCCCTTGAACTGGCCATAACTGGCAGCAGTAACAGAGTATTGGCCTCCTTTGTAATCAGATGGTCTTTGTTAATGCAAGGACAAGGATGCTTTCTGCCTAATGGATGAAATAGGCTTTTGCTGGCAGCATTTGCTGGGTATTTCAGGACTTCAGGTGAATCTGATGGCACCCACGCCTTTAAGTGCATCTTCTCTGCTGTATAAAATCACCATTTTGTTTTGCCTGAGGGTCTCTACAGCCATTTATCCTTTGTTTTAGTTGGGATTACAGGGTAGGGTAAAGTTCAAACCTGCAGAGAGGTTTCAGCTCTCTCAACATTTGTTACACAAACCTTGTGTTTTAGAGGATGAGGGTAACACTTTGCACCCCCATTTCACAGCCAGAAGACACATAAATCTGAAATGCTGAGTGGAGTCTCAGCCATGTCACGTGAAGCATGTTGTAGTTGTGTGGCCTTTAATCTTGAGAAAAAAGTTTCTGGAGTATGGTCAGGTCTTCCCGACACTGCAACTGCTGACCAGCAGGTGGCAAAATATGATAATGAAGATTGCAGTTTTCCTTGGGAATTGTGTGTTTTACCAGCATAAAAGCATAGAACATTCTGTCAGTCCCCCAAAGTGTTCCCTTTGAAAGCCTGCAAATACATTAACACATTCTCCCTCTTTCTCTTCAGCACCCCTTCCCTGATTCCCCTTGGGAAAGAGGGGCTGCCTTTTGGCTTTTTGCATTTGTCTCAGTTGTGCTACGTCACTATGGGACTCAGTTTACCAAGGGAGATAAAATGCATTCTGAATGACATGTGGCCCATTCTGGGTTGAGAAGGACAAACAAGACTACTTTATTTTCTCATCTTGCAATTAATAATAGAGGGGCAGAGCATTAGATCAGGGAAGAACATTTTTCTCTTTTAGAAATAGATATATACACACAGATGTTATATCTCAAAATTTTAAAATAATTTGTCTTCTTAAAAGATTGATAATATTTTCCTCCTAAAGTTTCAGGCTCATTTTCTCAGTTGTCTGGAAAGGTCTATGAAAAATTAAACTTAACAAACTCACACATTCTTATGTATTTGTAGAGAGTTATTTTGTTTTAGCCTGTAAGAAAAGACAAAACAAGGAGGGATTTTGCTTTTATAGGCAGGCATTACAGGAAGACTTGTTCAGCTCTGTTAGATGTACTGAGTGGAATATGTTTAAATTGTTTAAATTGTTTAATTTAAACATTTAAACAATTAAATTGTTTAATTTATGTTTTAATTGTTTAAATCTGTTTAAATTGCAGATTTGATGCAGCCATGCTTTAGATTTTTATATGTAGATACTGAGGAACTGAGATAATTTCGATGTCTCAGAAATGTAACCAAAGCATTTACAACTGGGCTCCTGGGACTGAGGGCAATGTTGAACCAAAAAGATGCACTCAGATAAATGCAGTCTCACATCCTTTCTGTCTATTGGGAAAAAAAAGAAAAATAAACTGTATTTACTGAACCAGATGCAACTTGGGACTTTGTTGGAACAAAGCATGCTGAATTACCTTGGTTTATAGTATGTAGTCTTAAGGTCTGTCAAACCATGAAGTATTTTAGCAAGCCTCTCCCAGTATTACATACTTTTGTGTAACTACTTTGGTACAGAGCTTTCTTGGAATGACCTGTTACAGTTTCAGGATGTCAAAATAAAAAGGGATAACACTGGTAATACAGTTTGTTGCTTCTGAGCATTATATATAGTACTTGATATTTAATGGGAAATGTTAAATTCTTCTGATAAGTACTTTTTTTTGTGTTTTGTTTTTCCCTCCCACCTTACCCCATTTACTTTTAGGCTAGATCTTTCAGTAAGAAAGTTCCTGTGAAGGCGTATCCTGCTTTTTTCTGTACGGTGGGTGTGATATATGCACTCTTAAGTGATGGGCTTATTGCTGTGCTGATAAATTTGGGAAGGGTATCAAATTAAGCATGGTTAACTACTACTTCGTGTGACTGTTTTGGGAGGATGTAATACCTAAAACTCTTAGAAATCATAATATGTGCCTGACTGTAGAATCTTACAGTTTTGATCAACACTTCAAATCCTTCTCTTAAAACTACATCATTCCACCCAAGACATCTCTTTATTCATAGACTGCTGTTCTGATGCAAGAGCCCCAAATCCTGTCTATTTTCATAATTTGATGCTTGGTCTATTAAAAGATAATGCTTCTCTTCACAAAACTTGATTTTTTTATATGCTTGGAATGTGATGATTACACTACCATTTAATAGCACAGGCAACTGTCAAGCCTTTTTTGTAGTTCCTCATTCGTTTTCTTGTATTGCTTTTTAAACTTAATGCCTAATTACTTGTGTGCACCATATGTATTAAGCTTTTTTCTTCTTTTCTAGGTTGCTTTAGATGATTATTTATATAACATGCGAAAAGTGGACTTCAATATATTTCATCCAAGCTTACAAAAGAAGAGTACATTATTACCATTGTATTTGTATATTAGATCTTGGAAAAAAACATATTAAAGTTTGTTCGATTATTTTAATATGGATTCAGACTCTGTGTTTTTTTCTTTTATGTCTTAACTTGCTAGAATTGTGAAGTGTCTGACTTCACAATTCTGCAAAATGCAATTCCAGGGAAACAGCAGATGCACATGAACTGTAGCTGTCAGCTTGCTGGCAGTAGCTAAATTTCTTCTTGGAATGTTAGGCTGATACCTCTTTTTCACTTGTCTGCCAAGTCATATGTCCTTGTCTGAGATTGCTTTTCTTGTCTTTCCTGTAATAACAGCAGTATAACAGAGTTCTTGGACAAACACTGTGCTAATGGATACTTCTGACAGTTCTGATACTTTGCTGAGAAAAGGAAAAAGAAAAAACATTGCTTTATTTGTGCCCAAAAGCAGTTACAGTAAATGCCCTATAAATCAGCTAAGTAGTTCTATTTAGTGCAAGGAGCAGGCTTCCTGCAAGTAGTGATGATGTTTCAAAGTTGGAAAAATGAGCATGTATATTTGAATGCAAGAAAACTGTCAGGAAAAGCTTTAGCAGAAATAATTTAACTGTGTGTTGAGATTGAGCATTGAAGTGACTATAGGTAGTGGGAGGATAGCTTTGCAACCCAAGGAAGAGAGCCCCTATGTTAATGTGTATGGATTAACGTAGATAAAACAAAATATATTTTTTATCTCTGGCATTGTCACTCTGCTCTTGGTTTGGCCATATCTTCCTCCTGGCCTTGTCTCTGTTGTTGCCCACAGCTGTCATTGCAGTGTGGGTTTGACTGCCCCTTTGCTCAGTGTTCAGCATGTCTCAGGGCACACTCCTTCGTGGCTTCCCTGAATTCTTTTCTTTGGTACTGCAGAAACATATTCCTGAATGTTTCAGGTAATTTTAGTCCTCTCTCTCTAAAGATACTGGTCTGGGTTTTTTAGTGGGAGATTACTAGTAGCTTTGTACTCAGTGTCTCTTAGGATCAAGGTAAGTATTCCTGTTTGATTTTTTTAATGTAAAATAACGTTTCCTAACATTCAGCTTGATTCAATTGCACAAATCCAGTAGTTTGTTCTGCCCTCATCCTTGTTCTAGTAAATAGCTGCTTTTCCTAGAGATTTTTTTTTCTTGACTCAGGGCTAATCACCCCAGATGCTTGGCTGTATAACAACATCCTGTATTTTTGTGTAAAATGCTACATAATGAATTTCTGTGAACAAGATTTGTGGCTTTTTTTATCACAAACTGTCAGCATGGTAGAAATCTTATGAACCTGACATTAAGTTCCTCATTTGGTGATTTTCTTTACATGTTTGAAATTGGTTTGTGATACAGATCTTGGTTAATCTGCAGTTTTTTATTCCTGAGTAAGAAATTTCTCTTTGAATTTGTTCAGCTCAGGATCCTGGTTTCTGTATTACTCGAGGTAGAATAATCAAGGTGCTACAAACCAAGAAGAATCAGTATGTACTGGATTGGGAGCAAACTGGCTGTTTTCTTAATGTAAAATCTTTACAGGCTGTGTCCACTTTCCAGATCAGCTGCAGCATCATATCAGGGGTGTTTCTGAATGTGGCAAAGAGGTCTCGTGAAAAGAAAATGTTTAATTCCTATGCAGGCGCTGCAGCTCTTTGTGCCAAATGAAGAGCAAAGGCTGAGGCTCTGTTGCTGCTACCAGGCCAGCTGCACATTTGCTCTGTTTATTTTGTGATCTGGAGCAAGCATTACAAACGCCTCTTTCTGCACTTGGTCATGTTTTGTTCCAAATGTGCTGAGTGAGGACAGCTGAGGCAGACCTGTCTGTCCTCTCAAAAGAAATCACTCTCCTGTAAAGTCTTCTCCCAAGCAACTAGTGACAAGATAACAGGACACAGCCTCAAGCTGTGCCAGGGGAGGTTTAGGCTGGACATTGGAGGAAGTTCTTCATGGAAAGGGTTGTTAAATGTTGGAACGGGCTGCCCAGGGAAGTGGAGGAGTCACCATCCCTAGAAGCGTTTAAAAAATGACTGGATGTGGCACTTAGTGCGATGGTTTAGTTTACAAGTTGGAGATCAGTCAAAGGTTTGACTCAATCTCAGAGGTCTTTTCCAACCTAAATGATTCTGTGATTCTGAAATACTTCCTTTCTCATGGCAGGTAACAACAGCCTCCTCTGCTTTGACCATGCTCCAGATCTTCAATTTAGCAATTTCCCACATTTTCCTCCTGGCAATATCCTCTGAAGGGCAGGTCCTTCTCCAGCCTTCTCCAATCCATGCAAAGGTGTAGCTAGGCCTGTTCTTGACCCTTTCCCAAGTGTAGCCTAGGATGGCAGCTTCTTTCCTACAGGGGACTGAGGTAACCTTATAACTTTATGTATGCACAATTCTAACACTGGTTTCTGAAAGAATTTGAGAAAAGCAAGTATTAGTATTTTGTCCAGGATGAACTTCAGGTCACTAAACTTCAGGTTTAGAGTCCTCACTGCTGAAAATCAGTCCTTTTCTTGGTTCCTATTAAATAAAAACATGCAAACAGCATGTCCAAAACAACCCCTCCCCAATCCATCATAAAAACTGCTAGGACCTTAATAACCAACATTACTAGGAGGTTGTCAGTGGGCTATTTTAAAATGTTAAAAGCCCTTTTACATTAAAAATTAGGAAGAGAAACCAGTCTTCTAAAATTTAGTTCACTAAAAGCAAGAGGAACAGTCTACACCAGCTGTGGAAACAAGTCATGGTCCATTACAGGTTGAATTATTTCACAAGCTAAATATCCCTCCCATAATTGTTTGAATTGGCATTGGTTAGCGACCAACTGAATTTGCAACTGTACAAATATGAAGAAAATGTCCCACTTTAGTATTAGCAAAATTGAAATCAGACTTACTCTGAGCTCAGGGTAATCCAAAAATGCTCCCCATGTGTAAATTTTCTTTGGTTTCCCATCACATACTCATGGTTCTCCGTCCACCTGAGAATATCTTGCATGAGCCATAGGTTGTACCTGCAAATCTGCAGTGACACAAATGTCTTAAGTCAGGGTTTCTCTTTATTTGGGATACAGTATCAGTGAAGTATCCCATACCTGGAGTGGGTATGGTTCTGCAATAACAGAACATTTTTACATTGTTACATTTTTTCACTAGGAAATGCTTGACTTCTGCGTTCTGGCAAAAGTCACAGATCCATAAAAATGAGAAACTTGGATACAAAAAACAAAACACTAGGGAAAAATGCTAAGTTGCCATTACAGCACTGTACAATAGAACTCCAAGTACTTTAGTTAGGGAAAACATCTTGCATTGCAAACTTTAGAACATAATTATTCTATTTCACTTGTGACTCTGGGTCCGCAACTGCTTGAAGTACAGCTTTTTTACCTTACACTGTTTATTACTGGAAAGCTACTCATAGAAGAAATGAAAGCCAAGAGATTATTTCTCAATTAGGCACTGTTTGAAAACCGAACTGCAGAATCAACCAGCAGCTGCTGAAAAACAGGAGTTTGGTCAGCATAACTAGAGGGGCAGCAGCATTATGCAAGAAACTGCTGATTTGGGAGAGACACAAGAGAAGTAACAGTGGATTCAAGAAAGCTAAAACCAAATGCTGTTACTTGGGAAGTAAAACTGTCCTTGGGAAGAAAAAGGGAGCTAAAGGTCCAGTTTGACTTTCACTTGCTATTTGAAGCCACATCTTCAGAAGTTTGAGCTCTTCGGCAGTCTGACATTTCAGTCTCCTTGCTTAGGTGTGACTGTTTATGAAACGTGATACTCGTATTTCTGGAAGGAGACTTAGCCACAACAATCACTCTTCCATTTTTTTCAGTTGTCTTTGACATTTTTCTTCCACAGGAATATACTTGGGAGAATACAAACTGAACTTCCCTGGGAAACAAAGGAAGAACACAGTTATCTGAACCACTTATATTGAGCTAAGAAGGAAATTCTGACTCGTTGAGACAAGTTTACTCTGTAATTCTCTTGAGTCAACTAACAGCAGGTAACAAACCACTTCTACATCAAGAAGTAGCTCTCAGGAAAAACCAAAAAGACAACAAACCAGCTTTCACAGCTAAACCTCCCCTCCCACACTCTTTTCTTGTGAACAACTTGAGCTCAGTAGCCTTTGAAAAAATTATTGTGGCAAAGCTTTTCATAAATACTTAGTGTTTCATGAAAAAAAACCAAAAAAACCCCTTCATTTCAAAATTAGTTCAGTGACCAGCCTCCAAAAGGCCATCCATAATGTGATGAGGAAAAAGCAGAGATACTTAATGCCACAGTCTTCAACAGTAAGAGCAGCAGCCCTCAGGGTACCAAACCTACTGAGCTGGAAGAAGAGAACTCTGTTCTTCCTTCTTTTCCAAGGAATTTTCCTCTGGTGACATGCAGTGTTTCACTGGATACTCTCTAAGGTTGATGAGAAAAGACTGAATGTTTCTTACAGGTACCATAAAATAGTTTAATGTATCCTGATAGAGCTGATACCTCACACAGGTATTTTAGGAATCTGTTGAGAATCCTCACTCTCTGTCACTTCCCTACATGCCTGAGGGCCCCAGGCTGGATTTGACACCTAAGGTGCAGAGAAACTTGGAGTGCAGAGAAAATGGGGTGTGCAGGAAGTGAAGGGGTTGGTGATTAAACTGTTTTTACATGCATTTGAGCACGTACTGCAGTCAGCTTTTATTTCTCACAGGCAGTTGCCATTCATTTGCGTTCATAATGTGCTACAGAAAATAGTCTTCTAGAATTGCTTCCATGGATGATTCCACCTTGGGAGTTGGTACCTAACCTTGGTATAGGCAAGGTAGGGTATAGCTAAGGGAAAAGAAGGGGGAAATTGAATAATATCATTAAGTTATGAATGACTGTTATCTGGGCTCGGAGATGAGAACTTGGTCACGCTTGCACAAGAATGCTGGAGTCATGCCCTTCTGATTTTCCTGGGATAGAAACCTCATTAAACTATATGAAATAAGAAAATCTTTGAAAGTAATTATTCTGTTCCTTCTCATGCCACCCATATCAAAGCACAGAGATCTCCTCTGCCTCTTTTCCTCCCTCATTTATTTACTTTCTTTTCCTCAGCCTCTGACTGGCATCTCTCCTTTCTCCTCTGAAGACTCATCCAGGGCCAATGTTAACCAGGACCTGCAGTCTTTCAGTTTAAATCTGCATTTCTGGCACAGTAACATAAAATATTTGTACTGATGGACTCTAGAGAAAAAAAAGTGTGTCCATCCTCTATCTTCCTTTTTGCCCCAAACTGATTTTGCTCATGTTTTTCAAAAGCTTCTTTCCAAGGAACTCACCAACTGCCCCATCTCCTATACCATAATGATATTCTTCTTACTAAGTCCTAAATGCCTTTCAGGAAATTTGGCACCCAAATAGAAATGGTGTTGATGTCTGGCAAGATCTGACAGTTGAGTCAGGGTGTTGGCACACTTCTGGCTCTCTGCTGTCAACAGACTATGTAAAATCACAGTGAAGGATGGAACAAAGCAATAATGAAAAAACCCACATAGTGTGGTTACACATAATACTCTGATGGATAATTTTTCTGTACTTGGCTAAGACATAACAGAAACACAATGACAGTTCTGTTCAACTGAAGTTCAGAATCTCACCTTTAGACAAGTATCCTAGAAATAAAGTAATTGGAAACAATCGGCCTCAGACCTGCAGAACAGTGTATCTTTTTGGGCTTGCTAAACTGGAATTTTAGAGTTTTTTGATGGTTTGTCTTTGCAGACAGAATAGCTTGACTTGTTCCTGAAAGCATTTTGGCCTCTGATCGTAAACTGAATTGATATAATTTCTTGCATTAACAGCAAACAAATCAACCCTTTCTATTAGAAAGCCAATGCAATTCAGGGAAACAAAACATCAGAAAAATAAAGCAGACAAAACAAATGCACCTTTAAGTCACAAGCCCTTGCTTTTGGCATGCTGTGGTCTTGTCAAAGATTTCCAATGGCTGCATGTAAAGAAAGGTTTGAGTTATTTATGCTTCCTTTACTCACCTGAACCCCTAACTTTGTCCTTTCTTTCACAATAACTGCTTTTTGATTACTTAGAAGCACACAAGCTTGTCTGTTTGATTTTTTGTGTTTAGTTTTAGCTAATTCTGTATGCTTTGTATTGCTTTACCTTGTAGGGTCTACCTACTAGGCAAAAATCACAAGACTAGTAAAAATCCCTGTTTTGTTTCACAGTATTTCCTTCATGGAAATATTCTTTGGGATGCTCTTTGCTTTTTTATTATTATTTTTTACTAAAAGCTCGTTGTTTAATGACTAGACTTGGTGCCCTTAACGTGAAGCTGGACAGTATAAATGGTGATGGTTTGAGAATAATGCACGTGCTGTGATGTCTTGAGAACCACGCATGCTGCAAGAGTTGTGATGTTCAGTGTGTGTGTGAGACAGTGCACACATGTGGCCAGAAAAATGGGTCAGTGCTTGTCTCCCTCACACCTTTATTTGACTGCAGTTGTCTGGAAGATAATTAAAGATAATTAAAACCCATCCCATGTCCATTGATCTGCATGAAGTATTAAACACCAATTAAAGAGCTTTCCTCTCAAAATACATATTTTTCTCACTTTCTCCCAAATCAGGGAAAAGGAATTTAGCAGTATTTACTTAGAAGTTACTTACAGATTGGATATATGATCATTTAAACGTTATTAATTTTTTTATATAACCATAAGACTTATTTGTGTATTCAATTTCATTGGCTGGTAACTGATTAACTGAGAAGACTGAATGTTTCTGTTGGCTTAAATATTAATGTTACTACAATTCTACAATGAACTTTTTGCTTAGAGCGATGGTCTTTATTTCCAATCTTTAGCTGTATCAAATACATCATAGCTGAAAAGTTACTTTACATTTTCTGCTTAGGTCAGATCCAGACCCCTTCAGTTGCTGGTCCCTGCTGACACTGCTGTGTCAGACTTGTATCTACCAACACAGAAAAAGGACTGTTTTTTCCTGGTTCTGGGTCCTGGTGGGTTTTTTCGCCCAAAAATATGTAGATGGCTGAATAAATGGTCCTGTCATCACTGAGAGAGATGGTGGGTTCCTAGAGCCTTTCAGGCATACAGCCCCTACCTGTAACCTCTATGACAAGGACGCTTTTCCAGGATTGTAAACTTATTGCAAGTAAAATAAATGATAAATTCATTTTTTACATGCCTGCAGTTTTAGCAAGTAATAAATACATCCCATCTCCCACCCTCTCACAGTAGTCTCCTCTTGATGAACCATTTTATGCCGTGGGATGTCAGTGCTACGGGCCTGAATCCCTGACTTCTCTTCTAGCCAGTAATTTCACCCAGGGAGAAGTTAGTAGCTGAGGGAATGTGATAGAAAATATGAACCCATTGGACTTGGACCTTTTATTTAAGCAAAGGTGTTCTGAAGATAGCTGGGGGAGGGTTAGAAATCCAAAAAGCCTCCATTTAAGTGGCAGTAGAGGAGAAGATGTTTGAGCTGCAGAGGTGAGGCAGAGATGCCAGTGTCAGCTGTCTTTGTATGATTTTCCAAGGATCCTCAAACACCAACGTGGTGAGGTGTTATGAGCACACAATATTGTCCTGCAATTGAACCTGCAGCTTCAGGCTAACTACAGTAACAGAAGGGAAAATTCATTTCTACCTGTCAAAAATTTTTTTCTAGTCTGACCTATTTTCTTAGTTCATCTAGTGACCATCTGCAGAAGGAAAATTGTTGCCTCCTTCTTCTGGTGTTGTGGCTATAGACAGAGATTTAGCCTTCAAAAATGTCAGTGTTTAGTTTAATTTGGAGTGCTCTGAAATGTGGTTTATTCATTAACCTGGAGATTGGTGAGTCTTCACTGTTCTAGAGAGTGGAATTGGACTGGTTGAAACATCAGACCTAGCCAGCTCAACATCTTCAAAGGTTACACCAGTGAAATCCCCAAGCCAGACAGCGTTGCTGTGTACCAGAAATTTTTGGCAGTATTAAACATTGATAGCTTCATGCTCTCAATTCCAGATCATATTCACCCATTAATTATAGATGGGGGCTTATTGTGAATTGTAGCCCCCAAAATTTCCTTCGTTTGGCTAAAAAACTAATTAATCAACAATGATTCTAATTAGTGACAGGTATTGGAACAGTGTTCCTCCAATCCGGGGAACATCTCTCTGCTGAAAAGACAAAGGGACCTTTCGGTGAGTAAATCTGCAGATTGGGAATATAAAAGACACACAAATGCTGAAGTTAAAGTCTTCCTCTTGAGCTTCTATAACATTTCTATTGTCAATATTCTGATCAGTCAGAGTCATCCTCAGTAACACAATGCAATCAATGAGCACACAGATTTGGACAATAAACATTAAAAATGGGTGTCAGGTACCAGTAGAGGCCAGTATACACCAGTTGAAATGCGTCAGTAGGTCTGGTAGATCATGGGCTTGAAGGGAGTGGGAGCAGACTGACCCTTCTGGTGTGATCTACACTCACAAAGCAGCAGCTGTCCTGCCTTCAAGCAGAACCTTTCACGTGTTGTCAGGCGTTTTGCCAGCAGCTGAAAGAAGTTTTGGTGTAAGCATATGTAGAGGGAAAAAAAAGAACCCAGACCAGATCTGGGAGGAAAAAACCTGGGGAGAGGGTGACTGAATTAATGTAGTTTATTTTGTGTGTGCAGGTAAGTGTAGCCTCAGCCTTTGGAGAGTCAAGCTGGAAGGCAGAGTAGCAGTGCCAGCTCCGGTGAGTCAAGGCAGCAAGAAAAAGAGAAAGAAAAAGGAGCAGCAGAGGAAGCAACACATTGGAAATGGAAGAGAACTGGAAAAAAGCCAAAACCACAAACATGGGGGGAAAATGAAAGAAGAGCAAAGAGAAAGAGAAAGATGATCAACAGGTGAAATCTTGTCACTTTATAGAATGACAGGTGATAAAAAAAATTACTTAATTTCTCATTCTTCAGACCTTCCATCCCTGGAGATTTGTGCTAGTTTTGGACATGCAGATCCATGTGACACACAAACCCATCAAGACACGGGTGTTTTCTGACACCAAGGGGCACGTAGCCAGTGCACAGGGACACCCAGGAAACAAAACCCTCTGGCATCAGTCCAGCATTTACAGATTGAGGCAGGAACACGGGGAGGAACAGTGCTGGCTGTGTGGGGGGTCTCAGGAATGCTGGCTTAGCAAGCACAGGGTGCTGGGATGAGCTTGCTAAGGTATGGTCCCCAAAGGAGTGCATATATGGGGGGGATGGCAGTGGGCTGGGATGTAACATGGGATTGCAGGCATGGGCTGTTGGGGTCCCTAGGGTTGAGGTCACTCTGATGCTGGGGCCCCAGGGATGGAATCAACATCCTTGGAGAAGCTCCTATGTCACCTTGTGTCTCCCTGGTTGCCTTCAGTCTCTCCCAGTCACTCCAGGACCATTCCATAGTGGCTTTTTAGCATCATGCATTGTCTATTCTTGTGGACAGGGAGGACAGGAATTTTCCCTGTCCAGGGACAGCTGGGGCTGGAGCACCTTGATCTAATTTCCAGCTTCCAGTGCTGTTTTCAGTCTTTGCTGTGTCCTCTCATGATCTGCCTGAACACAACAGGCTGGGACTGGAGCCACGAGGAGGCTGCAGGGACACCCCCTGGCTCAAACCACCCTGTGACTCCAGGCTTGCCCCCTGGAGCAGGTGCCGAGCCCCCAGAGACACAGAGTGCTGGTGTGTGAAGCTGGGTTTCCTGGTTAATTATGGCAGATTTTTAGAATTCTTCCACAGTAATCGTGTATTAGATCTGTTTCATGGCACCTCACACCTCATCTTCTGTTCCTGGCAGCAAATAAAAACTGGAGACAAATGTTTGTGCTAAATGTGCTGTTTATTGCACTTTTACTAGTCTTCAATCCAAGTAGCCTTTTATTATATTTTTTTTTTTTTCCCAAAAAGTGCTAAAAAGTATTAGTGATAGCCAGAGAAAACCCACAAAACTGGGGTTCCAGTTTTGCAGGCTGTCCCTCACACACCACCCCCATCCCAAAATTTTTTGGTTGCTACATAGTCATTTTTTTGCTTAGCTGTTGCCAATGAGCTCGAAGGTTCCCAAGCCCTGCACCTGCGCAGTGTGCTTTACATCTTAGTCCAAGTCTCAGTTAATAAGTACAAGTAAGAATGTCAGATCCCTGCACCCATAATTTGCTCCAGCACCAGCCTTGATCAAAGCTGTCGTAACCAAAAAGAAATGTTTGTGTGCACACCATTTTTTTCACGTTCAAGATGCTATAGCCATACTTTATAATTAATTCATGAACTCATTCTTTTTTAAACATTTTGATGTCTGGCAGCATCCCATTTCCATAACTGGTCAAAGTGAAACCAAAAATCATCACAGAATTAACTACCTGTTGAGATCATCTTACTCACACATATCCAGTACCAGGTCTGGCCTCCACAGTAAATGCAGTCTGTGGACAGCTCCCTGGTGTCCAAGCTGGACACTGCTGATGGAGACTTGCACTGCTCTGCAAAGCTGCCTGGTTACAGGAATTTGTTATAAAGATGCACTCTGCCTCATAAGCACTAAGGCTGAGTTGAAGTTCTGACCTCTTTGATCAGCAAGTTGGAGTGGAATTCTTGCACAAAGTGTCCAGGTCTTCATAAAGCAGGTTCAACAGATTCCAGTCTGCTGATGGCTCTGATTACCACCACAACCTTTCTGCTGGTGAAGTCCTTCATTAGTGCCAGAAGTGTTCCTACAACAGAGCTAACAGGAAAATACAATTTCGTTCACTTGTTTAATAAATTTTACTTCAGTTCCACATCGCCGTATTCACTGATCCCTCAAAAAGGACAAGCTTTTAATGATGAGAGGCTGATTTGCAGAAGACTCATTTTAGGACATTTTATACAGACAAGATAACACAGTCCTTGGGCTGATTTCAAGCTTAGTGAATTGTTTTCAATTCTCATTTTAAAATTACCTGAAATTCACGAGCACTGAATTGCTACTTTTCAGGTCAAATGAAGGTGTCACATCAAGTTAAATAGGTTGTGGTCTTTTCACAAAGATCAAGCACCTTCTACACAAGATACAAGACGTGTCCCACCTATGAGACTGGTCTTGTTTGCTGGGGCATATGGGAGCAAGAGCATCAATCTCATCCAGGAAAATAACTGAAGGTCACATTTGGCAGGCCTACAAAGAAAACACAGGAACACTGACACCAGGAAAACAGCACTATTTAAAAGAGAAAATACATGAAAAACACTTTGGTTACAAGAGCACTGGAACTTGTTAGTTTGGGGTTTTTTTGAGGGGGATGGTGGTGCTTTGCAAAATTTTCTTGTTTGCATTATTAATATTTCCCAATACATCCCAATATTTCTAACCCCCCAAAACCCCACTGGAAAAGGAAACACTGACAGTCCCATTTCAGGGGAAGGACCTGACAAAACATGAAAATTAATTTCTTCTTGACCACAGAAAATAAGTTTCAGACAGAACACATGGCATATTTCAATCTTACCTGCTCAAATAATAAACAGAACTGTCATTCATATTCTCCTACCCAGTCACTCAGGCAGTTGACACCATTTCTCATAAAAAAGATTACCCCCCCATCACCCTGGCTACACTCATTAGCAACTGCACAAGCTACCAGTGTCTTTCCAATCCCCTGAGTACCATAGAACAGGAAATCTCTGCAATTAAAAAAAAAAAATCACATAAGAAAAAAATCATACTGGAAAAGTGCCTATTATAACCCCCATCCCTAAAACACACAGCTCTGCTCTCCTCAGCAAAACACTTCATGGATAAGACACCAGTAACAGCTAAAGTGTGAGAAAAGTGAAAAGAGTTCCTACACAATTCAACAAGGCAGCAAATGAAATGAATAAAGAGGATAATGTGTATGTACAAAACATTGAGAAAAGATAGTAACATCCCAGAAGGACACATCCAAAAGCTCTGAAAAACTAACAGGGGTGGTTACAACACAGTGGATGGAGCCAAACAAACTTCCAGTGCAGAATCTGAGACCAGAATAACTTAGAAATCACCAATTCTGCATATTCATTCTTGTTTTCACAAAAGGCAAGATTTGAGAGTGAGGCATTCAATTCCCCCTTTAAAAGCTTTAAATTACTGGGTTTGGTCTCCCTTTGTGGGTGATAAAGAATGAGTAATCTAAAGCTAGGAACGTATTCTGCATTTCTATCAGCTAGAAAAGCAAAGATGCTCTTCCTTCAAAATTTCTTTTAATCAAGAAGCAAAAGACACAAAGATTTTGTTTTCATTGTTTGTAATACTTTTTAAAGTTACTGAAAGCAAAGCATTTAAAGTCCCATTTTAATATACCATGACTGAATTTTGCTGATATAATGTTAATATTAAATCTCTAATAATTTCATTTTGTAACACAGAGCTCAGCTATGTAAGAAGCAGACAGATCCTTATTTTAGCCCAAGTACAACAAGCACTGCAACGTTCTATTTGCAAGTTTTATCAATTGTAAAACTGATGCTTGAGCATTTGAAAAAAACCCCAGAGTTTGTGGGAGAGACAAGTGGACTTCTATGAAGCAAACTACAGCTGACTGCCAGTAGGCAATTCATTGTATATGGAACTCTAAAGGAAAAAATCTCCAACTCCAGCTTTTAAAGGCAAGATATGTTTAAAGGATGATCTCGCCTCACAGTAAATCTCTGAACCTACATATATGCTGGTTTCTATCAATTTTTTATATGTTACTTTTTAATTTTCTTAAAACTACTTTTTACTACTGCTAAAAAAACCCCCATCCAACAGTGCTGAAAATTTTGGAGCATTTTTTTTATGTTAAAGCTGCAACATCAATAAGGTTCCATCAGAAACCTGATGTCAGCACAAAGGAAAGGTTCATAGCAATCTTCAAATTGCTTGAGAGAAACCTGTAAGCCAGGGGAGGTGTAGACAGCCCATTACTGGAAGTTTTCATAAACAGCGCAAATGTCTCACTGATGTGATGAAGTAAGAATCCTTACTGAAACAACTATTTGCTCTGGCTCAACACTAGACAGATTTGCTTCAATTTTCATGTGATCCCTGTGAAGATTTGAAGTGAAAATGCAAGCCCTGAAACAGCTGTGTGCAAACTGTGTCCATTCAAAAGCCATAAGGCAATTCAGGAAGCACAGTGTGAGGCATGTGTTGCAGCATATCACTGCTATTCCATACCTTCTGAAGCAGGTACTTCCTCCACCCCAAAGTACAGCTCTAGCATAAGTGACTGTAAGATTATAATTAGAGAGCAAAAATAAATGTCACTTTAGACTACATTATGCTTTGGAAGAAGTTTTTTTTTTTCAGCTAAATTATAATTACAAATAAATAATCACTCTATGTGAAATAGTAAAATAAATTAGTGTTTACTTCCAGTAGAACACCCCATTATCTCCCATCCTTGGCCTTCTGTGCATCTTCTCTGTACAGCCAGTTTTTTGCAGGATTGCTTCTGCAGTACTAAGGTACAAAGTTGACCTCTAGGAGCAAAAATAGATAAATATAAAAAACCCCATTGAAACCAACACACATGATCAGTATGACATTTTGATATAGTGAACACAAAGCAAGAATCACTTGCATTTAGCCAAGTTTTTCAACACTACTTAGAAATTAGGTCAAATGTTTACTTTTTCAATAGAGAGACTTAGGAACAAGTGTTTGAGGATTTACAAACAGACTATCTTCAGTTTTATTGACCCCGCTGGCTGAATGGAGTAAAGAAAATCCTGTTCAGTAGGAAAAAAAGAATTCTGAAGATACAGGAACATAACAGAAAAAATCAGCATGCTTTCATAATGCTAAAGTTGCTTTGCATGATAATATTAAGTCATTTTTAGTTCCCAGCCTTTCTCAGACAACAGGTTATTTATTCTTCTCTTAATGAGAGTTAAGGTCTCATGCTGATTTCCATGACTGCATATGGTAGAAAAAGCATCTCACTGCTGTTAGTTACACTTTGCAAACCTTTCAGAAAACAATGTCAGTTTGCTGTTCATGATGAG
The DNA here is from genome assembly GCA_013397295.1 of Polioptila caerulea. Lineage (NCBI taxonomy): Eukaryota > Metazoa > Chordata > Aves > Passeriformes > Certhiidae > Polioptila > Polioptila caerulea. The sequence goes on from VYXF01011922.1 coordinate 50,639, forward strand.
AATTAAAACACAGACACACAGGCAGAAACACTAGGACTGCTTCACTTTGCCTGTATCCAACTTTCTGCTGCATCTTAACTCGATTGGGTGTTATAAAATTATTTGTAAGCATGAAAGAAAATTTAATTAACCATGAAGCTGCTTCTGATGCCAAGAAAATTGATTTAGTGCACAAATTAAACCTACAGAAGTTTACAACAAAAAGGGATCTTTTTGGTTCACAAGAACCAGCCCAGCCCATACATAAAAGACCCTCTGGTGTGAAGACCTCTCTGCAACTGGCAATCACAAAATGAAGACATTTGTGGTCAATTTAAATACTGGCTGTGCCCGAATTCTTTGCACATGAAGCACCTGCTAAATACACCCTGCTGCACACACTCTCAGATTTGTGGCTTAAACTGTTTCCGAAATACTCAGGTTAAAGAGCTTGGCCCACACCTTATATAAATCAGTGCATTAAGAGTAATTACATGACAGCTCAGGCTGACACACTGGATGGATCTGAGGGAGAAGTGCAAGAGCAGATTGTCACGCTGCACGGTGCTCAGACTCCCATGTCCTGCTCCCTTTCCTGGGTCCCTCTTCCACAGCAGGAGAAACCCCGCTCAGTGAAGTGGCTCTTGCCAATCCGTGTCCCTGTCCGAGCCGGGATAGAAAATTCAGTTGAAAGTCAGAGAGTTCAGTTGTTTCATGATTACTACTGGAAAGCCCCACTACCTGTTTTTAATCCCCAGAAAAAACAACCACATTATTGCTCAATAATGTGAAATTTGAAAAATGAAACTGCCATACTACAAGTGAGTTAAATTTTCTTGGGGAGAAAAAAAAAAAAAAAAAGGGAAAAAAAAAAAAGCCCACTGGGCCATTTTCCAGCGCAGACTTTGGCATCAGAGCAACACCAGAGAAGTTAATGGTGCTGTACCTCAGCCCTCCTTGCTCCACAGCTCCTCAGAGCCTTCCCTGCCACCCTTCCCCTTTGACAGCATCCGTCAACGGCTGGAAATCCCAGAGGATCAGGTGAGCTGCCGAGCAGCCGGCTAGATTTGGAAAATACTGCTCTGGAATACTCGGTATGGACACACGAAAAATTCTGACACAGAAGGTGGAAGGGGCTCCTTGTGTTGCCAATGTTTCTGGTGGGATCCCTTCTAGCAGATCTGCCATAGCTTCTCCAGGCTGACGAGCAAGTCTTCGGACTGAAACATGTTACTAATTCCCTTCCATGTGCTGTGTACAGAGAGGGGGTTAAAAATGTGCACATCCTCATTTACCTCTGGGCGAGCATACTTAGCGCTGCGGCTGCGAGCACAAACTCGCCATAGCCCACAAAGAATGGAAACATTCTGTCTCTTCAAAAGCCCCACGAGGCAGGAGGGAGGTCCTGCCGGGAGGGTCCCGCTGCCACGAGGGGCCACTCGCGGCCCGGGATCGGCCGGGCCGCCCCCGCCCAGGGCGGCTCTCCGGGCCGCGCGGGCTGAGGCGCTGCTCCCGCCCGCCCAAGATGGCGGCGGCCCCGCCCCGCCGGGCGGTGTCCCGGAGCCCGTCCCCCGGCGCGGGGTGCATGACCGCGGCCGTGCGGCGAGCGGGGCAGGCGGCGGCCGGAGCGGGGTGTACCG
>VYXF01011922.1:52487-73334 GCA_013397295.1 Polioptila caerulea
GGCACTGAGGGAGTTGGGGGGTCTCAGAAACGAGTTCGTCTCTTCGGGAAAGGGGGGAAACAACAACGGCGGCGGCCCCGCGGTGTTACGTAAGTGCTCGAAACTCCGCGACTCGTGACTCCGGCGAGGCGCCGTGAGGCGGCGGGACGGGACGGGACGGGCGGGTGGAGGGCGCTTCCTGCCCCGGCGGGCTGGCGGGGCCGCGCTGCCCCCGGCCCTTGGCTCGCTCGGCCGCCCCGTGAAACTCCGCGTCGTTCTCGGAGCGAGTCGGCTGAAAAGCGTTGACGCTGTGGTGAAAACCAGCGGAACTGCGAGTCGTACGGCTGCCAGCATAAGGTGCTGTTTTTTGTCTCTATGAAATTCGCCTATTTTGAGGGGTATGTAACTGGTCTGCCTGAGATACGTATGGCTCTTAAGATGTGTTTTCTGAAAGCAGCTCGAGAAAAGACAGGCGCATGTTTTTCCTCTCGCCTCATTCGAAATACTTCTGTTCAGAGACACCGTGTTTATAAATGGCAAAACTGCTCATCACGGCAAGAAGGCGATGTGCGAGTCTGCTGAGCAGCACGTCCTGGCATCGTCTTTGTCCCTGCTAAGGGAAATAGCTGTAACTCGAGTTTTGACACGAAGCATCAGTACAATGGTTGTTGATAACCAGAAGGACCTTTTATATCCTTAACCGGAGATCAAGGGTTGTCTTTTGGCTGAATTGATGTGAATGGTTCCAGAAGCATCATCAAGTTCTAGTTCAGGCTGTCCTCAGGCTGTGCTTAGGTTACTGAAAGGGTTGATGCTTGTTTGAGAAATACTATATCTGAAGCTTCGATGTGCCGAACAGCTTAAGGTCAGATGAGGTTAATACAGGAGGCAAAGTGACTCTAAAATCAGACCCACAACACGGGAATCTGTTTCAGAACCGAGACTGCAAATTCCTCTTTCTCTCCTGAAATAAGGAGAACTTAAATATTTAGCTCTTAAGTTCTGATATTTGTATATTGAATTATTTTAGGGATGCCTGTCTGAAAGAAGGGAAGTATTTCAAGACAGCAGTGTAATCGGTGCTGAGATCCTGCAGATTAATTGCTTTGTGTGCAGTCATCAGCATGCAGAATGGAATCGGTTCTTTAGTTCAGAAGGCAGTGCTCTTGCTTTTAGCCTCTAATCTAAATACTGTTGACTAATCCCAGTGGGTAATAGGAATCCCAGTGCTGTTAAATGCCTTTTATATCAGTGAAGTTTCTTAAATAATACTTTTGCAAGAGTTTTGTGCCGTCAGTTTTGTTGAAAACAGCAGTGAAAATGATGACTTGTGTGCCTGTGTCCCAAATTCTTGCTTCTGAATGCAGATCGGCTGTGTGCCGTTAGCTGTGTCTGTTTTGCTCTACATAGAAGCCCACATAGAGGAAGTCCCTTAAATGCTAAATGAAAACTATTGTGTAGAAATTTTTAGCTGGAGAAGCTGGTTCAGTTTCCCCTGTTATATTCTGTAGAAATAGAGTAGCATCTTTTCACCTAGAAGCAAGTTTTCATTAGATGCAGTGATGAAATAATTTTTCATCTAGAGCTTTGTTCTGTTTCCCTTAAATCAAGGGCTGAGCTTTAACCGTGGTAGTTAGACATGTGCCCAGAGTGACAGGAGGATGTACCCATGGTATCCTAATGCCCTTTCGTTTACAAAAACTGTCATTGGTAAAATGTTTGCTATATTCAAAAGGTCTGGTGGCTTTTAAGTTTCACTGTTGTGGTTAGTGGATGCAGGATAGTTTCAGAGCAGTAAAGAGAGGGAACTGCAATTTCAGGTGAGGCATGATATGACAGAGCATTGCCAAAATCCCCACGAGGGCAATTAAGGCAGAGTACAAACACTGGTTTCTTACACTTACAGCATTTTTAGTGTCTTGTCTTCACCCAGAGGTGTTTAAGCTTAGGGTCAAGGCATGGCACATAGATAAGGCAGAGTTGAATTTTTTAGTACTTGCAGACCTGATTTTCTGAAAATGTATGTTAGATAAAATGTTGAAAGTGGTGTCCTGATGAACAAATGGCATGCTAGTTTTTGTTCTTAAAGTGCACTTATTAGTGGGTGATGTCAAATAAGGCAATCCCAGTATTAACTGATTCAATTCTTGGATTATAGTAGGTAAGGAATTCAAATTGTTGATTTTATATTAGGAAATGAAACCTTACTCTGTACAGCCTCAAATTGTAAAGGTACGTTTGTGACTTATTTCAAGCTCTGTTAATATTCAAGCTTACTTTTCCATTTAATTTTTGTATTTTTTTAAAGTTATAGATCACGATTATTTATATATATTTTACTTCTTTCATGAATTAATTCAGTATTTGGATGAAAGTGTGGTAATCTGGAGATTGTTCCAAAAAAAAATATATACAGGCAAATATGGATTTCTGAAATAGAGACATGTATTTAAAACTTTCTTCCTAATGCAGCAAGTTTGCTGTTGCAGGATGACTTTTGTCTTCCTGATTCATTGGAGGTCTTGTTTTTATAGTTGAGGGAGGTGACAAACTGGAGGTGACAAAGGGGGGCGTGGTAGAATATGTTTACTAAAGATTATTTTATTGTTGTCATGAACTGTAAGAGATGATGATGTTAGCAGGTAGAGTCCTGCAAATTCAAGGCTGCAGGAGTAGTCTGGTTGAAATAAATGAGTCTGTACACATGAGAAGTGCCTTGATTGAGAGTTGTAGGACAAAGTGTCCTTTTATGAAAAGAAATACTATTGTGCAGAAGTGTTATTGAAGAGTACTGCATGTTTTTCAGCCTGCCACTTTAATGCTACACTGTCAAAAATGTGCACATGTTGACTTTATTTGCATAAATAGGTAAGAGTACTGCTTCTTTGGACATAACCATGTTTTGATTTTTTTTTGGTCGTTTGGTTGTTTTTTTTCTTTTTGGCTTATTAGTGATTGTAAATAATATAAGGATTTTAAAAATGAAGTGGAAGGGACTAACTTTTTTTTTCTTTGCATAATTTTATTTTACAGTAAAACAGTGTTAAGCATATTGTGGGTGTAATGTAGCAGGATTTTTGGCATTCGTTAGACTGTTAAAGAAGAAAAAAAACAATTGTAAGTTAAAGATTTCAAATACAGGAATATTCTTGCTGCATCACCCTGCCCTCCAACCCCTAATGTAAGGGGGGTTGTAAGAATGTGGGTGAATGTAATGAGATGACATGCAAGCAGTTGGTTACTGTGTTGAGAGGCAATCTCTTGAGAAATTTTACTGATTCAAACAGACACCGGGCTGCTAAATAATGATAAAGATGATCTTTGTATCAGCAGCTTTGGCTTTCTTTAAATGTTTCTTGTGCCTCCAGCATATCATCTAGAGGTAATTGTTTTGCTTATAAGTGCTTAGTATGCCTTCTGAAAAAGGAAAAGTTACAGCACGTTCTGCAACATCTGCATTTCTGAAGTGTACACGTAATTTGCTAACCAAATTAACCGTGTACCATACATGCAGCCGTTCAGGTTGTCAGCATCTTCCTTGTGCAGGTTAACTTCAGTGCAAACCTTTGCGCAGTTTTCCAATTGTCCTCTAAATAGTCTGTACTCCAGTTGCTTTCCATATAACTAAAATAAATCAAACACATCTGACCGGCAGTGAAAGGGAAAAGGGCCAATGAATGCATTTCCCAGGAAGGCCATCACCTATGTAAGCTGCTGTGATTAAGGGGTCTTTCAGGAAATAACTCCTTGTTTTTACCCTTCTGCTTTAAATTTCTCCTGCCTTAGCTGTCACTACTTGGTAATGTAAAACTTCTGAGGGTGATTTTCAGCATCCTTCTGTTCTGAAGGCTGTGTGTGACTGTAATTAGTTCCCCCTCCACCCCTCTCTCTGATCTAGGTTGACAGCATCGAGGCGAGTGAACTGCCCTTTTAACACTCAGGTTATGTTTGAAAAGCTGGTTACACTAAGATTGACAAATTTTATTTATGGTATCATTGTTGAGGATTTCCTTTTGGCTTTTATTAATAGCTGTCAGATCTCAGTTTTCTAGACCTTCATCCGTGTGTCACCAGGTAGCAGCATTTGATGTAAGAAAGATCTGATGTCTCTTGATCAGAAGGAGAATTCAACCCTTGGCATTTTGGCTTATGTGTTTTTAAATAATGATGGATAAACATATTTTGAATATTGCTGGGGATCAGCAGTGACAGGTCCACGATTGCAGCACTTCAGTGTTGTCAAGCTTCCTGAAAATCACATGTAGTTTGATTCCAAGCCCTGTGCTGTGTTTCGGCTGCCTGTGCCTCTGGAATCTCCCGATGCCAGCCCTGCATATAGCTACTGGGGTGTGAGCCATTTTTGGTACCAATTTGGGCAACTTCTTTCAGTAGTTTTAAATAGTAGGAAAAGGATTTTCTGCAACCAGTCATATTTGTCCTTAGTCGGTTCTTGCTGGTGAACTAGTGGTAGAAGTTACTTGGAGCTTTTTTTTATTAGGGAGTGAAGAATTTGAAAGAGTTCAGTATGTCTGTATATTCTGTTTTTCCTATATAATATTGAAAATGTGCTCCAGCAGTGTTTTGTCTGATTCTGTTAGGTAGCAATCAGCTGCCTGGCCTCCTGAAAGTATTTCTACAGTATCATTTATTATTAGGGTTACCTCTTAAAGTAGAAATTTCTTAGCTTAGGTAGGTCAGAATGAGGAGAAAGTTGAAGTGATTGCATCTGCTTGGAGGAGAAAATGTTGAGTGTTGTTACTTGGCTCATATCTTACTTAGTTTTGTAGAAATATTAAAATTACTGAGCTGATAAAAGAAACATCTTTATTGTGCAGCTTCTTTTCCTGTAACAGAATTCAAAGAAAACGTGCAGGTGAAAAAAATTGATATAATAAAAATGAAATTGCAACGATGTTATGTTGTTGTGTTTGTAAATTGTGATACTCCATGGGAAAACTTTGCTCTCTTTTAAAACACGGCTTGCTAAAAGTGAAAGTCCTTTTGTCTTGTAGTACTTTGTAGAAAATTGATGACTCTAATCAGGCTCTGACTGCTTGGTAACTCTCTCTGGTTTGGTCATGCTGTGAATTATTACCTGTCCTCTAGTCCTTGTTAGACTTACTGAAGTCAGTAACTTCCCTCATAATGGTAATAAAGGTGAACCAAAGAAAACTTGAAACAGGAAGCATTTTTTGGTAACACTGTCTTGTTTAAGTACCTGTGCATAATAAAAATACATGAGCTAGTGAACAGACTGTTGTGTCACAGGTTTGCATTTGTGGGAAAAAAAAAAGGAAAAATAAATTCTGTGAACTTGATGGAGCTCCTTGGAATATGTAGCTGATCTGGTAGCTCTCAGGTGCTAAAACAAGTAGGTGCCCTGAGATCCAGGATATTCTGTTTTTAATCTATACTTGTGTCTTACAGATGCATAGAGATCTTTCTGTAAATATTCTGTACTTGTCAGTTAAAGTTGCTGCAAAAAGCATGCTGAAAAATACAATTTATTTCAGTCACTGGAAACCAAATCCTCTTTTTTGCACTGACTGAGAGATGCTCTGGGTAGCCATTAACAAGTTGCCTCCATGTGTGCTGTAATAATCCATAACAACAACAAACTGCACAGCCAATCTGGTTTTGGAAAATTGCTTGCAAGATGGATTTGGCAATAGTTCTTGTAGAACAGCTGCATCTGGAGCTGTGTTTTTCTATACTGATGATGCTGTGTTGCTTCCTCAAAAGAATTTAAATAGGTCTTGTCTAAAATTTAAAATGTTGATGCAGTGGGTTTTCTTTGTTGCGCTGGGTTGACAAAGCTGCAGCAGGATCTAGCTTGCTCAGAAATTGGTCAGGTCCTTCTGACTGATTTTTTTTCTTTCATGTATCTCACTCAGTGTCCATTTAATGTTAAGTGTCTATATCTGTCCAGTAATTTGCTAGCCCAGCTGTCCAGATGTGTGGCCCGGTGCTGCCGAAGTGGGCTATCACCAGCTGAGCTGTTCCTTGAAAAGCAGTGTACTGGGTGGGAGGGACACACCCGACGCCTGTCCAGGCCTGGAAGGGAGGGGTAAGTCCCTGCTGCCAAACTGGAGAGTAACATTTAGTGGGAGAGACTCTCCAAGCAGCCAAACAGTTGGAGTGGGGAAACATTAAATTGTAAACAGAAAAATACATCCCAGTGTTTGGTATTGCTGCCCAGTCAAGTGATCTTTTAGGCACTGATCCAGCAGATGGGTTTTGTGTCTCTTGGAGCTTCTTTAGGTGGAGCAGGATCCCAGGCTGCTGTCCTCTGCCCTTGAGTCTTCAGGCACGTTTTGAAGGTGTTGATCTGTTGTCTGTGTTTCTTCTGATGTCTTTTATCTACTCAGAACTATGGAAAACTTCAGAAGGAACTTGAGCTTTTTTGGACTTCAGATCTGTGGAAATTGATTTTGAAACTATACTCTGGTGTAGGTCCCCAGTGTTCTGCTTAAGATGAAATATGCAGTTTTCTAGAAGTTAAGCTAAACCACTGATAGTGCTCCTAAATGCATGTCATGTGTTTTCCCCTGACCACAAAAATTTGATCTGAGTACTGGGCTTTTTTAGTCAGTTGTTTGGTAATTAATTTTAAAGGGCACACTTGTGTTATGTAGTTTATTAATACATAATTTTTAGATACATAAAATATCAGCCTTTTTACTTATCCCTGTTTTAGTATGCTGACAGCTGCAAGTATTTGCTGTGCCTGTAAGTTGCCTGGATCTTGCTTTCTGTGCTTTGAGAGATGAATTTGTCAAAGTTGAGCACTATTCATGGTGGATCAGACCTGCCTGTTCATCTCTGCAGAGTTCAAGCTTTCAGGGTTTTTGGCTGTGTGCTGTGGTTTGGGGTTTTTCTAATGTGTATGTTTCTTGTTTGGTTGCTTCTTTTATTAATAATTCCTTTAATTCTAGCCATTCCACATGCTCATGCTGGCAACCTCCTCTTTCATGTCTTGAACAGTGTTATGAATTTCCACATCTAAATGTGGCAGCACCTCAGCTCCTGAAGTGCTGCTCAAAGCTGTGTAAGCCTGTGTAGGTGCTTGGGGAATGCTCAGCTTATCCACAGATGGGTATGGACACAGGGAAGTTAGTTTAGATAGTTTCTCTGTTTCCTCCAACCCCTGACTACCAGGTGGGGGATGGAGAATTGTGTTTTTCCCAGCAGCAGCTCTGTCTCTATCACACCAGAAGACAAAAACAGTACCAGCTACCATGGTTTATTGTAAACAGAAGCCTGACAGTGGTAATAAGCATATGACTTCATTGAAAAGTTGGACCTCTTACAAGAATGTTCCTCCTGGACTTGTGCAGTGAGGTATCTTCTCCCCAAAGAGGCACACAGGGGTGACTTCCAGAGCAGCAGGGGACAGAAGGGAAATACAGCCCCTTCCAGCTGGTCTAGGAGGGCATTGAGGCCTCCTGATCATGTACTCCCCTGTGGTACAAACCCTTTAGTACTGCTTGCATTTCCATTGATGTTTTCTCCGTGCAGGAGATGATAGTGGGAGCAGCATTGAACTCAGCAGTTCTGGGTTTCTGTGTGTCTTTGATGGGTGCCACATGTTTCTTGCTTGAAGCAGGGGTGCTGCCATTCCTGCACGTGGCCTTATGGCCAAGGTGGTTCCTCTCATCCTTCATGCTGGGCAGGTTTAAAACAGGCCAGACATGTCTGATGGGACAGCCCTCTTCCACATACCTTTATTTTCCTCGTGTCTCCTCTGTGATTACTTAGCATTATAACTCTTCTGGGTGTGGGAGTTGGCCTTTCTGTTTACCAGCAGGTTAAGCTGGCGTTCTATTTCCAGCTGAGGTTTACAGTGCTAAATACCAAACCCTGTGAGCAGCTAGTGTGCAGAACTTAGATGGGTTTATCTGCATCTAGCAAGTCAGGGAGTGTGGTAATTGTTCAGCAGAGTAGCCTGGATAGTAAAACAGCATTTCTCTGCTCTTGCTGTGCTAATACATATGCTGCTTGGCAAAATAAATAGTTGTTTGCTAAAAATAGCTTTCTGTACCCAAGTGAGCTTCTTAATGGGTTAGGGAATATAAGGTCATACATCTTGAAAGATCTACCTAGAAATGATCTCCATCCCAACGATAGAATTGGCTTTTTTAGGCAATTCTAATACAGGAATTCCTAAGTCATTTGGATAATGCAAACTTGAAAACCAATGCACTTGCAGTGCAGGTTTGATAATAAAGTGAGATTTTTAAAATTGTTGTTATAAAGTAAATAATTCTACATGTATACAAGCAATTATTACACAACTGGTCAACTAAAGTGAAAGTGCAGTCCTTGTTTGTAAGACAGAAATTAGATTATATAAAAATTAACTGTAATTTATAAATAAATGGAATTACTAAACTATAAGACGTCAGCCAGTTAAAACAAAAATTTCTACACTGTACTTGGAAGGAGAATTTTAGTGGGATTTGACTTGTGACAGTCATGTGCAGCAGTTAAAAATAAAACAGTTCATTATAGTTTGTATGAACTATCATATGGTTCCTTATAGTGATTATAGGTTTATGATGGCATCCAACCAGACAGATGCATGGATTTGCTTTTGTGACTTTTATGATGTGGTTGGACATGACTATATGCTGGACACAGAGATAATCTGGAGGTTTCTACAGTTTTGTCAAGGCAGTGTATTCTCAGGCTGCACAGTATGAAGTAATGTGGTTGCTGTTAACATATTTCCTGCATGGTTTCTGTGGTTGATGCCACAGCATTGGCCAACAGGTCGAGACAAATGAAGGGTTAAGGCTGCTGGGTCATACTGGATGTACCAGTAAGAGGGTGAGTTAGTTAATCTGTGTTTCTCCACACTGGAGCCATTGCTCCACAGGCTTGCACAACGCAGGAGGATATGTCTTCATGGGGGAGGAAAAAACATGCATATAGAAAATCTTAAAAATCATGAGAATCATAAAATGAGACTTTGGAGAGGTCCACAGTGACACCCACTTTCCTGTCAGTGTGCTACTGATCGTTGCTTACAGTTTCTTTATAGAGTTGAGATGAAAGTGTTGCAAGCGTCTTTGCATCTGTAGTCTGAAGCAGCCTTGATGTTGCCATCATCTTTTCTAGTGTTTTATCTTGCAGCTTTTTTGACTTTATTAAATGCCAACATTTATAAAGGGTGTGGAAAATGGTTTGAAGATTCAACATCTTACATTGCCATAAGGAAAAGGTTGTTTGGGCTTTTTTTTTTGTTTTGTTTTTGTAAATCAAGTCAAAGTTTCTGTCCCGCTGTCAGGACCTTTCTGAACACTACAGCCATTAATCAGGTTAGTCAAAAGTGGTTATCTGGATATGCTGAAGTTCAGAGGGATCTTATTGCCTCATTTCCTGCTATTATCTCTACCTTGATACAGGCTATTTAAGATCTTTGCTCTTCTTCCTTTTCAGTATTGCATTGAAGCTCTTTGTTGTGCTTGATACATCTTTGATATGTTACCAGGGTTATCCTTTATATCCTTAGCAGCTGGTTATGGTAGCAATACCAAGACAGTTTGTTAAATACAACAGTTTGGAGAATATTTTTTTGAAGAGAATCCTGAAGAGAACTGCTCGTTAGAAGGCTGTATTTCTCTTTAAGTGACAGTTGTCTTGTTTTAAATAGCATCCAGCCAGCTTTAGCACAGGGCAGGCATTTAGTTGCTGCTGTCATGTCAGCTTTTAGCAGTGATAAAGACCTTTAGGAAACATTTGTCATACCCATGTCTCCTATCAACATAATATTTTTGTGGGTGAAATTTTATTTCACTTAACTTTATGCTCAACTTGGTCTTCTTTCTATTTAATGAAAAGCAACTGGTGAATAGTGCAAATATATAGTTAATACTAAAAAGGCTATCAGTTAATTTTTACAGATGTATTTAAGTAACTGTAGACCATTAAATGAAATAGAAATAGATTAAAAATGGATTGATGGATACTTAACACTTAATTTTCCTCAGTGTCTTATTTTATTTTACATGCTGAATTATAGAAATAAAGTTTAATTAAATGCCTTTTTCTATATGATATTTAATCCAGCTGTTGTTATTGGCACTACCTGTTAAGGACCATACAGATGGCTTGTGCATGAATGCTGGATTATGATTACAGATGATGAGATCTAAGTCCATAGAAAATGTAATTTTGCCAACCAGGACAAGCGTCAGTATCACCCATCTCTGGATGTACTGAAGGATGCAGGGTAGGAGGTGTAACAACTGAGGCTGAAGTAGGATTTAAAACATGCTGATTTGTCTTCTCACTTGTGTCAGATTTGCTGTGCATGTTTTTATTTCAGCAATTTTCCACACTAAAATTATTTTCAGTGCATTAAACATGAATAAGTTTCCTTAAACAGGTTGCACTTCAGAAATTCACACTTGTTTTACTTGGCAGTAGTGCAAAATGTCAAGTGTTGCTCTTAAGAGCAATATATATAATATTGATAGAGATTAGCATACTGTGTTACACTACTGAGCTGCCTTAATAGCTGGAAGTTTGTCCACAAAAAGTAGTGGTATTCCTGTTTCAGACAGAGCTTAAGTGAGGGATGTATGAGGGTTCTGGGTAACTTAATTGTTGGTGTTTATGCAACTGTAACTCAAATTACCCTCTCTTCCTTGCATAGGTAAAGTGCAAGAGGAAAACTCAATGAGTCTGATGTGATAACATAATATGTAAAATTTATTTGAAACCTGTTACTAAAAATCTCCCACGTAACTAAATGCCTGATTCTGCCTGATGAACTCTTTTTAGAGAGTGTGATATTTTCCTCTGTAGGTCCAAATAGTGAGTCATCTTACAAACCATTCATTTAATGCACATTAGATATCTGCTCTGCAGATAATTCTTGTCTGTCTTTGGTTTACAATTTACTTGTTTCTGTCTTGCAAAAAATATTATCTTCTGTACCTTTCATATATGTTTTATTTCTGTGATTTAGGTATAATGAAGCAAAATGAATTTCTGTTTGAAATTTCTGTTTTATTCAGAACCTTCAATTTGTAGAGTCAAACATGATAAAACGTGTAACTTTTGCCTGCTAGTAAGTGTCTCTAACTAGAAACTTTTATGAAGCATTTATGTTACCTTTAGGTAAGAAAGAAAATTGGTTAATTTGAATGTATGTGCATAGTTGCTGATGGTGTGTGCAGGTGTGAGAACAAGGGCTCTCTATGACAACTGGGTAATTATTCAGAAGTTTATTGGGTAGCAAGGTAAAATGTACTTTGATTTAGATGTGCTGTTCCTGCCTTTTCTGTCTTTATTCCTTTTTGTACTCCGCCATTTCTGACTCTTTCCTCTTCCCTACATTTGCTTCAGTGCACACATATCTAGATCTCACTTCATCCATTCCGATGGTGTGGTCAGTGACGCTTTTTTGTTGGACTTGTGTTACTGAATCTGGCTTTGAAACAACCAGGGTCCTGCTGCAGCTTTAGGACTGCATGGGCCTCTTTGTGATTAGTTCTGAGCTCTTGTGCTTTTTGTAGCAGCTTAAATAGGCTTTTTTTTCCTTAAAGCTGTCACCTTAACTATGAATATTCATAGGAATGGATAAGCTGCCCGTGTCCTGACACCGTGGCTCTGGGAAATACAGACTACCTGGTTTGTATCAATGCAATATGTTATATGTAGTTGTTAACAGCCTGATAGCTGATTGCAAAGATGATGATAGATGAACTGACAATCATAACAAGGCCAGTACTATTTTTCTCCCTTGAACAAGTGTTGAAGAAAAATAATGCTAGAAATGAGATGCTTATTAATTAACATTTGTTAGCAGGGACTGTACACTGAACTTGATTTGCTCTTGCCCAAGTTAGAAGTAATGGAACACTGACAGTTCTGCTATCTTGCTCAGGAATTTGGGTTGTATCTCTCTCCTGCACACCCTTTGTGCCTGTCCTATGGCCTGGGAGTGCTGTTTGTGATGGTAGTATGCACTGAGCTGGGGTGAGGGAATGTTTTTGTGCTGAGCTGTATGCAGTCTGCATCACTGTGCCATATAACCTTTTTAATCTCATTTCTCCCCTCCAGCACCTTTGTTGTTTGTGGTTCTGCTTATGGTGCTAATGGTGACTGCTACAGTGCTGATGTTCTAGTAGAAGTTTTCTGTCAGTATTGAACTGAGTGTAACCATCAGTCAGGGTTGCCTTCTTTTTAGTTGAGTCCTTATGTCTGTCTTCAGCTGCAGCAATTCTGGGCAGTTTAGTCTGGCCACTATCACAAGAAGAGCTAGCATATAAAATAAACATTCTATTTTAAGTAAGACCTGTAGAAGCATTGAGTCCTGGGACATCCCTGGTTTGGTCTCCAGGATACAGTGGCAGAAAGAAAAAATTATGTGGAAAGTGACTTGTCAGTGCACAGCAACCCTAACAGAATTACTTTCCTGCTACAGTAGTTTGGAATGTTAATAACTGTAGTAAGTGCATGAGTTCCTCAATCTGGATTGTGATTTAGGTAAGTAGATAACTTGTTAGTTCTTCAAAAATTTCAGTGATGTCTATGTTTGATCACACTGAAGATGGCTGTTCTCACTAATGGGATACAAGTGTAAAACTAGACTGAAATAGGGGAGCAAGAAGATCTTGATATCTTCATAACAGAATTGTTTTTTCTCTGGAAGCTTCTTGTGAATAAAAGTAGAAATAACTGAATTGTCAAAGACAGTTCTTTATATTGTAGAAGGGGTTTTTTGTGTCATGAAATATTTTGTCGCCTTTAAATAGCGTATTATGCCCTGGAAATGAAAGCCTTTGCCCAGCATTTTTATCATGAAAGGTACTGAGAGTGTGTGAGAGAAGGACAAACTGGAGGTATTGCAGCATTTTGAGAGTTGAGATTTATTTATTTGGAAAGGCTGCTAAACCATGCTTATGAAGTAGTTCTTTGTAGCTGCTTTTCTTACCAAGTGACCTGTTTGTGTTCTTTTTGTTTGTTTGGGGATGGGTTTTGTAGTGTTTTGACTAGCAGCTAGTATTGTGCTGCCGTCTGGACACAGCAAATGAATCTGATATCTGTGAGGACCATCAGTCCATCACAAATGGAGTGCCCCTTGCAAAAGGGCCTCAGGACTTCTAGCAGTTTGTGTGCCAGAAGTGTGAAATTAGTCACATATGATAGAAGTCTGAATAATAGGTTTGAGATATTTTGTTTCATAACATCCATAAACTGAGACTATGTATAAGACACTCTCCCCTTAAGTGGAACTATCTAATCTTTTATTTCAAAGCCTGTAGTTCTGGTTTATTCTTCACTTGCTTGGGGAAGGATTTGGGAATGTCTTCAGCTATTTGCCATCAATCAGGAATCGTTTTGTTTGATCAGGTCTTGAGATCCTGCATCTTCAGGGCAGTAATCCAGTATCTGCTTCTCATGGTGTCCAACAGTAGAAACTTCAGAATAAAGTTTAGCTGGGAGAGAGGAGGATATTGCCTCCCAGTTCCTGGGTACAGTGATCTGCTGTCTCTTACAATAGATCTGAATATGCTTTAAGACAAGACTGTAAGTTTTAAAGATGGAGTATTGTTAACTTTGGTTTTGGACTGTGACATCTTGGGGTTAAAAGTTCCTTTCTGTGTCCAGACAATATTTTGATTTCAATCTCCTTCGTGTGCTCACGAGAGGAAGAGGTGCACTTCAGCTCCTGTGAGTTAGAGATGCCTTCTCTTGTACTTCTGGTCTATTTTTGTTGTGTTTCATGATTACTTGTAATCAGGATCTATTTTTGGTAGTTTTCCATCCATTTCTGAACTTACCTCCTTTCTCAGAAAAGGCTAGTGAAGGTGTATGAACATTAGTATGCATAGGATTTCAGATGGATTTTTAGTTTTCAGTTCTTTAAAACCTCATGAGAAAAATATCTGAGTGCTTATTCTAAGAAGTCCAGTCTATTAGTGTGGGAAAATACAATTAATGCCTTGGAAAGGTGGAATTGGCAGCACCGGTGTTTGGCATTTATGGCCTTGAGGCTGGTAGGTAGCAATGTTATCCATTACAGAAAAAGTTTAAATCTAGAAGAGATGTGCTTTATCTTGTCTTTCTTAGTAGTCCTTAACTTTCCCAGGATTCTTCCTTAAGGTCCAGTTAATGATTATTTTTACAACAAGCTCAAAATATGGTCTTCAGCACAAGTTCTGGAGTCATGTGTCTTGGTTTCAAGCCCTGATGATTATTAAATTATTCTGGTTAGAGTTGTTTTCTCTTAGATTGTCCTAGAGAACATTTTAATTAAACCTTTAGCTTTTTCTCCCCTTGTTTTCTTCTCCCAGTGACTTGTATTTTGAAAGCTTTTGCAGTGGCCTTGAACTGAGTTTGCAGTTTATTGGCAGGGAGTGCAGAGTGGCTGAGCTGGAGCTGTGGAGCAGTGACTGCTTCCCACAGGTGGCTGTCACTTCACTGAAATGCATCAGTGTGGTTGTGTTTGTGTGAGTAGTATTCCCCCCTGTGGACTGTCAAAAGTACTTAACTCGCTGTAATGTGTACATAATTTGTATAAAAGTGTAAGTTCATAACTAGTGTGTATTGATTTGTACCTGCAGAAAAGTGTATTTTCTGGGCTGTCCCCTTTGCATTCTGGTGACTGATGTCCTTCCCCCACTTCATGCAGAACATGAGATTACTCAATAACTTCAGACTGACCCTGTGGCTGAGGCCTTGCTTTTGAAGTTGGCAGGGCTGTTGGTTCAGTTTTGACGCTTGCAAAGGCTGTTTATTTCTCGTGTGTTGTTAAATGGGAGTGGTTATTTCGCAGTTAGTGGCAATTAACAGATCCTGGGCTGCAGCAGTCAGGCACCTGAATTTGATTTTGGAGCCTAGGACAACAGCAAGTACACATAAAAAAAGCTTCCAGTTTCTTTTCCGTTCCCTTCTTTCTCCTTTTTACTTGGCAGTTTGTTTTTTCTTCACCTTCTACAGTTCAAAATTATTTTGGATTCGGTGGCTTTATAGTTCTCCTAACCATGAAGCTAGTTAATAGAAAACTCATGTGTTGTAACTAATGCTGTGAGGCATGTAAAGAAAATTCAAAAACAGTGCTGAGAAGTAACTTTTAGAGGCTCTTCTCTCATGAGTGTCAGACTGGGATACAAGGGAATGTGTGCACAGCTTAAAAAAGGTGGTTTTATCTGTGCAAGCTCACTTGTCAAACTACTTTAGTGTGGAACTAATTACACTTTCAAAGCAGTAACTTACAATAATAATACCTAACACTGGGCATGTAGATGTGTGTAATCACAGATAACATAGTTATTTAGATGAGACCTGATGAGAGTTTTCATCCCTATTTTGTAAGGAAGTATCTGTGCTTTGATTCATAGGGGGAAGATTGCCTGGATCAGGTTGTGGCAGAGTGATGGAGTCTGAGCAGCAACAAGTCTGAGTCTTGTTTCAGCCCAGTTTCCTTTTGGTTGGAGACTGACGCTGTATTGATGGCAGGCTGTGCAGATTAAAGCAAAAGTAGGTAGAGGATTTCCCAGCCTGGGCTTGTGTCATGAAGCACAGGTAGAAGGCACTGCAGTATTTGCTGCTCTGCTCTTCTTCACCATTCAAAGCCGTGGCTTTAGTGAAGGGTGATGTGAGCATCAGCCCTGAGCAAGGCGTGGGGGAACATTTTCTGTGTGCTGGGAAAAAGTCTGTCCATAGTACTTGCCTCTGCCAGACATGTCACTGCTCACAGGCACAACGGTTCAGGTCATGGCTGTACTCACAAGGGCTTTGGAGGGAGCAGATCTGGATCTGACTGGCAGGGTTTGCCTTTGCCAGACTTCTGCCTGGGAAACTGTAGGGCAAGAGAAACTAAAAGAGTGGTTTGCCAAGGTATGAATCACTGTAGTGACTTCTTAATTTTAGTTCCCTGTTGGATGCCTTGGCTATCTACGCAAGAAAAAAGTCTTATTTGCTGCTTGGGGGACAAGGTGGGGCTTTAATCTGTAATTGGAGCATACAGTTCATTAGCACTTCCTGAAATATAAAGGAGTCTTTTTTTTATACTTTGGGCTGGTGCAGGTCACTTAGTTTTTCTCAGGAGCAACAGTGGGCTGTGTGGCTTGTCCTCTGTGCAGGTCTGCCAGCGTAGGTCGCCTGAATATGATGGATGCAGATGTGGTTTGAGTAGGTGAGGAGGGAGGAACTGTGGGACTCCTGCGAAATGAAGGCAGCAGCAAGCAGGTGATGAGCCACCAGCCATGACTCACTCCCTGTTCCTGACTCAAGAGTTTGCCATGAAAGCAGATGTAGTGGAGGGGTGCAAGCTGTGGCCTGTACAAAATGTTTCCAGCAGGTAGATTCATGGTTTTGGCCCATGATTTGAGGTTTACATACTGGAAAAAAAGAGCAGTAGTGAGCTAGCTCGGGGAGTGTGGTTTCCTATGCGAACAGCAATTATATAATTTGTTTGTTGTGTTAAAACTAATGTGGGTCTCCAGGCTGCTCAGTTAAGTTGCTGTTTTTGTAGCATTAGAATTTGAAATGATGTATGATACTTCCTGTTGCCATCTGGAGTAGGTGCAGGAGGATGTACAGAGAAATATGAGCATTAAACCAGGATGCAGTAGCCTTACTAGAGAGGAACTGGTTTGTTGCCGGAGGCTCTCAGATGCGGTGCTGTAGGTGCTCTCTGTGTGATAAAGATAGCTGTCAGCTGCAAAGAACATTTTTGCTTTTGGAAAGAGACTAATTGGTTGCTAAAAATTCTTAGGTGTTAATACTTATTTAAATCTAGCCCAAGTCAATGCCTCTCAGCCAGCAGGTCCTGTTAGATATTTTAAGAAATGCGGGGTTGGTGCCTTCCTTGGGGAAGGCTGCTTGCTGTTGAATCAGTCTGGTTCTAATAACAAACTTTTTTTTCTAATTTTAGGATACTTGTGAAAGATGGTGGATCGCTTGGCAAACAGTGAAGCAAATACTAGGAGAATAAGTATAGTGGAAAACTGCTTTGGAGCAGCTGGTCAACCCCTGACTATTCCTGGCCGTGTTCTGATTGGAGAGGGAGTCCTAACAAAACTGTGTAGGAAGAAGCCCAAAGCAAGGCAGTTCTTCCTGTTCAATGACATTCTTGTTTACGGTAACATTGTCATCCAGAAGAAGAAATACAATAAACAGCACATAATCCCACTGGAAAACGTCACTATTGATTCCATCCAGGATGAGGGAGACTTACGGAACGGGTGGCTCATCAAGACACCAACAAAGTCTTTTGCGGTTTATGCTGCCACTGCTACAGAGAAGTCAGAGTGGATGAACCACATAAATAAGTGTGTTTCTGATTTGCTTTCCAAAAGTGGGAAGACCCCTAGCAATGAACACGCAGCCGTGTGGGTGCCGGACTCGGAAGCCACGGTGTGCATGCGCTGTCAGAAAGCCAAGTTCACGCCCGTCAACCGCCGCCACCACTGCCGCAAGTGCGGCTTCGTCGTGTGCGGGCCCTGCTCGGAAAAGAGGTTCCTGCTCCCGAGCCAGTCTTCCAAGCCAGTGAGAATCTGCGACTTCTGCTATGATCTCCTTTCTACAGGGGAGATGACTGCTTGTCAGTCCACCAGGTCAGACTCCTACAGCCAGTCACCTAAGTCATCTTTAAATGATGTATCCGACGACGATGATGATGAAGACAGTAGCGATTAAGGACCAAATGTTTTTTCCATGTGTTGCAAGTTGTGTTTCAAACCATGTGGAGCTGCTTTTGGGGAAGTCTGTAGTGAGGTTCCTCAGAGAAATCCTCTTCTAGCCATGAAATACGCCTGAATATCTTCAACTGCAATGTGCCTCAATCTATGAATTCTCTAGACAATAGTTGTTTTTTCTTCTCTGCAGGGATAGACTGGTGCAAATGTTACCATATTTTCCAACTTCATTTACTTGAGTTGTGTATAGGTTAGACTTCTGTGGAAGATTGGAGGACGAAATGTACTTTCTTAATTTAACAACCCATATTTTCTAATGTTTCACATTGGTATATTATGTGGGGTTTTTTCACATCTAGGGAGGAAAACTGTGAACATGCATGGGATGGTGATGTTTTCGTTAATCCTGTAGACTATCTTATTTTTCTAGCCATGGTTTATAATTGATTACAAGGTCATCCAGTGTGCAAACCTAAATGTCACAAAACTTGGGAACTCTTGTTTTGCTGTTACTTATGACTTCCTATGCCAAGCAGTGCCTTGTACCAATTGTGCTGATTCAGGAAGAAACAAACCTGTTTTATGTCTATTTGCCTAAATGCTGGTATCTGAGAGATTGTTGGTGCTATTGAAAATAACTGCTGTGTTAGAAGTGGAGCTTTGACCAGGTCATAACAGCATCCCATGGTGGGTGATGGAAACCCACATGGCACCTCCTCACCTGTGCAGGCAGACCTGAAGACTCTGCAGATTCCCACAGGCTTCAGCAGCTTTCTCCTTGCAGAAGTTGTATTGTGGGTTGGGATCTTGAGAAGCTTAGGGAGATTCTTCATGGGGATTTGTATACTTTCTTTTCAGAACAGTTTCTGAGTTTCAAATTTGGCAAATGCATACTGAAATTTTAGTTGGGTGATACAGCATTTGGGTGTGCTAGCCTACATATTTTTGGAAGTAATTCCCAAAAATGTCACAATTTTTTTTCTTAAAACACTGGTGAGAGTATTGGGTTTTTTCTTCCCCCCGGGAGTTTTATTGGCTTGTTTAAAAATAACCTCATGTTTTGAACAAGAAGCCTGCAAGTACCCTTATAAAACTGGCTTTCCTTTTTACACAGCTGACCTCAGGATAAATGTGAGATGCAAGTTGTTTCATTTTAAATGTATACCCAGGACCAAGAAATCTGTATTTAAGGACTATCATGAAATTGTCAGTGCAGAAAATCTCTCTATCATAGTGTTCATTTTAATTTCTTGAATACCGAAGTGTCATGTTCCCATATAAATGCAAAAATTACACTTGCAAAGACATGTTAAACCCCCAAATATATGTTTCTGTATTTTTATAATGATAACCTCAATTTTGAAGCAGTAAAACCTCTTTGAAATAGTTGTATGAATATAGTAGCAACTGACTTTATACAAAAAAATGTTAAACTTTTGTATCTCTAAATGACAATTTCTGCACTGTTTGCCTTGGTTGGCAATAATTGGGTTAAATATTTATTGAATAAACAATCAATGCTGCATGTTGCACTAGTCTCCCATTCTGTATGCTCAAAGTGTCAGTCATATATTTTTATAAGAATTAGCAGAGTACTTCAGAGCCGTATCCCTCCACGAGATTCCTGGTAGCTGAAGATGCACTTAGCTTCTATAGAGAGGCACTCTAAATTCATACTTTGCAAGACATTGCTTCAGGTGAAAATTGCATCAGTATTTTTAGTTTAGACAATTTCTAAAAATAAGGCTTTTTTAAGAAGCACTAAGGAGTATTTGTTCTACTTGGAAATAAATACACAAAGGGAAAAACACTTTGATGCAGACTTGGGACCAGGAAGATTCTGTTAAATTGCCAGATTGTATATGTTGAAAGACCAGTGAAAATAAATAGTTGCATATACTTTTTCCTTGAAAGATGAGGGAGTGGTGACTCTGCATCAGGGAAAATGGGCTGTTCTGAGAAGGCACTTGGAGTTAATAGTGCTTGCTTCTTGTACCTCTTGGTATTTCTATTTCAGGAGTGGAGACCTGCTAGCTTCAGTTTTTCTATAGAATCAAAGTACAAACCTCCCTCATACATACCTTGCAATGACTAACAGTCGTTCTCTTCCTTATCCAATTGTTTCCTCTTTCTTAAGCTGTCAAATATTAACTTGTCTTTCTAAAGAGACCATCTCCTTCTGTACTTTCCCCTTGGTTTCCATGTTTTGCTTTTCAGCACCTTTTGATGGTGAGAAAAGGGTTTCTGAGAGTTGAATCACATCCTGTATTTTGAGAATGTACTTGTACCTACTTCATTTATCTTTTTATCTGTGAATGAAACTTGCACTGTGCTGCACTGACCCCTGAAGCTGTAACCAAACCAATGCGTGCGTGTGGAATTTTTAATCTGAAATTGTTGTATACGGTCCAAGCTTTTTTAAAAAGCATTAAAAAAAGTGTTTTATGGAAATGCTCCTATTCCTCAGTGATATTTGTTTAAAATTTTACAAAATGGACTGAACATTGACTTCTCTTTTAGTCAAAACTTTCTGAAAGGGCTCATTTCGTACTTTGTAATCTTTTTCTGTCAAGTTATTTTATTTACAAATACATGGTGTAGCTTCAAGGCTGTGTTTAATTTTCTTTTACTGTGGCCCTTCAAAGGTGAGAGAAAACAAGGCATCTAGCATTTATATTGACAATTAGTTTAGCAGCAGGTTTATTGATTGTCAGGAGAAACCAATAAACTGGGAGCATAAACCTGCAGAAGGAGTTTTAAGACTAATTTTGAAATAAATGTGGTTATGGACTTAGAAGCCACTTAAGGAATGGTTTAAAAGAAGTATGACCAAGCATGTTGCAAAATTTGGGTTTTATTGGGCTGGTGTTTGTTGCTGGAATTGACAGTTCTGGTTGCTGGAAGAGGCTGGAAAGTCCTGCATTTGGAGTGGCCCTGCTCCAATGCTACAGGTCTCTGTTCTTGGACCACCCCTTCAGACCAACACTTCTTGGGGTATCAGACGGGAGAGGAACTTGGTACTTTTCCCAAAACTTCTGCACTCTCATCATAAAATAGTGATTAGATCATAAGATTAGATCATAAAATAGTGATTATGTATGGGCAGTCTTTGTTACTTTGTGTACTTTTTGTTTGTGGTAGTTTTAACCTCTTTTTTTTTTTTTTTTTTTTTTTCCCCAAAAATCGGTAAAAAAAAAAAACACGGGCGATT
>VYXF01011922.1:82502-111023 GCA_013397295.1 Polioptila caerulea
TTTTTCTATTTTTTTTCCCTTATTATGTTAAAACATGGTGGGCAGATCCACAACCTGTTTAGGCATGTTAAAGAGGAGAGAAGGACTGCTTTCCTCAGAATACCTGGCTAAAGTCATAGTTCTGAGTCTTGCAACACAAACTGGATAAGAAACCAAGAACGAGCAGAGCTCTTGGAGAAGGCAAGAATTTGGCTAGAAGCTATGTGTGGGGAGACCCCCAACAGCCGTGTGAATCCATTTTTGGGTACCAATACAGGGCTGGATGCCTGTCTGCAGGTGGGCAGGACAGTGCTGCATTTACCCAGGGTGAGGGCAGTGTGCTGCTTCAGCAATGCCTCCCAAAAAGCAGCAGGGAGTGAATGACATGGTTGGTTATTAATTTTCTTCTCAACCAGGTTCTGCCCCTCTCGTGTTTTGCTGTCATTTTTTGGGGGTTGGTAAGGCTAAACAGTGTTCCTCTTCAGCAGAGAAGTCAGGATGGTTAATTTGCTCCAGCAGCCCACCGAAGAGGAACAGCTCTTGCTGGCTATTAGAATGGCAGCTGGCTGCAGAGGGCCATGAAAAAGGTGCTGCTGGCTCTTGATGTATTTGGTGTTTTTTTTAAAGCTCCACCTTCCCAGAGTAATATGAAGTACATCAAAATGTCAGGTTTCATTATGCAGTTAGTGGTTTGGGAGGAAAACTGAAACACATCCCTAAAGGCTCCCAATCTGAAGGAGAAGCCAAGTGCATTATATGTAAATTCTTGCTTTTTAAGCACTGAATTCTGACCTTTGCATTCTTGAGAGTTGGGAGCTCTGTACGAAGTGCTCCTGCTTTTTATCTTTTGTTTGGCAGCTTTGGTGTATTTCCTGGTTAAACCACGGTGTAGCTTAATGGCTTAGGGACTTTGATGTGCCTTCTAAAGCTTGATCCTGCTGCCTTGGGTGCATCTCCACTCTCTACCCCTTGGTTCTCCCTGGATCAATTCCTCACCCTTGGCCTCCATAGCAAATAGTACAACAGCCCAAAAGTACCCTTTAGGCAAGGTAGCCCCCTCTTCTTACTGATTTGGGAGGATCTTTCATTGCCAAAGCTCTGTCAGTGAAGAGCTGGGGCTAGCCTGGGCAAACCCAGCCTCTCCCTTCAGGTGGCTGCTGGTGTGATTGCTGCTGGAGGCACTGCCTGGGCTCCTGCCGAGGTCCCGAAAAGTGTCAGCGGCTGTCTGCTTGGATGGAGACAGGGAAGAGCCGTGAGCCTGTGAAATGGCACCTGAGCACACAAGGCAAGGGTTACAGGAGGGCTCCCAAGGCTGTCATCTGCACTGCAGCCACGTCCAGGGGTGATGGTTTACCCTGCAGAGCTGCAAGAAGGAAGGGGAAGACAGCTGGGGAAGGCACTGCAAAGGAAAAGCAGGGAGAGAGAAGTCTGGAAGTGAGGTAAGACAGAAGAGAGAAAGAGAGATCAGAAAACAATAAAGTAAAATGGATTAGAAAATAGAAGAACCAGGATTTGAGATGTGGTCAGGCTGATGTAGGACAACTCTTGTCCTTCTGGACATTTCTTTTGGTGATGTACAGGTCAGTGTCTGGCCAACCTTGGGCCAGGAGCTGCTGATCACACCAAGCCCTTTTCTGATGAGGTGATGACAGAGAGGGGGTGGTTTGGGATGAGTCTGGAGTGGACATGGATTTATTGATGGGCACAGCCCAGCCCCTGGGGATGAAAGGTGCAGGAGAGGGCAGAAAGCACTGCCCACCCCTTGGGGAGGCCAAGATTGCCTTCATGCCATCATCTGTGGGATAAAGTGCCAATGAGTCCTTTGGCCAAGCAAGTTATCTGCTGCAAACACTTGGTTCACAGAAGAGGTTGCAGGGCTGAGTTGTCTCCAGAGTTTACAAGAGAATAGCAGGATAATGTGGTAGAAAATGCTTAAAAGTTTTAGTTTCTATAACCTTTCACAGTATAAAATCACCTGTTTCACCCCTCAGCATAGGGCCAGCCCTAGTCTTGCACTGCCAAGAGAGAAAATTTGGCATTAGATGAAATCTGCACCTGGAAAGGGGGCGAAATGCCCAAGCATAATGGATGTGAAACTACCTGCATCTTGGAGAAAGAATCTAAGTCTGCATTAGTGTGTGATAAACCACCCCCACCCACTTTAAAATTACCAGTTGTGTTTGTAGTTTGCTTTTGAGTTTTTTTTGTAGTTTGCCTTTGCTTGTGAGACGTGGTTGCTGGTGGTGTAGGGAGAGTGTAGGGAATCAAAATGTAATTTTTAACATCTAGTCCAGACTTAGCCTCATTCGTAGGGGACTGATCCCTAATGAAGGGCAAGCTGGTGCATGGCTAAATACCTAATAACCTTACAGCACCCCTGAGGGTCTACAGCCTGTTTTGCACAGCTGCTTGTCCAGGTTTTGAGTAGGGAGGTAAGAAGCAAAAGAACTGCTTGAGCCCATGCAGCAACTGTCCTTTAACAAGGCAAAGCTAGATGTGTGTTATCATGCCCCAGCAGTCCTCTGCCTGATTGCAATCTTCCTGAAGTTACAAGGAGTATTGAGTGATTAAAACCAGGGATCTGGTTCCAAAAGGTATCACCTTCCATGGCACACCTTTCAAAATGCTGGAGAGCACAGGACTGCTGCAAACAGGAGCTCCCTGGGGACAGTCCCCACATGCTGCCTCTGGCAAGTAGTGGTATCTCATCAGACTGAACATGGGGAGGGGCAGGGTCTCTGCTGTGGCCATGCAGTTGTGAGGATTTTTAAATTTTGCATCCATGGCTGGACTTGGGTACAAGTTGCACCGTCGCTACACAGGTACATCATCAGCAGGGAGCAAAAGCAGATGGACCAGGACTTGCTTCTCTCTTAGGACAGCCAGAAGCACTTGATCATGATGAGACTGTCCTGGCAGGGAAGGAGAGCCAGACCTAACCCAAGGACCCTGCACTGCCTCCTGCTCCTGGCTGAGCTTGTTTGCCTGCAGCCTGGTGACTCAATATTGAGGGACCAAGGAGCTGAGAGAGGAGGGGTGGGACAGGGATGCTCCAGCACCTAGCGGGGTAGGGACAATTCTGCCACGCAGTGACACAGGCATGTGATGCTTCCAGCAGCTCCACGATATTGCTGGCTTGGGGGCCACTATGGGTCAGGTCTTCATATGGCCTTGACCGGGACCCCAAACCTCTTTCTTTTCTTGTTAGCTATTAGCTATTATTAACTGATGGGTTTAGCAGAAGCTTAGCATCTTTAACCATTAGGAAGCACTTGGCAAGCTCTTTTGCATCCCCTAAGGGCAAGTGCCCTCTGTCCCTGCCCTCACTTTGATAAACACTTTCAAATTAGAGGGACTCATTGACAAATTCCCTCCCTGTTCCTGTGAGCAGTTTCCACTCGGTCGCTGGATGAGCGTGTTGCCTTAGAGGACTGGATGTGCTGTCAAAAGTGGGATGAAAAATCTCAGCCCAGCCTTGCCATTTCTCTGGCTAACAAGGCAAGCCCCCTCCTCCTCCATCCTGGCGAGAGTCAGCAGAGCCCACACAGCCTTCCTAAGCCAGGTTTAACTTAATTCCTGCCTTGCTGAGGGGGAGTGAGTGCAGAGCTCAACTGTCAGGGCTCTCTGACCTGGGGATCCTGCCAACCCCTTGCAGCCCTTTTCCTCAGCTTCCCATTTTGAAATCGACTCCTGGGGCTGGGTTGGAGTCCTGGGTGCTGCTGTGCCAGACCCTGCTGCAGCTCTGGCCTGCAGGAGCCCCAGAAGAGGGGGTGCCTGTGTGAGCTGGGACGGCTGTAAGCATGATGCATAAGCAAGGTCATGGGGTCATTTGGTTTCCTGAGCTTGCACTGTGTTTTAGGGCAAGGCCTATGAACGCATCCCTGGGCTTCAGGTGCAGTATAATGCACCTGGGCTGCACAGCGTTCAGTAGATGTTTGCTCTGTCTGGTTTTCCTTTGATGAAACAAAAGGGCTGTTTGTGGTGATTAGGGCTGAGTCACAACCAGCCTGGCCTATTTGTAAATTGTCATGTCTCTAACCAGAAGCCTGTGCCAGGAGAAGCAGATGCTCATGGCTGCTGTGCTGGGAAGGTGACTGGAGCTCCAGGACATCTGGCAGGGCAGCAATTAACCACCTTTTATTAGCTGCTGTGAAAACAGGTTCTCCCATCTGAATCCTGGCCAGATTACAAGCAGCATGATGTATTAGTACCAGTTAATGTGCTCATCATAACTACTTCAAGGGAAATTACTAGGAATCACAAACACAGGGTTCATTTAAATATTATTCATTTATTTTAAATAAATGCCACAAGTGGGCAGGCGGGAACAGATGAAGGGAGTAAACAGCGATTAGCTGTGATTGGCAAGGCTCCATGGCTTCATGAAGGGGATGCCCCTGGATGTCAGGGCTTGTCCTGTGGCCTCAGCATGAAGGAAGAGGTAATTTTAAATATCACAGCCATCAGGCCAGTGTGACATGGGGGCTGGGAGCTGGAGCTGCCTGGGCAGTTGCATAGCACCAGAGGGCCAGCCCACAACACCATTCTCTAAGCGCTTTGGGGTGAGAGATCCCCTTTAATGAGGGAAATAATGTCCCTCATCTTGGTCTGTATGGATGCCCAGGCCTCTCAGGGCTGAATTCACTTTGGACAAATGTCAAAGGCTCACCTAATTTTATCTTTGCTTCTAACCATGCAGACTTTCCTCCCCAGTGTTAGCCCCTCCAAGTCACATTAGCCCAACAAAACTCAGTTCTGCAGCTCTCAAAGGGCAGCACTGCTCTACAGATGCTTTGCAGAACTTCTGAGCATGCCAAAGTGCCTCTCAGTATTTACACTGGCAATACCCCACACCAGCAAAGGCACGAGCCTTATAAAAGTGTTGGGGCAGTGGCTCAGAAGTGAGTGGCCACTGCTGGGGATGAAGGGCAGGTCCTGCAAGCTCAGAGGAATGTCCCTTGTTCCCCAGGTCTTTACTTACCCAGCAAATGGGAATCTAAATACAGCACCTTGAATTCCCCTTGCACCCTACTCCACCCTGCCATGTGCCTGTGGCTCAAGCAAAACACTGCAGAAGCTGAGGCCAAAAGAGAGCTCAGATGGGTTTGAGGCTGAAGCCACAGAAATGGTGCTTTTTGAAAGTCTTCCTGAGAGAAGAAAACCAAATAAATACTAATTATTTCTTTTGCTACAGCCGTTTCCCTGATGAATAAAAGCAGCGCTTGTGTCTCTGAGCAGAGCAGCCAAAATGTCAAGAACTGGCACACTCAGTACCCACGGGGCTAAACCTGCTTCAAAAGCACTCTAAAGCACGTAGATTTGGGTAAAGATGTGGGTCCTCCTCCTGTGGGCTGCACAGGGGGAAGCTGCCAAGCTGGAGGTATCCACAGAGGCACAGGAATGACATCTGGAACCCTGGGATATGAAAATAGGCTGGGAATGTGGGGATGTTTGCTCAGGTGTCTCCTGCTAAACTTTCTTCTCTGAAAGAGGCATTGATGAGCAGCCCCAGCCACAAGTGGGTTCTGATCCAGCCGAGCAAGTGGTTTTCCCTGACACCTCATCCACGGTGGATTTTGGTCTGGCAAGGCAGGCAGCATCTACCAAAGAAGGGCACTTCAGGCCCCACAGTGTCATTTTACACCCACCTGCCTGGTTGTGAGCACTCTGTGGGACTTCAGGGTATTTTTTCAGCAGGTTGATGTCTCACAACAGAGCTTTGGTTTTGACTAAACTAAAAAAAAAAAAAAAAAAAAGTGGAAAAAAGGGGTTTTCACCCACAGGGTGGTTGGTCACTGGAACAGGCTCCCCAGGGAAGTGGTCACAGCACCAGCCTGACACAGTTCAAGAAGTGTTTGGACAATGCTCTCAGGCACAGGGTGTGACTCTTGGAGTGTCCTGTGCACAGCCAGGAGTTGGGCTCAATGTTCCTTGTGGGTACCTTTCATCTCAGCATAATCTATGATCTATGATTCCATGATCCGTAGCTTCTCAGCGTTTTTGACTTTTCTCATTTTGCAGTACCTGAAGTATCTGTAAGCTGAGTATTCCTAGTGGGAATCAGAAATAGCTCAAGCCTGTCCATAATTCATCCAGCATGTTTGTAAAGTTGCTGTTTCCAAAGCTGCTGCAGTGTCCACATCTAAGCAAGCACTGGTGGACAGAACATTCCATGGGCACATCCTGCTGTGCCCTGGAGAGGATTTCAGCTTTGAGGGCCTGTTTGCTTACTGTAAAATTTAGTAAGGGTTCCCCTGTGCAGGCCATGTGGCTACAGGGTTCATAGGAGATTCATTGGAAACAGCCTTTGAGCCAAGGACCAAGAGCAGGAGAGGTACATACAGGTGCCAAGGGGAACAACATCACTTCTGGGGTCACAGAGAGGAGAAAAGAGCAAGAGTGCCTTACCTGGCACTCATCACAGGCAGCAAAAATGCATCCTCCTTACTTTTTCACAAGGGAAGGAAACTTGCACAAATTTAAAATTGCAGCATTTAAAAGGGTCTTTTTTGCCCTGTTTGGTGGGACAGAAAGAGCTTATGCTTTGCATTTCTGCAGCTCCACAGGCAACTGGAGTTAGCTGAAGCCTCTTGATGTCTGGGATATGGAAGGGAGGCACCTCTGGACTTGTGCTCTGGTACAGAATAACCCTGCATGTGCTGGGGTAATGTTCTTTGCTTGTGGTGTGTTTCCAGCTGCTGGAATGAGGAAAGGGAGTGCCAAGGAGGACAGTGGAAATAGGTTACTTATTTTGCTTAATTTCCTTTCCTGTACCTCCAGGGAGCTGGAGAACAGCAGCCATGCTATTAGTGCCCATACTCCTTCCCAGTTTCTGATAGTCACTGAGCTAGAAATACATAATTAATGCAGGGGGAAACAGCATGAGCCTTTGCCTCCTCTCTCCTGAGTGAGGGCTGGACAACCCTTAAGATCTTACTGCTTATGCCATGTAGTGTGGTAGATGAAAAATGACAGGAAGGGGAATAAGAGGCTCAAAGCCTGCCCCTACAAATGGAGAGCCCTGCCTGGGATGGGAGGAGGGCTGAGAGACCTCAGTGTGGTGAGGAGGTGCTGTGGGACAGTCAGCCCTTGCTCACCTCAAGCACTTCAGGGTTCCACACGCCTCTCCCAAGCTGCTGCTGTGGACATGAAGCAGCTGCTCCCCTGGCCAGTGTTGTTGGCATAGGGGTCTCTTCCAAGGGCATTAATGTCACCCTTTGCCATGCTGTCTCTGTCACGGTCCCTTGTGGGTTCCTTGGCACAATTATCTGTCCCCATCACTCCCTGTGTTTCCTCTAAAAGCATGAATGGGTGCTGCGCTTCCCAAGCACACTTAAGCTCTTCTTCTCTGCTGTGTGCTGCCTCCTCCAGCTTCTTCACCAGTTATACTCAACCTGCCACTGAGTACTCACTGCTAGTCACGCCCTGTGCTCCTACTGTCACCTTGAGTCCCCCCACCAAGTGCCTGTGGTTGAAAGAGGATTGGCAGTGACATCGACAGCACAACCCCTGGCAGATTATTTCTGTGTTAAATAAGCAGCCTCTCATCTGCCTTAATGCCAGTCTGCTCTGACAGCAAGAGAAAGGTTTGTGAGCTTCAGGCACTCTCACTGTCCAGAAGAAACATCTGCACACTTAAATCTGCTATTATAGAGGTGATCCCCTTCCATTCTAAGTGTATGATGCTTTAAATTAATGTAAAAAAGCTGCAGGAATAGCTGAACTCCTTGCTTCAGGTTCTATCTTTTATGAGATAGCTAAATACTGGTTTGATAAAAGGACATATACATATACAAGCATTCCAAATTTTCTCCTTCTTGATGGATTTTTCTCTCTATATTTCCCATATTCCTTTAGCTACAGTTAAGCAAATTAATTCATTCAGCTGCAAGTGAAGTATTTGGTGTGATGGTTGTTAACATGTTGTTAGATCACTAATTTAAAAACAGGTAAAGGCAATGAAATTGCACTTGGTGCTACTTTCTTACTTCTGCAAAAACAGTTCCTTAATAAAAAACCGAACTGAAAACGTGGTGAGTGTACAGGAATGAATGGACATTTCAGTGGGCAAAAGTTAACTGTAATTAGAGACATTATCCAAAAGAAATCTATTTACATCTAAAGGTACTTTAAGGAGGACAACTCTGTTGGGAATGGTTCTGCCAGTCTGGAATATGATCATAACGAGGGCAACTCTGTTGGGAATGGTTCTGCCAGTCTGGAATATGATCAGATACTGTGATTACTAAAATTTAAAAA
Source organism: Polioptila caerulea (assembly GCA_013397295.1). Classification (NCBI taxonomy): domain Eukaryota; kingdom Metazoa; phylum Chordata; class Aves; order Passeriformes; family Certhiidae; genus Polioptila; species Polioptila caerulea. The sequence goes on from VYXF01011922.1 coordinate 90,741, forward strand.
TGTGGTTTAAAAGATGAAAAGGGGTGAAACCTCTGTGAGCCTTTCTCCTTCTCACCATGTGTCACTACCCCAGCATTTGCTTCTGAGGGGATCTGAAGTGTGCATTTTTATACAGTAATAATAATTCTATAAAATAATTATTGTATTTTAGTGTGGATGTAGATTTTAAACTCTTCAGCCTCAAGGCTTTGTATTTTAGCTGAACTAGAAACTAGTTTAGGGAACTGTGAAGCCATAGAATGCACAGGCAAAATTTTCCCTGAAGAGACAGCTTGGTTCAACTCCCACCTGCTAGCAAGGCTGAGGGTTCCTTGTAAAGCCAAACCTCAGCCATGTGGGGACATCCCTGTGTGTAGGACCACATCTGTTGACAGGGGACAGTGGGAAGGGCAGTGCCATGGGAGCCTTGTGTGTGCTGCAGGTTGGTCACCCATGTTTGCAGCTCTGGAAGTCACAGCAGACCTGAGCATCTGGGTTTGGCAGAGGTGAGAGGCTGTGATTATTTTTTCTATTTTTTGAAGCCATAGAATGGAGAAAATAAGCAGTGGGATGGGATCCCACTTCGCAGCTACACCCTGAGTGCCCTGCCATGGCACCTCTGCTCCATGCTGCAGGACAGTCAGTCAGGTCACTCCCAAGGCATCGTTGTCAGAGGGAGAGGTGAGTCTCATCCCCAGGCTTTAGCTATATGCTTATTGGGCTCACTAAAGAAGCCAGTAGTTTTTTCATCTTTTAAAATTTCTCATTTGCCCAGACACTTTCCAGTGCTTATCCAAGAGGAATTCAAACCTGTTGCCAAACTGCTTTCCTCAGCTGTTTTTTGTGACGTGTATGAATGTGGAGGAAGCACACACCAAAAACCACTGGAACAAGCAAAGGTGAAGGCAAGTATGAAAGACACTTGGTTAAAATGCAAGTGCACAGTGTTTTGCAAAAGCTTCAATTAGTTTAATTGTCCCTGTTGAATGAATGCAATCCTACATTTAGATAAGCTCCTGAGGTATGACTCTTAAACTAGTTTTCTTAGGAGAGTATGAAAGTCTGGCTGACTGTTCTTCTTCCTAACTCTAGACAGTGCTGAAAGGGATGATGCAAAATCATCTCAGCTGGTTTGATGTAACCACCACAGTCTAAACCAAGCAAAGGAACTGTCAACTTGTTCCCCAGCACATGTTAAACCAGTCTTAGTGGGAAGCTGTCCTAAAGCCAGCTTGCCTTGCCTAGTTATAGCATGTTTTAGTGCTCAGACACATGATCAGTTTAGGGGAACACGCCAGCCAAATATCTTCATGTTGCCTTTAATCAGTGTCAAAGGAAGACTTTTCCTGGGGTGCAATTTGACTCAGATCTTACTCTGTCATAATTCTGGGAGCTGGTTGTGAGAGAAGAAGCCCCCAGATGTGAGCATTGGTGATGGCTGAGGGAATATGCATGTGCCAACCCTACTCATCCCATCAAGGTATTAGAAGTGTGAAAATCACTGCAACAAAACCATGGAACAGCATTAATGTCAGCAGCAGGGGAAAGCTGGCAGTGCAGTAAAGGAAAAAGAGTGTGCCAACTTGGGAGCCTCAAAATCTCAACTAGTGGGCAAGACCTTTGAGAATTTAACACACACAGGGAGCAGTCTTCCCTTCACTGAGGGCTAATACCAGCCCAGTGGGCTTCCCCTGCAGAAAACCTACTGAGGGTATTATCATGGAGAGGGGAAGGGTAAAGTTGTCCTGTGTGCCATATACAGGGCAGCTCTGCAAGGGCACAGTGCATTACAGGCCCAGTGCAGCAAGCAGCATCTTAAAACCCATTCTCAGGTTGCAAAGCACACAGAGAGGAATGTTCCTTTGATGTGTGTCTCAAACTGAAACAAAACCAGTGGATTTAGTTCAAACAAATGGCATTTGTGTATGTGCTGTTGCCTAAACCCAGACTCAAGATCCCCAAGGAAAATCTGGAATAATCCAGTTGAAGGGCTGTGTATCTGAAGTGGAGCCTTTCACTGGTGTGTGGCCTTGCCTGTGCTCTCACAGGAAGGAATGGATGAACCACCTGTGGCAGGCATTGCCCAGCTTCGCATGGCCTGACCCCAGCTGAAGATCAGGCTCTGTGTGACTTGGGAACACACCACAGTTTTTCCATGGCCCAGCAGCAACTGCTGCATGCTGTATTTTGAAGAGAGAGTTGAAAGGATGGTTGTCAACAAGCAGCATTGTGTGGGGAGCACTCCCCTGCCCTGATGTGGAGGGATTTAGGTGCGTAACTCCTGACGCAGCTGCACAGACACAATGAACTGGTTTTGCATCAGTCCCTAATGCTTTATCCATCTGCCTTCCCTGGAAAGCAATGCTCAGCTCTGTGGAGAGCCACTGCAACCTGTGGGGTGAGCAGGGCCAGTCTGGAGCTGTGCCCTCCAAGCACTGGGCAGGGATGTGGTGGAGATGATGCTGAACCCCTTCTTGAATGTGAATGCCTTCCTCCACAGCCACGGCTGCCCTGGGAGCCAGTTTGGTCCTTTTAAGTAAACTGCTGCGCTCCTCAGTGGGAATTTCTGTATTTAAAAGACCATCTTGCAATTTCTCTAATCCTTCTGTCAAGACCTCAGCAGTGACCAGGGGTGTGCTTGATCCCTGCCCAGCCGTCCAGTCGTTTCATCCTTTAATTCAGGTTAATGCTCCAAAGAAGTACTGTATTTATCCCCATTACACAACCACAGTCTGGAGGCATTTCAGGGCTGGCATACCTTATTTTAGCATCAACTCCTCTTAAAACTATTAAGTTTCTGATGCTGGTTGCATAATGTTGATTTATTTTATGAATGAAAGGAAGATAATTTCTCAAGGCTGTAAGGTGTAAAAATCTGTGTCATAAGACTGTGGCTGTAGTTTATTCTCTACTTTATTTGTTTTCCTTGCTAAGAGGTCATTTTTTTTTTTAATAACTACAAGTTTATGGAGAGATTTTAAAAAGTAAGCAATGCATGTGAGTATTCATTGTCTGAACTCTCCAAACTTCTAAAGAAGTGCAGTCTGCCTCCTCCATCTCATCTTCCTCTGCTTTCTGGCTGCTGACAAGGCTTCCTCAAGCACAGTGCACTTGTGGCTTTGTCTGCATGAAAGAAGAAGATGCCTTCTTCTTTCATGGTAGAGCCCCAAATCCCTACTAGCGGTGTGGGATTTAGGAGAGGAGGAGGTGTGGAAGGGCCTTCATCTCACAGGAAGCATCCTCCATCTCCTTCCCCTTTCAAACTCACTGCTACTCCTTTTGGCAGAAACCACCGAGGAGCTCCTGCTGGGAGCCCCTTTGCATTTAAGATGCATGGAAGGAAAATGGAGCCCCTCGGTTGGCAGGGTGGGTTGGTGCCATATATTAAAACCTCCTCCAGAGTGTAATTAGCAGAACAAGGGGAGCCCTCAGGAGTGCCTTTCCAGCAAGCAGGCTCCTCAGTGCTCATCACACCTACCTGGATGGCAGCAACTTACGTGATGGTGTTTGTACACAATTATGTTAATGATCAATAGTTTACACACAAGTGCTGAATCAGAATCTGCTCAACAGTGGCAAGATTTTCCTGAAAACATCTTTGCATTTCAAGCAGAATTTGGCTCTGCATTTTGGAAAACATAACAGCTGTGGCTATCCCACTTGTGGCCGTGCTCTCAGACCTTTCTTTTAATCTGCAAACCCACACTTCTTATTTTTTCCCCAGCAGTACAGTTTCCAGCACAGAAAATTTAAGGCTGCTGACAACAGAATTGCTTTTCTTAGTTACCCTTCTTGGACCTATTAGATGTGGCCTGTGACCTCCTGGGGCCCAAGGCCCCACAACTCTAGACTGCATGCCCCAGAGAAGAGCTCAGTCTCTGTCAAAATTTAGAAGAATGTCTGTCAAACGTGACAGCTAAATTGGCTAGATTTATTGAGAAACTAAATTTATTTCCTCAAAGTTTGCACTGCAAGCATGCCCTGAGCCTTTCCCAGGCCATTCAGACAGAGATAAGGATTTTTCTGGAGGATGAATAAGCATAGTTTCAGGTCCATAAAGAAAACAACAGCCAACAGGAGCCAAAAAAAAGTGTGGGAAGCAATGTTTTGTTTTAAAATGTTTGAAGTGTGAATGTGCTCAGTTAAAGACTGTCAAAAATACCACCAAAAAAAAAACCCACCAAACCTCCTAAAGCCCACTGTGGTGTTAGCACATTGCAATGCTCCCGTGTTCTCCCACGTTCTCCCACGTATTTCTGTTCTTGGCTAAGACACAGCCCAACCCATCAGTCTGCAGGGAGAGAAGGGTGTTCCTTCCCTTCCTCCTGGGACTCACTGGGCAGCTGGCTCGGAACACTTGGAGTCACTTTCTTTGATGCATCCTGTAGCCAGCTCCCCTTTAAATTGGAGGGGCATTTCTGGTGGCAACCTGCACCTGGGCTTAGCCTGAGCTTCCTGTAGGGGTAGTCCTGTCTCCAGGCAGAAGGTGATGCCTTCCAGCCCTGCTTTACTATCATTCATTTAAACATGGCTGTAGAAAAAAAGAAAATATTTAATCCCAGACAAGTTAATGAACTCTCATTTTCAGCCCTTAGTCCTTTAAATAGCAGGACAGGAAGTATGAGTAACTTGCAAGATCTGACAGAAAAGGAAAGTAGCTGCTTCATTCTTTCATGGCCTGTTACCCTATTGAACAATGACGTGAGAATGTGTTGGGACAAACCCGATGAGGTGCTCTCTGCCACGAGGTGCCCATTAGGCTGTTTGTTTTTCCCCTGTTTAAAGGTGTCATTTGCCTTATGATGGATCCTGAAAATACCCAAGGTTATCACATGCCCAGCACTGGCTGAGAACCCAGAGTAGACAATTATTATTGCAAGGTCTGCCAAATGATTTGACATCTGGAAATTATCCAGTTTACAAACATATACTTTATAAAGAAGTAATGTTCTCCAGGTTTTAGGAAGGATTTGCAATATACCACAGAGGAAAAAGTCTTTTGCAAAACTAGAATGATTAAAGATTTTAATTTTTTACCCTAGCAACCCTAGTGTGAAGCACCTGGCTGGATACTCTGCTAAGACTGCTGACAGCTGTGTCATTCCAGTGCTCAGGAGATGTGTGGTAGCCACGTTCAGCAAGCAGAACAGATGGACCCCAATATCCTCTTGACTTGAATTATTTTAGACAGTCAAATCCAGAATGTTATCTTTGCAATGACCCAGGACAGATTGCTTTATTGCTGTTCAGGACATGGGTAGACTCTACTTTTTCATAGTTTTTTTCTAGTCTTCCTCACTGGAATAGAACTAAATATAAATCTAGCATGGAGGACGGGGAAAGGGAAAGGAAAAGATGTTTCAGAAATATGTGTGAAGATGCAACTAAAAGACTGCTTTAAACTGCCTCCAAGTCTCAATCTTAGCCAAAATAATTTCTCAGTATACTTTGGGGAAGACATGAGAAATGAGAGTCATCATTCATAAAAAAAAATCAGCGTGGAGAGGCCTAGCATTTTGTGTCACTTCAGCCACTGAGGAGCACATATTGATGGAATGGTGCTTTGCTGTGCTGTAAACTCAGGACAGATGGATTTCCCAAAATATACACACACATAAATCAAAAGGAAAATGACATCGAATGTTAATGAGCAACTGATTACACTGCAAATAGTGTTTTGAAGCCATGTATCTGCCACTTGTAAAGAAGACATCTCCCTGATCCAAAGCACATAAGACAATGCAGCGACAGCTTTTATCTCTGAAGAGGTGCAACTAGAGCTGTGCCATAAAATCTGTAATCTAAAAATTAAACCAGATATTGCAGTGCATATTCAGATTCAGGAAAGGCTTATACTCCTTTATTGCTAGTAAGACTAATAATAACTCTTACTATGACAAAGTTTTTATTTTTAAAGACACACATCCTCCTACTTCAGCATGCAGATTAATCTCTTCCTGCAAGTGCCTGTAACCCAGACTGAATGAGATTGTAATACACAAAGCATTATTTTGGATAAGTGCCTCGCAGATATAATCCCTTCCCAAACCCATCTGCACGTGTAAGATTGTCCTCTGATTACACGGAGGGGAATGGTCTTCCCAGGAAGGGCCAGGCAGCTATCACAGGCTGCTGTAGTAATTAATACACTTTTTCTTATCAGCATCCTGAGCAGCCCGCTCTGCCTAGATAAGGAGTTTGATGCTAAATTCAACCTTCCTGTCTCTGGGAGCTGCTTCCCCCTTCCTGTGAATGCTGTTTACATCAGGGCAGTCAGGACACGGAATTCCCAGCACACTCAGACTGCTGACTATCCCAAAGCTCCTAGCTGAAAGATGTATGCTCACTATCACATCTACTGCAATGCCTTAGAGTAAGGCCATATGGCTTGCCTTTAAATAGAGACTGAAAAATTCTATGGATACTTTATAAATACCCTAGCACATTCAAGAGTGAACATTTTTTCCCCTCTGCAGGCAATCACATTTTCTAAGCAGAGGAATTTAAGGTATGAAGGAACTAGAATATTATGTGCTGGTTTGACTGCTGTGAAAATGCCTTTCCTCCTCTCTTCCTCCCAGTTCTTTAGCAAAAAGTCCTGAAGCTGCAAGGGTTTCAATTTTACTAAACTCTCTTAAAAGGTTTCAATGTCTTTTGCTTATATTTGAATAACAGCTATAAACCACTGTTTAAGAGGGTTTTACAAGCCCTGAGTATCTTATCTCTTATATCTAAATATAATATCTATGTTAGCTATTATCTCTAAAACCTATTAACAGGAAACAGGTTTCAAAATACTACAGGAAACCCTGAAAAAGGGAATGGGGGGGATGGATTCAGCCCCATCTTCTGTGCCAGTCTGTGGAATTGCAATGATAAAAGATTCCTAGAAAGGACACCTCCCATGTGAAGTTTTGTCCTTGCTTTTGGTAAATAGTGGACATTTGAACTTCTCCCTGCAGCATGGTATTTTTATTTCTTTCACTTATGTGTGTCTTTAGTTTAGAAGCAAACAAAAACCAATGGCTTATTTCTTATCTGAAAAAATGTTTTATCAAAACATATATGAAACTTCTCAGTGTGCTACTCAGCCTTCCTTGTTCCTTTCTGCTTTACTAAACTTTTAATTCAATTGTTTCTCCTATTAGAAGAAATCAAGTAAGTAAAGAATGAAGTGTTACAGAGATCACTCACCTATGGTGTAACTAGGCTAAATTTAGATCATACTCCCTATTTTATGAGTAAAATAAGTAAACTTTAGTTTCATGGTTTAGATATGTTTGTGCTTCTAGTTAAAAGCACCTTGTAACTTCTGCAGAAACATATACAACTTCAGTGGTTATTGGAAATAATATTTACTTCCATCCACTTTAAATCTGCTTTGTACACTCAAACTTTCTGGATTCCCAAAGAACCAAAAGAGAGCTTAGAAAGTGAGACTTCATTGACCTCAGCCATGGCTCATGGATGTAGGTCTTTGGATGATTCTCATGCTCTATCTCAGACTGCTCTGCAGCATTTCTGATCTACTTTGCTTTCATTCATAGACAGGAACAACTTTTTTTTTTCTTTTTGCATTTCTAAATTTTGTACTTCTACTACTTCCTTTTAAAGAGCTGTTACCTTGGGTGATGTGCTATATCAATTTTGTACTGAACATTAGAAGATCCTAACATATGCAACCTCTACTTGCCAAGATTATTTAATATTTTCAGGGAAACTAATTTGGGCAGGGTGAAAAAAATCATAAGGCAATTCAGGTTTTCTACTGATGTTATTAGAGAATAAACATACACAAATATACCTACATATGGATACACAGAAAGTTTTTTATGCTTTTTTATGCTTCTTCTTTTATGCTTCTTTAACAAAACAGTTAAAAATTTAATCTACTTCAGTATTGGTCAAGGACTACTTGAAAACCATTTGGATGAATTAATAAAAAAATCAGTTGGAATTCCTACAGATCTGGCTACCCCACTTATAATGACACGCATAGGAGACAAATGCAAGAAGCTTTGGTCTGTTGAATGTAAATCACTATTACAGAAAAAAAAAGGCAAGTGAAGCAGAAGCCTGAACTGTAACTCTCAGCAGTGCTGCTCTGCCCTCTGCAGACTGGATTGTATAATCACATAATAACCCTGATCATGTACTTCTAAAGCACATCCAACTCAACAGAAAAAGAAGTTATCAAAGTGAATGAAACACCACGAACATCACTGTGACACTGCAAGTTCCAAATAAGTCAGGAGTACTCCTGAGGCAGCAGCTGGCTTCTGAGAAACCTCACTGTGTCCACACTGCCAATTAAGCTGGGGAAATAATTATTGCCTGAATAGCACCCATGCCTGGAATCTGAAGGAGGAAGAGGAAGTATTTATGTGTGTTACTCTAAGGTAAGCCACATGGCACTTCTGGATGGTGGAGAAACAAGTTCCAGCTCCCATATGCAGAGCAACTCCTCCCTGGTAGTAAGAATGTTTTTCTACAGCAAGACCCTGGGCACGTGGACCATAGCAAATGCTTGACTGATACACCAGGCTACCAGCACCCCTCTCTGCAAGCTGTTTAGCTATATGCCAGCCTGCACAGCACCTGCCTCCACCTTTTATCCTCAGTAAACATCCAAGAAATGTGGCAAATGCATCCACCTTTATGACCTCTCTATAATTTCTTGTGCTCTTCTGATGTCAGCTGGTAAAGAATGTTTAAGCTTATTTAATTCTCCTCTATTTGCTGCATCCCCACTGATGTGAGAAAACACACACAACAGTATTTATTGCTTCTCATGAGGTGGACAATGCTTCTGACCTAAGGACATGTCATAACCCTTCTGACAGAAAACATCATTTTTATAAGGCTTCTTTTGGATAGGAATAATACAACAGAATTCACACAACACACGATTCAGATTAGTTCCAAATTTACATTTTATTAAGTGCTGACATTTGAAAAACTTTCTCAAAGCACACATGCCAAACATTAGGCATCAGATGTGGCCCTCACAAATGAGCAGCACCTGATGTTCCTTTACTCCACCTGCCTGCAGTTATCAGGTGTCACACCACAGAAAGAACATCAGGTCGTCTGAAAAAAGAGCCTGGCAGGAAGAACAATTTGCATACACAGCTCCCAACATAGCACTTCTTGTATTGTGTGACTACCACATGTGCTGGTTACATGACCCAAAGACTCACATGTCAGGAAACAAGAGAAGTGGCAGTCTTTCAGCAAGTGGCAGCATTTGCAGAGTATCTTCAGTACAAAACAAAAATAGGTGTTTGGAAAAAAATTTTCTCTATTTGATATAAAACAGTGCAGAGCTTGCAATATGTAATATTATTATGCTTCTGTAAGTTAACTTTAATGGCAGGTTGATTCTTAATAATGACTCCTCTGAATTATATTCACCCTCCATAGTTTGCAGGTACAACAAGTGAAAGATAAGTCAGAGCAAGATATTAAAATTTGATGGAATCTCATTTTGTCATCCTTCATTGCTTTTGTTTTTTTTGAGGGATCTGCTGCAGACTAATGGGAAAGGCTAGAAAATGTCCAAGCATATCAGTAAGCAAAATAAAAGTCTTAAATTTTCACCTTGGCCATTTCACAAGTGGAAATGGTATTATTATTCCAAAGCAAAAAATTGGAGGAAAACAATGGTCACATTTATACTTAGCAACACCGTTCTCCTGTACGTCCACTTGACAACAGCTGAATTGCATTCTTAAACAGAATTCTCTACATAATCCCTTCTATCTCAGATAACCAAGACAGAAATATCACTTAGGGTCTGGACTACAACTTGAAAACCTTGTACAGTCTGACAATACCTTCATCGAACGAACATTCAAGCTCTAGTTTTACCTTTCTTTACATTCTTTTCATCCGAGGACTTTGGAGTGGTTTGTAACATGTAACTGAAGAAAGCAAAGGAAAGGAAATCAAATCTTAATACTGCTCCTCCTTCCAAGAAAAGAATTCTATCAAATGATGTAGCAATTACTCTCAAATCTAGAAATATGATAAATTCTGAAAACCCATACAAGAAGCACTATTTCTGTACCTGTTTACAACTCCCCTCACACAAAAAGCTGTCACACCCTACCACCACTCTGACCAAGGCCAGAAACAAGTTAACTACACTTAGTAGTTAAATAAACCTGATTTTTGAGGGGAATATTCAGAGTACAGGAGACACGCTCCCTTTCCAAGTCACCTAAGACTTGGTCTCATGTACTGAGATGGGAATTAGGATTTTCCCCATTTCCTGATCACAGGTTGCAAGCCCAGCTTGTTTCTACACTGTGGCACAAGTTGCAGTACAACTCTAGCCAAAAGACACCCTGTGGAACTACTTGGTCATGAGTTCCAAATAGCCTTGGAACAGAAAAGCCAAGGCAACTCAGTGCTTTTTGGAATGCATTCTTCAAGAAGAATGGAAGGCAGGATCCTTCTTCCCCAGACCTTGTTACCTACCTCTGGGTACTTCTCTTGCTCTTAGCACTGATGGTCTCTAGGCATGGGAGTTGCTTGGGCCCACCTGAAGAACATCCAGGAACACTCACTGCGTACAGCCCAGACCAGGGCTGCATCTTCACAGAGGACAGAAAGGCAAGCAGAGCTCTCCTAGGAGCTGACTGAGCATTAGTCCACTGGTCTCTGGTCCTGAACCTGCAGTTTTGGACTCCAGCAATTGAAACTTCAGCCTGAAATACTAAATTAACTGAAAAAAATACATGTCCCCAAATATGTCTACACCATCACACCAAGTCGTACCTCTCCAAAGCCAAAGCACCTCTGACTCTACAGCAAGGCTGTGTGGGCACTGGCAGGTGCAGTCTGGAGTGCTGAAGAAGCACTGCCAGACTTCCCAGGCACACTGCTGGGCCTCTGCAGGTTCTAAAACAAGCACTCATGGAAGGACAAGGTGAGCAGGGTGCACAGTGCACAATGCCTCTGATCACTACTGAAATCTGCTCTTTCAGAGGGTGCCAGACACAGGAATTGCCTCTTTAAGACCACACATTGTTTTGAAAAAGCTCAGAAACAGAAAAAATATACAGATTAGATCCATGAGCAAAACTTCAGAGGAAGGGAAGTGGCTCTGTAAAGCTAGAATTGCCCAAAGTAAGTAATTCTGAATTTATCTGTACAGATACACATACTGCACAGCAAAACCACTGACAGAAATCCCATATTGAGACACTTTTCAATGTAGTATATGACAGAACTGGTTATTCTTTCCTCCCTCTCCCCCTGCATAAAACTCAAATCTATCTTCTGTTATTTATACATAATGAAAAGCTCATAAACTACAGTGACATTGACTGTAAGCAAGACAATGCACCAAGTAACAACATTACTGAGGGACAGTGTTGCAACAGGACAGTTACACTTTCTGAATACAAATTTTTTTTAAAGAGAAGCTGAAGTGAAAGCTAAGTGAAACTGGAAAAAAAATCTGAATTTGAACATCAGTGGGGATACATATTTTCTCACTCTTAAAAGCCTGAGCCTTTTTCCCTTGAAAATACCCTTCAGAATCTCTTTAAAAATTGTGTATTTAATGATTGCACAATAACTTGTTCATCTCTTTAGCAGTGGGGGCTGAAGAGAAATCCAAGAAATTCATGGTAGTAGAAGTCCTTAGTCAGCAGAAAGTGCTCTGAAGAAAGCAGTAGGAACTGGAAGAAAATTTTCAGCACATACAGTTTTGGCTACTGGTGGGTAAAAGGAAGTAAAGTTTTGAGGTATGCTGGAACCTTTAAGATGAGAGCCGATCCCACAGTAATTTTTAAAGAGATAAACAACCATTTGCTCATCAACAACTATGGGCAAAGCAGAAGAACAGGATTCACTTCTGTGCAGAGATTCATATGCTCGTGTGTCATGGTTGTTTCCCAACCCAACATTTTGAGTCCAAGATTGTGCAGACATGGGAAATAAGAGTCTCTGCTAGATGGGAGGAACAGTCTCAAAGGTGCTCTGCCCATACTCAAATCTGTTATCTCTTCTTTTCTTTAACATTACTGAGGATGAACTTTAACCTCATTTAGCTTCCAGAAAGCCTCCAAGTTGGTTATTTCTCCTAATAATTCAATTCCCCACACTGCTTGCAAGACAGTTAAATTGGGGAAAAAAAAAGTTTTCAGGTTGAAATCTGGGTATTATAACTTATTTCTAGATCTCAATATTCAATTTTCCATCTGTTCTCAGAAAACTGGGTAGGAAACAAATTGATTTTAAGAGACATTTCTATACAAGTAGGTATCCCACACAAGGAGACTTCATTCTCCATGTTTACCACAAACCCACCGAAGCTGCTGCTCTGTTTGGAGGTCAGTTAATTCATCAATGGATCTCCAGCTGCACTGACAAGCATATGCACGTGCTCCTTTCTTCTTTATCATCTTTGCTCTTAGTTTACTGAGCTCAGGCATGTTATTCCTGCCAAAGAAGTGAATTCATCTTAGGATTGTGCTGGGTTGTTTTGGTTTTTTTGAAAAGAAAAAATATTCATGAGGCCATTTCAAATCAGAAGACATCTTAAGGACAATTCTGCGTACCACTGTCACAGATGAATTTAGGGATATACTTGAATTCTGTTTTGAACACAATCCCTTCCTGAGAGCAGTCTCAGTGTGTAGTTTCTGTGTTCTCAGATCAACCACAGATTGATGTTTCTGTAAACAATGTTATCTGTTGGGTTTAGAGACTTCCAGTCAGCCTTCAGAGAAAGAATCAGGAAGAAAACCAGGCAGAGATAATTCTTGTGTTAAAAACTACCCAAAAATGTATTTATCTTATCAAACTTACTGTAAAAATTGCTATGCATAATGGGTACAATTACAGAGTTAAACTTTCCATCAGGAACTGCTACCTAAGGTGATCATTAAAATGACTGAAATGAAATGGCCATAAGAAGGTAGAGTCTACGTCAAACCAGAAATAACACCTGTGCAGCCACCAACCACAACCAATGAAAAATCATGCGATGACAAAAACAAATTGTTTCAAAAAACAAGTGAAAATGTAGCATTTCAGCTATCTCTGCTCTCATGATCTCCTCCTGGCCACTGGACACTGAATTGCTCAAAAACATTAACAAGCCAAATTGAATAAAGAAAACCAAAAACAAGTATCAAGGGAAGAATTTTTAGAAAAAGAGATCAGATAGCTATTGATGGAAGGAAAATGTTTAATCTTGAAGTTTGCTTTCTAAAATTCAGGTTTTTCAGAATAAACAGATAAATATCTTGCTAAAGATTACAGATTTTAATCAATGTTACAAGTATCTGATACTAATGCCATGTGTTTTTTTTCTTTCGTTTCATTTATTGATTTCAAGATCTGAGAGGCAAAATGATTTTGACTTTGGGTAAATAAAAGAATCCCACTTTTGTTTAAATCTTTTCTTCTACCAAACTAATCTTAGGAGACTAGTGCAGCATGGTATTTTTAAAGCTGCTTTAATAATAGGAAAAATGATGGTATTCAATAAGAAATATGAATTTTGAGACTGTAAGAAAAATACAGGAATAACCAAAGATGTAACACAGGAAAAATAATGGAAAAGGGCCCGGTATCTCCACTAATGTTCTTCTCTGACTGTCACATCACTGTCCAAGCACATACCCTGAACACACACACCTCTTCTTCTTTCTTTTGGGCACACACAGAGACTGTACTAAAATAAGAGGAATCCTAATTTGATGTCTATTAGGAACATGCCTACTACACTACCTTTCACTAAGTCTTGGCATTAGCTTTAGAGAAACTGGAAATAAGAACTGCTTACTTTTAAGTCTTCAAAAACTATTTAAAGAATTAAAGACATCACAATATAATCAGAAAAACGAAAATCCCAGCTCTCCATTTAACCAAACCTTGCTTCAAGAAAGAAATCTGTTAAGAAATAAAGCTATTTGATTTTCACTGAACATGACAGCACACCTGATAGTGGAAAACAGAACATCTGACTTGAAACCATCACAGTATGACTGAAGGTGACGTGCAAAGCACATACTGAACAGTCTGCATTCATGTTGATGGCATTGCAGATACACTGCACTGAGCTGGTGGCAGAGTCCAACCCACCCCATGGACTACCTGCCTATTTCAGCAATGAGCTAGCCTTTTGATCCATGAAACTTGAACTATTTTTAAAAGCAGAGGGAGAATCATGGGAGAAGCAATAGAAACGGATGAAAACAGATTTTGGGAGATGTTGCTTCCCCCTCCCCACAGACTGCCCCACCTGATCCCAAACAGGTAGCATGCATGTCTCTTTTTATGTGGCACAGCTGTGCTAAGGGCTTTTCATGTTTCCTGTTCTTATTGAACCCCAAAGCACAGTAGCACAACACTAATACCCACCCCAGACACACCTGAAGAAAAGATAATCACAGGACTGATCCCAGATGTAGTCATTGAAAAGTGACACACGGAAGTCACAAGCAGTACAACGTAGCTGATCACATGTTCTGGACAAAGAAGAACAAACAATCAGAGAAGCTGACTGACACAATAAACATCCATCATATATGGGTCAGAGTACAGCACTCAGAAATAATGCTTTTACATCTCTGGCATGTTCAGAATTATGGTGTGTGATTTAATTATACATTCATGTATTATTTTTACAGGTTCCTATCCTCACTGAACACATAAATTGATACTCACTTGATATATTCTCTTTAGTCTTCCTCACTGGTACAGCATGTAGGCAGCACCCAAATATATATAAACCTCTTCAGAGGCTGAAGACACAATTACTACAAAAAATGCCACATGGAAAGGTGGTAATGTTCTATAGGATGTTGTGGATAAATCATCAAAGTACCTCTTCTGCTAAATTCAGCTGCAATTGCAAAGCACTGTGACCATTTTCAGTTCAGTTTCTGGGATGATTTCAACCAGCCCACGGATTTAAGTCACATACTTGGCATCACACAGAAAGATGAAGAGAGGCAGGGAAAATGAAGCAGCAATCTCCTTAACTACTTGTTACTGATTTTTGGTTTCATGTCTCATTTGCAAGCATCTTTCAACACCTCAAATAAACAAAAGGTCAAGCGGTCAACAACAGAGGACTGGAAGGGATCAGCTGATTTCAACTGCAGGCACTTACAGGCAGCCACTTCTTTAGATGACTGTAAGGCTGTCCTGCCTAGTTTAAATGCAGAATTTTGTACCACCACAGAAACACAGCTGTGAATAAAAATAATGATAAAGCAAGTAGCACATATTTTTTCACGTTTCCTACCTTTTTGATATGTTTGTTCCTATCCCAGCTGGTGAAAGGCTTCCACCTAGGTACACTGGACAGCATCTATACAGATTCATTAAAAAATATTAAATTATAGCAAAACAGGTTGGAGAAAGCAGTACAACATTTATTCTAGTTTAACAGCATGATATTTTTAAAAATTATTTTTTAAATATAGGCAAAGCATCCAAATGCTTGTAAATGATAGAATTTTAACATTTCCATTATCAAAGTGTTAAAAAAACCCCAACAAAACTCTACAAAAATCACTCTCTATCTCAATTATACAAGGGGCTACATATTGCAGCATTTGATAAATGTATATGTCCTTAAGGCAAAGAAAGATGTTGTTCAATAGTTTAAATAATTAATAAATTTATAATAATTAATTTTGACCACATGAAAACACACTAACAATTTGAAATTACTTGTTTATCTTTGTTTTTCTTTAAAAAGACTGTCTCTCTTCTCAGTGTCTTTCTTAAGAAATGTCAACACAGATTAAACAGCAGCAGTATTATTAGACTGAGAAGAAGTTATAATCTATAATATAATCAAGCAATGGCCCTTGCGCCTGAACATTTTGCACCTACTTTTTCCCACGTGCCTGTACAACAACACTATTTCTTTCCGGTGTGAGACTTGCAGAATTGGACTTCAATTTCTGTTTAAAAACAACCAAAGAATAAAATGCAGCATTACAGCAAAGTCACAATATTCTGTTTTACTTAATAAGCAGAAGCCAGAAAATCTCAGTCACAGAAGAAGAGGACTACTACTTTGGGAATTTTTTTGTTCAAGTTTGTGAGGCTCTGAAGTAACAGGTAAGCAAGGAACAAGGCTTCTCTTCCCACACTGAATTTCCAGCTCTGGCTGATGGAATTCTGCACCACACGATCACTTAGACTTTACAATCAAGACTTAGTATTTCACTCTCTCCTTTTAATAATTTTGTTTTTAAAACCAATTTTAATTTCGAACCCTCTCCTTCAATGTTTTTTAGCTTTTGTTTCATTAAAACCCATCAAGAACTTCGACTATTCAAAAAGACAGAGTCTTTGAAAGGTTTCTTATTTGCTGCACACAGAAGAGTTTATTTGAGCTCCAGAATATGAGAACTCTAGATCCTAAATGGGAGTTCTAGGGATATAAAATGATAGAATTATATGAATTTACTGGCATAATTCTCTCTCCCTCAGATGTACAGAAGTATTTTTTGTTGGTTCAGATTTAGCCACACTGCAAAAATTCAGACAAACAAAACCAATGTCACTCGTGAAAATAAGGGGATCTGCAGGACGTTATGAAGTATAAGTAACACCACTTCCTACTGCTGATACCCAAATGAATACCTATTTTCAATGCCTTCTATCACTGTAACTGTCCTGAAAATGTAAATTTGCAGCTTCATCTCTATCCCCTGCTGTGAAATGAGAGGACATTTGCAGAGGATACAAAATGGTGAGCAGTGGTTGGTGTGTCAGATGACTGAGCAGCCATTAAGAGAGACCTCAAATGACTTCTAGAAATGGGGTGAGAAGAATCTCTTCAAGTTCAGCTAAGGTGAAATGCAAACTCCCACCCCAGGGGAGCAATAATCCTTATGCAGAGAACACCATGTGGGCTGACCAGCCAGAAAGCAGCTTTGCAGAGAAGGCTGTGGGAAATTCAGTCGATAACAAGTTGACCATGAGCCAGCAATGTGCCCTTGCAGCACAGAGGGCCAACAGTATCCTGGGATGCATTAGGAGGGATGTTGCCAGCATGTAACAGGGAGGTGATCCCTGCTCTCTACTCAGCACTGATGAGACAGAATCAAAAGAATAATTTCAGCTGGAAGGGACCTGCTCAAAACAGGGTCAGTTTCAGCAGCATGCCAAGGACTATGACCAGCTGCATTTTGAAAATCTCCACAGACCAAGACTCCACAACCTCTCTGTGAAGATTGTCCCTGTGTTTGATCACCCTCACAGTAAGAAAAGTGTTTTCTTGTCTACAGATGGCATTTTGTGTGTTTCAGTGTACGCCCATTGACTCTTGTCCTGTCACTGGGCACCATGGAGGGGAGTCTGGCCCCTTCTTTACTACACCCATAGCTATTTACACACATTGGTAAGATCCCCCTGTAGCCTTCTCTTCTCCAGACTTCTCTCTCTCAGCTGCTCCTCATATGACAGGCATTTCAGTCTCAATCTCCATGGGCTGTTGCTGGAGGTTCTCCAGCAGCTCCATCTCTCTCTTGTATTTGAGAGACCAGGGTCACATTACTCCAGACACAATCTCACAGATGTGTCTGGAGCACTATGTCCAGTACAAAAGAGGCATGGGCATAATGGAGTAGGTCCAGGAAAGTACCATGAAGGTCATTAAAGATTTAGACCATCTGACATCCAGGTATAAGCTAAGAGAGTTGGAATAGTTTAGCCTGGAGAAAAAAACATGGTCAGGAGAACGTTATGAAGGTAGGTCATGGAAAAATAAAGAAGATGTAGCCAGACTCCTCAGTGGGGATCACTGACAGGAGAGGCAATGGGTGCAAACTGAAGTACAGGAATTTCCACTCAAACGTACAAAAAGTCTTTACAACTTGTGGGGGCCGTCAAACACTGGAACAGGCTACTTAGAGAGGCTGCAGTCTACATCCTCAGGGATAATGGAAAGCCACTTGGACACAGCCCTGGGCAACTGGCTCTAGGCAGTCCTGCTTAAGCAAGTGGTTGGACCAGATGATCTCCAGAGGTCCCTGTTCCAACTGCGACCATTCTGTGACTCTGGGCACTGACACTACACTCTGTTTTGAACTAGCACATCCTTTAATTGCCTGTTAGTGTCTGGGTAAGAACACCTGCTTATATCTCTCCTGTTCCTCACTACAGCATTACTGCATTTTCCTTTCTGCTTTATTTTCCAAGTTTATTCTATGGCTTGTTTTCATTAATTTTTAAAAAGTTTTGCTTTAGAAGTTTTGGCTTATGGTGCTTTTACTTCCATTGTTGAACCTGACTTGTTCTGCATTTCTCCAAACCCCTACTCACCGGAGGTGTTTTGGTAAAGCTGCTGTCATTACAGATTTCATCAATTATGTCGTCTAGATCTTCTTCGCTGCTGCCAGCACTCATTAACACTTTAGCTGATCTGAAAAACAAATAAATCAGCATTCATTTTTGTAGCAAGACTACAGAAATTCTAAGAACTGTGAGTTAAAAAATATAAATAGTTACAGCCTTTTTCCCCTAATATTTTTGTAATATCTCAAGTAGGCCACCCAAATCATGACTGAACAGATGTAAACTGCAGGATAACACCTTTCAGTCACTGTTGAGTTGTCCCACCATAAGTCTTATTTATGCTTGCTTCTTTTACTTCCAACCACTCCCAACCATGAATAAAACTATGACTGTATAATCCCTGCTACACTTACTGAGCAATTAATTGGACAAGCCTGATTTTTCACATTTAGCTTCAGCAGCAGGAATATGATAAGGTCACGGGAAGGTCTCTACTCCAGCTACACAACTGCAGGGGTCCTGAAGAGAATTCCTGCCGAACAGGATGCATTTAGAAAGATCACCTGCACTCAACACTCAAGTCTGCTGTTTGCTAGCTCCTTGTCGAAGAAAGAGAGGCCTGCAGTACTGCTGCATTAACCAGCCAAGAACAAATCTACTCCTGAGAAAGAAGAAAGCAGCGTATTTTTTTTTTCAAGATTGGAATTAGATGGACTAAAATAAGGTGCTCATCTCACCATTATGCAAACAATGTGCAAGTCCAGTAATGTGGTAAAAGGTAGTGGTCTTGCATTAGTCATTGGATTCTTCCAGATCCTTTCCTGAGACTCTGAAATGGGTATTGGGTAAGTGCTCAGCAGCTCACCTGTGGACACATCTGGCCAAGCCTCTCTGGGCCACACACCAGACCCCAAAGGGAGCCTGAGATGTCTATGAGGGCTTGGATGTAAACCTGATGGTCAGGATGGAAACCCAAGGGCAGGAAAAGATGCCTGTCAGGGCCAGGATGAAAACCTGATGTTTGGGATGGAAGTCTGAGGGCAGGCTGGGAACTTGGACACAGAATGCTTAGCAGTATTGTCAGCAATGACCCTGTCAGGACTGAACTTACAAAATCACCATTTTGAAAATTGTGTAATTTGAAGCACATACCTCAAAGTGTAGCATGTAAGTTAAGTGCTTACTGTAGCAGATATGGTTAATAAAGGATGAACAGAAAAATTATGAACAGAGAAAAACAGTCCCGAGGGAAGAGCATGTAGCTGTGTCAGGGGAGGTTTAGGCTATCAGGAAAAAGTTCTTCACCCAGAGGGTGGCTGGGCACTGGAACAGGCTGCCCAGGGCAGTGGTCACAGCACCAGCCTGACAGAGCTCAAGAAGCGTTTGGACAATGCTCTCAGGCACAGGGTGTGACTCTTGGGGTGTCCTGGGCAGGGCAAGGATTTGGACTTTGATGATCCTTGTGGGTCCCTTCCAATGCAGAACATTCTGTGATCTCAATGAAATGACTTAAGTATGAAGAGAATAAAAACTTTGATAATTAGCTATTGCTAAAGTTCTTCCTGCTCTAAATCGCGAGATTTATAGATATTTGAGGCCAGTTATATACAGACAGCTACCATGAGGTCAGTGACTGAGCCAAGTAATCCCCAGCCCTAACCGAGAGGCAAATTAGTGCAGCTTTTAACGCCATATTTAATCCAAGGTCGCGGTACACGCAGGAGACAAAGACTGTTTGAAGTAACTAAACTCGCTGGCACACGCTTTGGGTCTTTAACAAACACGGGCCGTAGGTGACCCTCGCCGGCCGCCGGCCCGGTTCCGGCCCCTGAACCCGCGTATTTTGGGCTCCCGAGAGGTCTGACCGCACGGGGCAGGCGGGGACGGGCGGCGCGCCTGGGCCCCTGGCCCGGCGGGGAGTGTTGTGAGGGCGGCGGGACCGCGGCGGGACCGCTAACCTGCCCTCCTTGGCCGCCGCGGGCTCCTCCTCGCCGCCGCCGCCGTGCCGGTGCCACAGCCGCC
>VYXF01011925.1:13932-24837 GCA_013397295.1 Polioptila caerulea
GACGTGGGCCGTGAAGGACACGCTGCTGCGGCTGCGGCAGCCCGTGGGCCAGAGCTACGCGGCCGAGGCCCAGGCCCACGGGCTGCAGGTGCAGCCCGAGGCTCTGGGGCGCTCCTTCCGGGAGGTGTACGGAGCCCAGAGCCGGCGCTTCCCCAACTACGGCCACGGCCAAGGGCTCAGCTCCCGGCAGTGGTGGCTGGATGTTGTCAAACAGAGCTTCAGGCTCTCGGGCGTGCAGGACGAGGCAGCCCTGACGAAGCTGGCAGAGAAGCTCTACCGTGACTACTGCAGCTCCCACAACTGGGAGGTGCTGCCGGGAGCCGCCGAGACCCTGAGCCGGTGCCGCCAGCTCGGCTTCCGCATGGGAGTCGTGTCCAACTTCGACAGCCGGCTGGAAGTCATCCTCTCGGAGTGCAACCTGCGGCACCACTTCGAGTTCGTGCTCACCTCCGAGGCCGCGGGCTTCGCCAAGCCGGACGGGAGGATCTTCGAGCAGGCGCTGCGGCTCGGCTCGGCCCGCCCTGAGCAGGCGGCTCACATCGGGGATGACTACAGCCGGGATTACCGGGCAGCCCGGGCCGCCGGCATGCACAGCTTCCTGCTGCGGGCGGCCGGGCAGGGCGAGGGGCCAGAGGTGCCCCCCGAGCACGTCCTGCCCACGCTCAGCCACCTGCTGGCTCGCATCGAGAAGGAATAGCTGCGGTTCGGAGGGGTCCAGTGCTGCTGCCGAGTGCTGAACTGTCCTGACATGAGATTCCTTGCTGCCAGGTGGGCTTGGAAGAGCAAGTCTGAGCTGCCTATGGAGCAGGAGGAGTGTTCATGCAATAAAACATTTCTGATGCCCAACAGTGATGTGTTTCATGGCTCTAAAAACACCACAGAACAGGATCAGCTGTGGTGTCTTCCCCTAACAGGGCTGGGACTGGGTCACTCTAGAGGCTCGTTCTGGCAGGAGATGGAGGCAGATACTGAGGTTTATCCCTTCTCAGTCACCCCGGGGACAGGCTCAAGCATCTCCCAGTACAAGTGCTGGCCCTGTCCCAGGGAAGATTTGCCCACACAGAGCACCCAGGACAACCCCACCCAGGCCCTGCACCCTCAGTGTACCCCAGCTCTGCCACCTCACCAACATCCCCCCTTCCCAACAGCGGTAGGCAGGCAGGACGTGCCTGCAGGAATCCTGTTGTGGGCAAAACGGTCTGGAGATGGGCAATTTCACTTAATGAATTGCCAGTTAACAACCTTTACTGATTTGGGTAGTGAGAAATAAAGATGACCCTTTAAAGATGATTTTAAACCCCTTTCTCTGGCTCAACTCCAAGCCTACACCTCTCCTTCCTCTCTGCCTGCTGCCATCAGCTCTCCGTGTTTGCACCACGTTAGACTCAAACCCCCCTCCCTTGGGACACTGAGTTTTGGTTTCTTTGTGCTGCTCTTGGCTTGTTCCTCTGCTTGGACATGACCAGAGCCCCTCAGCAGTGCCACTGTCCCGGCATGGTTCGCCCACAGGGGACAGCCTCCTGCACTGTCCCTGCTCTGCAATAGGGTAGCTCCTCCCAAAAGCATCTCCAGATGTGTCCCAATCAGGGAATCACAGAATCATTCAGGTTGATAAAGACCTTTAGGATCGAGTCTAGCTGTTCCTCCAACACTGCCTAGACCACCATTAAATCATGTCCTCAAGTGCCACTTCCACAATGTCTTTTAAACCCCTCCAGGGATGGTGACTCCATCACTGTCTTGGGCAGCCTGTTCCAGGGCCTGGCCACCCTTTCAGTGAAGAAATTTTCTCCACTATCCAACCTAAACTTCTAGCACAACTTGAAGCTGTTTCCTCTTATCCTTTGATTGTTGCTTAGGAGCAAAGCCTGAAACCCTCCCGGCTCCACCCTCCTGTCAAGGAATTGTAGAGCATGGTATGTCCCTTTCCACAGGCCTCCTCCCTGCCATTTCTCCATACATATCTCTCACTATTTCTCCTCTTTTCTCCAGCCCACCAGCAGACTGGAAAGCTGCCTTTGGTGAAATCAAATAATTCATCTAGGAGCAGCTGGCCTAGCCAGGCATTCCCAAATTCCTTACCCCAGCACAGGGCATAGGCTCCAGGATGAGAGGAAAGCTGCAGGAAACACGCGAGGAACAGGTGTAGTGTGAAGGCAGGTGTTGTCTGAAGGCCCCTGGACACAGCCCACAGCCCTGCCCGGGCTCCCTTCCCCCGGGGCACTGCACAGAGCACACAGTCACACACGGCCGAGCGAGATGCTCTGGTGTGCCACGGCAAAGACAGGGTACACGGGCTCCAGGAAGGCCTCACGGTGGGAGAAGAGGATGGCGCAGGAGTCGGGGTCGTAGAAGAGCAGCTCCCCCCCTGCAAAGTCCAGCAGGACCCCGATCTCTGTCGGGGCCTTGATCAGCTCCACAGGCTGGGGCTGCCCCGCGTGCAGGAAGCGGAATTCTTTGTCATAGCGTGAGAACACCCAGGAGGCAGCGTTGAAGCCCAGGCGGCCTTCGTTGGCAGAGCCCTTCCTGGGCACAGAGCTGTAGCAAACCCCCAGCTTGTAGGCACAGCTCTGCTCCACGCTGACCTTCCAGGCACAGACCCCCGAGTGGAAAGGTGCAGTGGCCAAAGCATTGGGCCAGTGGTCAAACCGCTCGGGGCAGTCCGAGTCCACCTTTGCTTTCTTGGGACTGAAGGTCAGGGTTCTCTTGTCTTCTGACAGGCTGAGGTGAGGGCTCAGGGTTTTCTCATCGATATGAATCTCCTGTGAGCCTGCAAGAGAAGCCACATGGCAATCACTGACTCAGTGGCAACCACCTGAGGTAGTCATGGGCCATGAGAAACACAAGCACAACCACCCTCTCCTCACACACTGCTCCTGGGGCCCCATCTGCTCCCCAGGGTGACAGTGCTGGGGGCTCAGGCTGGCTGCCACAGTTTCTCCTCTCCAGAACAAGGCAGAGACTCATCAAATCCCAGACACACCAGACACCTCTCCACCTCGCACATCTTCCTCTGACTTTTGCCTGACTCTCCACAGAACAGAACTCAGCAGGTTTGGTTCACTCCACTTTTGGGAGAGATCCAAACCTAGTTCCTGTCCTTCCCCACCCCCATGGTGGGTGAGCAGGACCTGGCTGCTCCTCCCCCAGCCAGGGGAGCCAAGAGCCTGGCAAGACTGGGAGGGCTGTGTGCAGAAAACCTGCAAAGCCGGAAAAACAGGACTGGAGAAATCGCTTTCCTGCTACAAAGCCCCAGGTGTTATCAACCCACCCTGAGGTGCTGGGAGCAGCGCAGGGAGGTGGCACCAGGCTTAGAGCTGAGCATGGCTGTGACCAGATCTGGCTTTGCTGTGAAGGAAGAGGGTGCCCAGCTGCACAAACCCAACCGGTAGCAGCCCAGGCTGGCCAGAGGACATGGCACCCACTGTGAGTCTGCACCACTTCAAAATCATGGAATCACAGGACTGTCAAGGTTGGAAAGACCTCTAAGATCATGATGCCCTGCCCTGGCTGCATGCTTCTCCCTGAGACCCCTCTGTGGCTCTGTAGGCTGTGGAACTGCACAAATGTGTCCCTCAGTCCCTAAATTTGCGAAGCAGGGATGAGGCTGATGCCCAGTGGATTCACCTGCTCCTGAGGAGACCCAGTTCCTGCCAGCAGGTGCCCCTCCTTGCCCTGCCTTCCCCCACCCTCACTTTATTCGTTTTAGGTCTTAAACCAACATGGAAACAGGGCTGGAGGGGTGACTCTGTGGCTCTCCCATCCCTGTCATGCCAGCGCCAGCCGTTGGCCAACACCCTCTGCTCAGCATCCACCACGCAGCACCATGAGCCCTTAAAGAACAAAAGGATGACTTCAGCAGGGTTATCTCAGAGCCCAGCCTGCTCCAGGACCCAGGTCAGCATCCCTCTAACAGCAAACAGCACCCAGCAGCAGCAATGCCCCAGGGTTTCCTTGGCTGCACCTGCCCTGGCAGACGAACCGAGACTGAATTATCCCTTTGCAAATCAGTGCCACGCACCTGTGCATGATAGGTAGGAGTTATTGCAAGCAAGACTGAGCCCAAAGAGGAGCTGAAGCCAGCATTTCCTTCAGCAGGAGCTGCCAGCCTCATTCATCTGATGATTTATTTCCCCACACAGCAGCCAAACCTGAGCTCTCCACAGGGTTCTGGGGCTGCCCACGCTGCTGGTGTGCAGGGCAGCTTTCCAGGAAGCCAAATGCTGCTCTGAATTCATAGAAAACAGAGCAGCACCAGACTTTATCTACCTCTGGCAGAAGGAGAGCACTAAACCCCCTGTTGTGCAACACACAGCTAACCTAGGGCTGCATCCTGGTGGTCCATGCAGGGAAACACCACCCCAGTGACACCCACATTGCTTTGCTGTGGAATTGCAGTTCCAGGGGAGCATCTGAGGGAGAGCAAGTGCTGGCAAAGTAACAGCAGAGTAATTCAGATCAGCAAATTTTGTCCCCCACACAAGTGTTTTGTCATGACTAAATCTGATTTTCACATATAATTCTGGTGAATTATTCCACTGGGAATTCACCTCACCCCCAAGTCTATTTTCTCTGCCTCCTGTATCCATCAGGGCCTTGGGACATGAGGGATAGTGGGACAATAAATTACCATGGTTAACAGCTCTGGGAAGCACATTTGTGTGAGCTCCAGCACATCTGACTGCTTTTAAAAATCCAAGTTCCCATGAACTAAGATCCTTCCTAAAACGGTGCCAGAAGATTTACATCATCCTGTGGTGCAAGAAAGAAGCTGCCAATCACAGAGGTGATACAGAAGCCTGGATGCCACGTGAAGGCATCAAAGGAATCATGTTTATTTTTGAGAGTGAAATGGAGGCCCTTTTGCAGCTGCTTTCCAAGTTTTTTAGAGGTTATGGGGTGAGCCATCAAAGCTTGGAATTTTGTTTTCAAGCAAACAAACAAGACAGCCACCCGCTCACCTTTGGGAGAAGGGAGCACAGAGTGACACCTCACATTACTGAGTCTTAAGGCAAGCTCAGACCACTGCTAATATGAAACCTCTAAGGCTTGGTCCAGGGTGGCCTGTGGACTGATGAGATCCACAGGGATACACCAGGCATCCTGAGTGTGCAGTAATGACACATGAAATGTAACCACACACTCAAAAGAACCCAAACAGAATGAAATTCCTGTGTAATAAGTGCATCAGCACAACCAGCCCAAGAATCAGATGCCCTAAAGTCTTTACATTTCACAAGGATACTGTTGGGAGAGGAGTCCTTACAAAAACCCTGTCACAACAAACAAAATTAGGGAAAGGCTTCCTGCTTGACCCCATGGCTCTGAACATTGACAACCAGCTTGACTGATTCTCTCAGGAAGAATTTCTTCACTGAATGGGCTGTTAAATACTGGAAAGGACTGCCCAGGGAGGTGGTGGAATGACCATCCCTGGAAGTGTCCAAGGCATGACTGGACATGGCAGTCAGTGCTCTGGGCTGGGTGACAAGGTGGTGATCACAGGTTGGATTGTGATCACAGGCTGGATTGGATGGTATTAGAGGTCTTTTCCAACCCAAACAATTTTGGGATTCTGTGACACTGGCAGTGCACCACTGCAGGGGCTGGCATAGAATCACAGAGTGACTTGGGTCAGAAGGGACCCTAAAGATCATCTAGTCCCAACCCCCTGCAGGGACATTCCTCAAATGCCAGCACTCACAGATTAAGGGGGAAATTAATCACAGGAGAGCAACACCAGAGTTTGCAGTAGATAAGCACATGATGGTAGGGTTTGACAGGCACAGACTCTCAAGCTAATACTTAAAACCATGAGAGCAACAAAAGCATGAAGTGCAGACCTTGGAGACAGACCTGGAAACAGAAAAAAAACTGGGAACAGCTCATCAGAATCACAGCAAGATGAGCAGAAATTAGAAGTTTGTATAGAAGCTTTGGAAAAACCACCCAAGGCATTGTTCACAAGGCAAATTATTGAAAGATGTTGCCATCTCTGAGAAACAAAAAATACATTTGAAATACTCTAACAACTGACTGAAAGCCAAAATAAAAGCAAACATTTCACAACCAGCCATTCAAGCACATCACAGCTGGAGGAAAAATGTCTTTCCTACTTAACAGTCAGCACCTACCAGGTAAACCAGTCCCAGAGCCTGTCAGTGGCCTGGCAAATGCCCCCAGTGCACCTGTACAGCAGGAGCTGAGCCAGAGCACAAACAGCTCTAGAACCACCAGCTCATGCACAGACACAACCTCAGCTTGTGAGCAGAATGCTGCTCCATTTACTCACTGCCCCCTGCACTGGGCAGCCTCACAGACATCCCACAGATGAAATGACCCTCTCAAAGTCCCCAGCAGCCCAGTGCTAAACGTTTTGAACAGAGATTTCTGTGACAGAGACTCCCACAGTAGCATCAGCTTCACTGCTGTCACCCAGAGACCCAGGAAACAGCAAAAGAAACCACACAACGTTAAAGCAACAGAGCTGATAAAACACACAATCTTTTCAAACTCCAGTTCTTCCCTGAGCCACAACCTGCTTGGAGCCCCCACTGCACCCCCTACATCTCCCACAGCTGCTGCTGCCTCCCTGCAAGGACTCCAAGAAACAAGCAGGGGCTGGGAGAGCAGAGGGGCAGGACACAGCTGAGGAAGTTTGGACACGGCATGAGGGTGTTTCTCTGGGCACAACACAAGTGAGGCTGCAGGAATCCCTGGAGCATGTGAGATCTGACCAAGACACTGACCTGTGAGGCAGCAGAGCACAGCACAGGCCCACAGTCGATGCAGCAGTGGACTCTGAACACAGGTCTGATTAAAGTTTAACTTCAGGGACTCCTGTGGTTCCAAGATTCCCTCCGCCACCTCAGTCCTAGCAAAGGAAAACATGAGTTGTTTCAAAATAGTGATTTACTGTGCTGGGAGGTGTTTAAAAGGTCACGAGGAGGTATGGCAGAGGCTGAGGGAGCTCTGGCTGCAGAGAGACCACAGCAGGGGTGTCTGGGCCAGCTCTCACCCCGGATGATACTTTCAGTTGGCTCTGCTTACAGTTCCTCATGAAAGGGCTGCAGTGTTGTAAAACACATCCCAGCAGCCTGAGTCAACAGCTCCTCACTCAGCAGACACAGGGTAAATAAATGTGTCTGAGAGCAGCTGTCAGGGTACCAGGGGAGCACAACGAACAGGCAGAGAATCGGATTTCCCTCTATTGCCAGAGCCCCACGGTCTGGGCACAGGACACCAGGTTTCACTCAGCACAGAGCCAGGGGTTGGCTGGCTCCTGTGGCCTGCAGGACACACAGAACTCCTGCTTGTGAGGACAGGCTGTGGCACAGGCTGCTGGGGATGTGCTGTGGCACATTCCATACTCTCTGCAGGCACAAATACCCTCACAGACCCTCTGGGCAGCACAGTACAGCCAGGGCCAGCACCCTCACAGCAGCCACAGAAAAAAAATGACTTAAATAAAATTAAATAGATCAAATAAAAACACAGCCACCAAGGTGCTTTCTCAAGAAGGGCAGCCCATTGTCACTGATAGGGCTGTTGGGGACACTGAGACCTGCACCTGGCTCTCCCAGCCCGTGCAGAGCTGGGGAGATGCTGTGCCAGCCACCTCCTACACAGACCACAGACCATCCCACCTCCTGCCAACAGCCTGACACAGGCCTGCTCCATCCCCCAGCAAGCTCTGTGTTTTTCTAAGGAGCTGCAGAAGTTCTCCTATAAGCAAGGACTGCTGATCTAGGAAAGCACATGGAGCATCTCCAGGTGCAGCACAGCACACGGAGCAGAGACAAGAGGCCACGCTGGCATCTCTGTGCTCTGTCCTTGTCCACAAGGTGCCTGGGTCATGGCACACAGCCCAGGAGCTGTGGGGATGCAGGTGTGGAGCAGGAAAAGCTTGGAGCAGGATCAGGGAAAGGACCAGGAGCAGCCAGGTACTGACCTCTCAAAGATCTCTTGTTCTGCACGCTGGGGACAAGGAGAGAAAGAGTCATTACCACTTAAATCCCCACAGAAGACACCCCAAACACAGCAAACCCAGGACCCAGGGAGCAGTGTCCCCCTTCCTGACCCAGAGAAGCCACCCCTCACCCCAACCCCAGCCCTGGGGAGCAGCAGGAGCATCCAACATCCATTTTCTTCAGCTGCAGCACTTCCCTACTCAGAAAGTGAGTGGGAATGGCTGAAAGCAATACACTGCACGTGTGGTTGGGGCTCTGTCTGCTGTCCCCTCTCTGTCCCCACCCCACTAGGGCAGGCTGCAGGACCAGCCTGTGCTCCCAGCACCAAGCCCAGGGCTTTCAGCAAGAGAGGGAGGCTGCAGAGGGACTAAGCCAAGAGTCAGGTGACCTCATGGTCAGTCCCACTTGTTTCTGTACCTGCTGGGCATGAGGCACTCTCAAGGTACAGCAAAGGGATAAGAAAATACCTGATCCCTTCTCAAATCCAAGCAGTGCACTTTGCATGCCTTCAGCTTTCCTGTGCCATGGCATGTGTTGATTCCAGATAGGTACAAGTACCAACACCAACAACCCAAGGTGGAGAACACATGAACCCCTAATTCCCCTCCAAAAGGAGAAATTGAGGGTGTGGCTGTTCTCTGCCACAGGCAGCTGATGGATCCTGCTGTCCAACCTCTCCTCTTTATGGTGCAGCTATAGCCCAGCACACCAAGGTGCTGGGGCAGGACAGGAACTGCCTTTCCCACCAAAGGAACATCAGCCCTCTTTCCATGGGATTGGGTCTGTTTTCCAAGTCGAGCTGCTGTTCCCATCCTCACAAATTTACACGTGGGGAGCAGAGGCTGAGCATGGTGGTAGCAAGGCAGAGATCCTTCTCACATCTAAAATGAGAAGAATCACTTGGGTGAACCCAGATGATTCAAAAACCAGAGAAAGAACTGAGCAAGGGGAAGCACAGGCTGCTTTGCACAGCCAATATCCCTAACAGGGCTAAGCCAGGCAACACAGGGGACTTTCCAGAAGAGCTGCAGGTGTTTCCAAGGGTCAGTTTTGATTAAAACTAGACATTAGAAAATTGGTGGCACAACAAACTGTTGTAAGAGCAGCTCACAACCCAGAGCTGTCCAGCCTTGTAGTTACAAGCCCAGAGCTTGGAGACCTGAACCTGGGTGGTTCTGGGCCTCACTGCAAGCAAGAGCAGGATCGGGCAGAGCAGATGCTCAGAAAACCACAGGGGCTTATCAGGACCAGGTCTAGGAGGTTCCCTGAGCCAGACCTGCAAATGTATGTTCTGCCTCCCTGCTGTCAGCACAGCAGCTGCCAAACACTGCATTTAAGTCCCATAACAAAAAGTGCAGGTCAGCCCTAGGCTGCCTGGCTCACAGTACTCACCAGCAGGCCCTGGTCATCCAGGTTGGTGATCATGTCCACCAGGTAGGTGCGGAGGGCACCCAGCTTGTGCAGAGCCTCTGTCCAGTGCACCTGCTGGGTGAGGATGCTCTGGTGTGCCCGCTCCTCCTCGGTGTGCACCCTCTCCAGCAGCCGCTGCTCCTCGTTCTCACAGGCCTTCCCCACGAGGAGCAGCCTCTGCACCACCAGCTCCCGCGCCGCGCTGGCCGCGCTCTGCCACGGCAAGGACACGGCCGGAGCGTCAGCCCCGCTCCAGCTCCAGCCCCAAGAGGAGCCCCAGCTGCTTCTGCCAGCTCTCCCGGGGCTCAGCCCTTACTGCTACAGTTACCTGAGCCCAGGCCACGGCACCCGGCACCATCCCAGTCCCAAACCTGCCCGCTGCCTCCTCAGCCAGCCCTGGTACCTAAGTGACAACCTGAGTCCTGTCCCTCAGCAAATCTCCACAGATTCACTGTTGGTGAGAAACAGAACAGGCTGAGGCAGCTGCGGAGTAGCTGCTGAGTTCAGCCTGAAGAAAATACTCCAGAGAGAACTTAGAGCCCCTTCCAGTGCCAAAAGGGGCTCCAGGAGAGCTGGAGAGGGACTTGGGACAAGAGCCTGAAGAAACAGGACAGGAGGGAATGACAACCCATTGCCAGAGAGCAGGGTTAGATGGGATATTGGGAAGAAATTTTCCCTGGGAGGGTGGTGAGGCTCTAGCAGGGTGCCCAGAGAAGCTGTGGCTGGCCCTGGATCCCTGGAAGTGTCCAAGGCCAGGCTGGATGGAACCTGGAGCAACTTGGGATAGTGGTAGGTGTCCCTGCTCATGGTAGAGGGTTGGAACAGTGTGGTCTTTAAGGTTCCTTCCAACCCAAACCAGGCTGGGATTCTATGATTCTATCACTGTCCTTTGACGTCATCCTCAGTGACAACAAGGAAGAAATAAACCCAGGAATTCTAATCCACTGATCCTAGTAGGATGTTTGATTGTTGTACATTCACACATTGTCTGTGCACATTTTCTAAGCAAGTGAAGCAGGAATTCCAGACACACCCTGGCACTCCATTTCCACAGCCGCACCCTGACGTTTCCCCCACCCGGGAGCTGANCAAGTGAAGCAGGAATTCCAGACACACCCTGGCACTCCATTTCCACAGCCGTTCCCCCCCCCCGGGAGCTGAGCATCCCTGCCGGGAATGGCGAGCAGGGAGCAGGCAGGGCCAGCCCCAGGGACTCACCAGGACGCCCTGGTCTTTGGCAGGCAGCACCTCATCCACGTGCCGGGCGATGGCCGCGCTCTGCAGCTGGATCCGCTCGCAGCGCTCCACGAGCTTGTTCTGGGACACGGAGCAGCAGGGAGATGGATGCGGGCCTGGACGGGCCCGAGCCCCCGGCAGCCACCCCACAGCCACAGCCACACCTCCCCAGACCCCCGCACCAGCCCACAGAGAGCCCCTTCCCCAGGGAGACCCCTGAACAGCCCCACACCCCACCAGGGCCCCACACCTGCCAGGAGCCCCTCGCAGAGCCCCCATCCCCATCCTG
>VYXF01011925.1:25941-44994 GCA_013397295.1 Polioptila caerulea
CCCGCTGACCCCCACTGGGTCACCCCCATCCCAAGGGACCCAGGTTGCTCCCATTGACCCCTACAGGATCACCCGCAGCCCCAGAGGTCTGCCAGCACCACCGTGGGGTCACACCCAGCTCTAGGAACCCAGGATGTCCCCCGTTCTCCCCAAAGCCCAACACCCTCCTTGAAGGGATGCTGATTCCCCCGTGAGGATGGGGCAGCTCTGCTGGGGTTCCTGTGCCGCTGCTGTGGTTGCTGACATTCCCTATCCCATGGTACAGGTTTCACTGCAGAGTCTGGACAGGTGGAGGCAGCAGCATGGCTTATTTTTCAAAAGCAATTCAGTAAAGAAGTGTTTGATTTCTGTCAAGCGATGCATTTGAGGGGAAGGGAGGATAAGGGGGCTCTCCAGCGTGAAACTCAGGCTGCTGGAGGTGAAGCTTGGTGTGGATCAGTTGTTCTAAGATCCCTGAGTTTTTAGAGCTTTGTGGTGGAGCAGCTGACAGATAAACGTGTGTTGGGATACAGACAGCAAAACCTTGGATTAACATCCTGCCTGAACACTGTTCTCATCCAAGATGCAGAAAAATCTGCTCTTTCTTGCCGTGAGGAAGAGGCAGAAGGACAGTGAGACACAAGGCCAAGCTCCCACCTTCCCCGCAGCCTCCCCTGGCCTCTGGCAGCTCCCTGTGAGCTGATGTGCAGGCAGGGATGAACATTAACTAACTGCAGGCTGGAAACAGTAACCATCAGAACCAAAAGCTCAGAATTCCCGCCTTAGTTTTTCCTAGAATCTTGTTTTGCAGCTTCCAGAGTTCTCCCACTGTCAGAGAAAAATCACATTCCTGATGGACTGAAACGATTGGGGCACTCAGTCTGATTGAAAAAATAAATTGCCAAATTATTGCAGCCCTTCAGCTGTGAGATTGATCATTCCTCACATCTTTGGAACATGCAAACTCATGGATAGAACAGCAGGAGATTAACTGGGTATTACTAATTGCTAATCACAAAGGCTGTCAGGGTAAAATTAGAAAGGGAATTTTGTAGAAACCAAACCCATTTTGCTCAGTGCTTCCAGGATTTGGTTTTCACTTTTTTTAGTGGGCAGAACCTTCAAGCAGTTTTTTGCTGGAAAAAGCACCTTGAGGTTTTTTTCCCTGATTTTGAATAGCAAAATGCTACAGCCACAGAGGATGGGCATGCCAGCAGACTAAATCCAATTATGTGCCTCGAGCTAAGCAGCAGCCAGTTATTGTCTGTGACAATTCACTGTCACTGAGACTGGTTTCTGCTCTGTCTGTGAGCCATGAGGACATGGGGGAGATGCTGCTGCTCACCTGGATGGATCTGCTGCAGGGTCTGCCTGTGCTGACCACTCCTGGGTGGGACAGGGCAGCCTGGCCCCAGCCTGGCCAGAAGGTGTTTGCTGAGTGCATCTGGGTTATTCACATGGCCTTGCCTTGCCTGGAGCTGGTGTTTGAATGTGGAAACTCTTCTCAAAGTGTTCCTCAGCTCATGGAAAGATCACTTCAAGTATTGCCAGGCTGGCTCAGCTGAGCTGGGGCTGCCTGTGCCTGCACTTGGTCCCACCAGTTGCTTCAGTCTGAAGGTGTTTGTCTTCACCAAGCCAAAAACTGGGATCTCCAGGGTATATGGAAGTCCAGACCAGATCCAGGAGTAAGAGGAGGTGTAAAGAATGTCAGGCAGCAGCTCCATCTGTGCTGTGGCCTCACCAAGCTTGGGCATTTTTAAGCTCGGTGTGAGGTCCCAGTGACCTCACTCTGCTACTGGCTCTGCTCTAAGCTAAAGGTTCTACTCAGGACCTGCAGATGTCCCCTCCTCTGAGGTTTTCTTCATTCTCTGAATGGAGTTAGGATGTAGATAACACCTTACTAGCATCTTATCCTGTGTGTGTGACAAACAGAAACCCCTCTGGATCCCTGGTGATGCCATGTCCCCTCACCCACAGGTCGTGTCCCCACAGCAGGTGCCCAAGGTGCTGATGTGACACCCAACCCTGCCTGCTCCTTGCCAGGGCTATGGGGAAACTGCAGAGTAAAATCAGCTTCCACACCACCAAATACAGGTAAAGCAATGCTGGGAGATCAAGTCTTGTTAATAAACCATGTGTGAGAGTGAAGAGAGAACACAAATGACCAGACAATAGAGCAAGCACAGGGGTTTAGTTTCATTACTGGGTGCTTGAATCAGGTTTTCATTTCTAACCCTCATTTCTAAAGTCTATTCAGCTTATTTGGAGGGCTGAAATCCCAAATGCTGGTCACAGGAATGGCCAAGCACATAACCATGGCCAAGGATTGTGCTCTGTGATGGCTGAGGCAGAGCTCTGAAGGGGAACAGCACCAGGAGTGGCTCTTCGGCCCAAATACCTGAACTGCTTTGTTGTGTCTTCAGAGCTTGTCACCAGCTTTCATGGCCAAGATGAAATAATTCAGTCCCTGGCAGCAGGGAGAGGCATCTCTGCCTGGAGAGCAGCATGGGGTGGCAGGGGGGGACCTGTGACCAGGGAGGTGTCACAGCAAAGAGCAGCAGAGCCTGATCCATGTGAGTAACTGGAGGCTGATGAGGTCAAAATCTCTTTTCTTCTTTGCACCAGCACAGAGTGAGCGACAATTAAATATTCAGCAGCTCTAGAGCTGGGATAGGTCTGCTCCATCTCACTCACAGCCTCTCTCTGGCTTTCTAAGAAAGATGTTGTCATGTCAGAAGATGCCAGGGGTGCCAGAGAGCGGCACCTGACCTCTGCTGCCAGCCCCTGCAGTTCCCCCTGCTGTCCCTGTTCCCGGCAGGGCCGACGGCACCGTGGGACAGACAGGACCTGCTGGAGCCTCCCAGCAGCACAGCTCTGCTCACACCGACGCTGTCACCTCTGTGGCTGCTCTCAAACCAGACCTGTGTGTGTCAGGAGGAAGGGATAAGGTGAGGTATCCCCTGGGACAGGAAAATATATCAACAGCTTCAAAAATAAGGTTGAAATGTGAGCTTTGAACATTTCCATGGATGTCGGTCCCTGGATTTAGAAAGGAGAAATGAGCTTAGAGTGAGGGCATGCACTGAAGCACATGGAATCAAATTTTGTAACCTCTCCAGAGCTCATATCACATCAAATGCTCCCACCCACGCTGGGATCACCAAACTGACTCTTACATCACCTGTCTTTAAGGACAGCTGTACATGCTCTAGGAGCTGAAAAACAGAGGAACCTGTTGCCTGTCCTATGGACTGTGCACAGGTGTTCAAGTAACCAAGAATGTGAAAAATCCTCCCTGCCCTGCTCTCGTGCTGACCCCTGTCCCTGCCCCATCCCTGCAGAGCGTGGCTGTGTCCAGCTGGAGATCTGGGGCTGCCCTGCGCCGCTTCATCGGCCACGAGCGCGAGGTCACCAAGGTGAGAGCACTGGGGTCCCCCTCAGGGGCTGGGGAGCCAGGAGTGATGGAGCATTGGTTTGTCCTCCACACAGAAAGGCAGGATCAGGGTATTCCTGGTATCCAGCTGGGGACTGGTGGGCTTGATGACCTTTCCAAACTTAACGATTCATGATTCTGTGATCAGAACCATTTGGTTTTTCCAAGGTCCCAAAAGATACTTTGGGAAGCAGCACAGAATGGTGCATTCAGACTAAACAGGGCTGCAGCAGGTCTGGATGTGAGTTTGTCTTTCACTCCAAGAGACTGTAGCAAAAGCTTAGGATGAATTATGAGGCCAGGCTTTTGATGCAGAGATGCACTTTTCTTCAGGTCTCATTCTGCTAGACTTGACGTTATTTCACAAATCAGCTATACCTGGCTGATATATTCTGGGAATAACCATGCCATGTGCCATGGCTGGCATATTCTGGGAATAGCAGGGCTTTAATTTCCTTTCTGGGATTGGGATGACAAAGCCAAGGAGGCTCCTGGGAGAGCAGATGTGCAGAGGGGCTGTAGCTGTGTGTGGTGTGGCCAGTCCACCGCTGCAGGGGACAGCCCCAGTGAGTCCCCTGGGCTGTGGGTACTGAAGAGACAAAGGGGGCTTTGTTTACCTTAGTGCTCAAAACAACTGTGCACTGGGCTTGTTTGGGTTTGTAAGGAAGTTTTTCCTATGAAGTGAATGGTTTCTAAGAACAAGACCTGAGAGCACTCATCCACCATCCCTGGCTCTGAGGGGATAAGGGACAGAGTTGGGACGTCAGGCTCTCCCCAGTCAAGTTCCTGCACGTGTTGGGCTGTGGCAGGACAGCAGCAGAGTTGTGCTCTCCCTGTGAACTGGGTGGGAGGATGAGCAGCTTTTCCTTGTGGTCCTTGGCAGGTCACCTCAGCCCTTGACTCCAACAGAGTCTTCAGCGCATCTCGGGACAAGACAGTGCTGATGTGGGAGCTTCAAGGGACTTCGGGGCCAAGCCAGCATTTCCCAGGACATGACCTGGTTGTTACTGGACTGGCTGTGAGCCCAGGTGAGGGACGGCACTCTCCCAGTCCCCAGGGACTGACTGACAGTGTTTCCTGCCTTGTTTTTGATGTCTGCTTGTGGTTGCAGACGCCTCCCAGCTGTGCACGGGCTCCCGGGACAACACCGTGTGCAAGTGGGACACTGAGACTGGGGAGTGTCTGGGCAGAGCTGCAATCTCCAGGAATCTGGTAGGATCCACTGGTTCCTCAAATCCCATCCCAACATCCCCCTGCCTGTATGATTATTTCACACATGGCAATTTATAGAGAGAATTTGTTGGGAGCTTGGTGCCAAAGGGAGCCCCTGGGACACTGCACCTGGGCAGGCTCAGCTTGAGGCTCGTTACTCTTCTCCAGGTAACAACAAACCCAGGAGCACAAAGGTACAAAGGCAATTTATCAATGCTCTCAGAGCTGTTTAGAAGCACATAGAATCATGGAATCTTTGAAATTGGAAAAGACCTCTAAGATGGAGTCCAGCCATTCCCCCAACACTGCCACAGCCACCACTAACTCATGTCCCCAAGTGCCACATCTACCTGCCTTCTAAATCCCTCCAGGGATGGTGACTCCACCACTGCCCTGGGCAGCCTGTACCAATGCCTGACCACCCTTTCAGCAAAGAAATCTCCCCCAATATTCAGCCTAAACCTCCCTTGGGACAACTTGAAGCCATTTCCTCTCATTTGTTCCCTGGGAGCAGAGCCTGACCCCCACCTGGCTGCACCGTCCTGTGAGGGAGTTATGGAGGGCCAGAAGATCCCCCGAGCCTCCTTTTCTCCAGGCTGAACAAGCCCTGTGCAGTAGGGCTGCATTCCCTCCTGTACCAGCCCAGAGCTGGTGTGGGTACCACCCCCTGGTGCCTGTGCTGTCCCTGCTCCCATGGCTCTGTCCTGCTGCTGGCACCTCCCAGCCTCAATCACCCCCACTAGCCCCACTGGGACTGGACATGACAGGGGAGCAGAAAATGTCTTCATCCAACATTTCCAGCTCCCAACCTGGCAGGAGGAGGGAGAGGATGGGAGCTCAGTGGTTCTGTCCTCAGGCAGACACAGCCTGGGCTGCACACAGAGGTGGCTCCTGCTCATCCTTCCCTCTCTGCAGGTCACACACCTGTGCTGGGTGCCTGGGGAGCCTTATGTCATCCAGACCTCAGAGGATAAAACCACCAGGTAAATTCTCCCTGTGGCCCGAGAGAAGGGAGGTACAGCCTGAGGCTCGTGGGGCTCTTGTGTGGTTGGTTGTCATGGCCACTGCTGGTGTGGCTAAAAGCCACCTGCCCGCTCACCTGGGCCTTGGAGTGCAAGCTCCAGCCAGGGACGGGGGCTGGGAGCAGCACGGGGCGGTGACTGGGTGAAAAGGAGAATCTGTGAGAAAGCAAACTGGAGAGTGATCCAGCGTGGATAAATGCAGGGACACAGGGAGAGTTTGGGAGCAGCCAGGGCAGAGCGCACGGGCACAGCCGGGGCGTGCGGGAGGGCACAGAGGGAAACCATCGTGGTGATGATCCTCAGGGTGTCCTTGGCCTCTGCCGTTCCCTGCAGGGTGTGGGACAGCCGGGAGCTGCAGGTGGCACACACGTTCCCAGCCAAGCAGCACATCCAGACGTGCTGTGACGTGAGCCCCGATGGGCGGTACTGCCTCAGCTGCAGCAGCGGCTCCGCCGGCCACGGCGCCGAGGCCACCGTGAGTGCCGGGCAGCGAGCACGGGGCTCCTGCTCCCTTTCCCTCCCATGCCCATGGCAGACAGGGAGAGCAGCACATCACTGCTCAAGGGTCTGAGTGCTCCCGCTGCCTTGGCCTGGGGCTGGTGTCTTCCTGCCTGTCCCTTTGGAAGTTCTGCTCAGGGAATATCAGCAAATACTCTTCCTGATACAAGCACAGGGATATGCCCCATCTCTGGAAGTGTACAAGGCCAGGTTGGATGGGCCTTGGAGTACCCTGATCTAGTGAGTGGCATCTGTGCCCATGGCAGGGAGTTGAAACTCTTTAAGGTTCTTTAGGGTTCCTTCCACTCCAAGCCATTCTGGAATTTTATATCTGGAAAAACAATGGATCACATGAGGAACACAAGGTTCTTGCAGAAAGCGTCTAAGGGATCCCTTGCTCCAGGTGTTTCCAAGCCAGGGATTCAATCCTGCAGGTTTTCAGGCCTGTGTGTGAGAATCAAGAGGATGAAACTATCCCATCCCAGGGTGGGCAGGTCTGAGGCTGAGCAGGCTGGACACTTCCTACCTGCCTGCACGGGTGTGGCCGTGTGCTCAGTCACTGGTGGTGAAAATCCTTTGGGCTTTGATGTTCTCCAGGGCTGTGAGCATGAGCAGGGACAAGGGCAGTAGTCATGGCACTCTGAGGATTGGTGAGGAGCTCTTTATCCCAACCCACCTTCCTGTCTCAGTAAAACTCCTCCTTGCTGGCAGAGCCAGGGCTCTACCACAGCCTGTTTCCTGCAGCTCTGGGACCTGAGGCAGACCAGGGGCCGAGTGTGTGAGTACAAAGGGCATTTCCAGACCACCACCTCGTGTGTTTTCCTGCCCCGGGGCCCCACGCTCGCCCCCAGCATTGCCACATCCTCCAGGGACAGCACGGTGAAGGTCTGGGACCAAGACACTGCAGGTAGGGGAGGCTCCTGCCCACTCCGTGTTCCTTTCTCCTGGATAACAAACCCACTTCCCTCAGTTCTGTCTCCTGGTGGTGATGGGCAGGGTGAGTGCTGCAATCTCTGGAGTTTACTCCAAGCCAGCTGCAGGACAGGGTGCAGAAATGCCCCAGGGCAAACCCAGGGCTCAACAAACATGAAGGAGCTGCATGGCAAGAGATAACAGGGGTTCTCCCTCAGCTAAAAGGAAGAATTACCAAGCAGCTTCTAAAGATACATCCAAGTTAAGCTATGAAAGGTCAAATGATAAAAAGAAAGAAGAACAGGGGAACTCCAGAGATTTCTGCATGTACAAGTAGAAAGTTGTAAGGAATAGAATTTGTACTGGAGGACAGAGGGCCAGTCAGCCAGCACCCTCATTTTGGTTGTCCTCTTGAAGGGGAATCATGGGCATTTTGGGGTTAAACCTGGTGGTGAGGGTGAGTCCCTGAGCTGGACACAAAGGTGTTTGTTTGCCTGCCAAGCCCTGCCCTGGCAGCAGGTTCTTAGTAACCCTTGTGCTGCAGGCAGAGACCTCTTGGGAGCCGTTCAGGTTCACAGCATTAGACACTCCCCGGGGCTAAGCCCCTCTCCAAGGGAACTTATTTACATGGGATGAAAATAGAAACCTGAGGCTGTCCTGCAGAGAAGGACCTTCTGTTCTCTTACCTGTTCCCTTGCCTGCTGCCTGTGGGGCTGGCAGCAGCTTTGATCCTCTTGCCTTCCCACCTGGGTGAGCCATAACCCAGCTGCTCTGGGAAGGGGACAGGTCTCCAGGAGAGGCAGCTGCCTGTGGGTCCAGGCCAAGTGCAGCTCTGCAGCTCAGCCTGGGGCTGGGGTCTCTGCACAAACTGTCTCAGGGGATTTAATAACAGACACAAACAGAAAGGCTCATATGACACTGGTTATTGTAGATCTTCTTTCTCTTTTCCCTTTTGGAGATTCATCAAAACGCCATGGTGAGTCTAGCACAGCCCTTAGGAACACCACAAGAAATTTGGGAGAAAAAGGTATATTGGAAATGGCTCCAGGCATGCCCTGCAGCTCTGTAGGGTCTGTAGGTGCATCCAGCCCTGCTTCCTCTCCCAGGAAGGGGCAGAGCCTGACCCCAGACAGGGATCCCAGTCTGGATCCCTGTCAGCCACTGCCTGCCTGGGCAATGCACAGGGGAGAGAGTCTCTCTTCCAGGGGCACCTCCCAGGGTGTTGGATGCGTGGATCCAGGGCAGTGAGGGCAGCAGCTCACCCAGCTCAGGCGAGCAGAGCCGGGAGGTGGGAAATTGGTGTGGCCCTGCCTGATCTCAGCAAACCCAACATTCCACCCTTGTCCCTTCCCTTGCAGCCTGCCTGGCCACGCTGTGCCTCGAGGGCTCGGGCCCGCTGGCCTCGCTGGCCGCCTGCGACAGCTCCACCCTGCTCTGCGCCAGCTCCAACTCCGGCATCCACGTGCTCCGTGTGAGCGGCGGCGCAGAGCTGGCCCTGGAGGAGGTGGCAGCGTTCTGAGCACTGGAAGCCATCACAGACTGTCCCAGGAGGAGGTGGCAGCGTTCTGAGCACTGGAAGCCCTGTCACAGACTGTCCCAGGAGGAGGTGGCAGCGTTCTGAGCACTGGAAGCCCTGTCACAGACT
The DNA here is from genome assembly GCA_013397295.1 of Polioptila caerulea. Lineage (NCBI taxonomy): Eukaryota > Metazoa > Chordata > Aves > Passeriformes > Certhiidae > Polioptila > Polioptila caerulea. Next base: position 34,643 of record VYXF01011925.1, read on the forward strand.
GTCCCAGGAGGGAATGTGACCCCCAGGAGGCTCCCCTGATGGTGTGCAGCAGGGACTCTGTGCCTGTGGGACATGGCAGCAGAGCTGGGGGATTTGCTGGTTGGTTTGGGGGTGATATGGAGGCACCAGAGCTGTCCCAGAGAAAAGTCTGGATGGCTTCAGGCCAAGCTCTTGCTCCTGACTGAGCCTCCTGCGTTTTCCTTACAAAGCCTCCCTGCAGCCAGAGGCACGGGATGGGCAGAGGGAAGTGAGATGCCAGGACCAAGGGACAGATACTTGAGCACCAGGCTGAGCACGCACAGCGGGACCCAGGCTTGGACCAGAGGAGTCTGCAATTGAATAATTCTTCTGTGTTAGTTGCTGGCCTCTCATTCCATAGTATTTTCCATGGAAGGAACTGTGCTCATGTTCCCAAGGAACAGAGAGCTGCTCTCCAGCTGACAATAGGGAGGTGAATCCATCTTCTCTTTACTCCTGAAGGTTTTCATCCAATCACAGAATATCCTGAGCTGGAAGGGACGCCCAGGATCACCCAGCCCAGTCCCTGGCCCTGCACAGACCCCCCAAAATCCCACCCTGGGCATCCCTGGCAGCGCTGCCCGAAGGCTCCTGGAGCTCTGGCAGCCTCGGGGCCGTGCCCATTCCCTGGGCAGCCTGGGCAGTGCCAGCACCCTCTGGGGGAAGAGCCTTGCCCTGAGCTCCAGCCTGAGCCTGCCCTGGCCCAGCTCCAGCCATTCCCTGGCTCTGTCCCTGTCACAGGGAACAGAGATTGGAGCTGCAGACCCTGACAAATCTTCCCTCAGCCTCCCCTTCTCCAGGCTGAACAAACCAAATGACCCTCCTCAGCTGTTTTTTACACCAGCAAAAATCGAACTGCATTGTGAAATTCCTGTAATTTCTCCATTCCTTGTGAGACCCAGAGCCTAGTGAACATGTTCAAAACATGTTTACCTTTTCCAGGGCACAACATTAGCAAAACCTCAATTTAAACAAAAAACAAGTACAAAAGCTCTCCCCAGGGCAGGACAGAACAAGACAATCCTACACTGAGTGACTTCACACAGCAAACCCTAAACAGGAGATGCTGACACAGATTTGCAACACCATGGGACAACTCAAGGAGTAGGACACAAGATAGTACCTGGACAAGAAAAGATTCCCTGGCCTTGGACATCTACTGTAAGTGAATCCAGGGGGATGAAGATCTCCATCCACCTGTGTGGAGGCAGGGGAAGGAGGGCACCACGTGCCTCTCCCTCTGAGCTCTCTCTCTAAATGCAAATCAATTTTGAAGTCGCACTCCTACCAAAAAGGAAGGTGAGAAGGGCAGTAACAGAAGCTGAACCACACACCCAACCTGAGGTGCTCTGTAGTTACTGCAAAAATATTTGGAAGACACGTGGGAGCTGAACTTGGAAGGGAGGGTAGAAGTACATGGATCAAAATAACAGCAGAAAGTGGTACCTGCAGTATAGAAGCAGTCCAAAAAGTGGGAAAACTCACAAACTTGATGCCAACCAAGCCTGGGCCAACACATGCTTCAAACACACCCAAACTCCATGACTGCAGTTGCTGTAATACATTGGATTCCCATTTTTTTCTTTAATATAAAAAAGCAACCAAAAGTCATTAATGTCCCCATCCCAGTCCATAACCAGTCCCTCGGAGCTACTCGGCTGTCCAGAGCTTGAAGGTTCTGTCGTAGGAGCAGGTGGCAATGAGCTGCCCATCCAGGGAGATGTCCAGGCCCATCACCTTCCCCTCGTGCCCCGCCAGTGTCTTCAGTGGGGACCAGCCAGGGTGGGTCCAGATCTTGGCCGTGTTGTCGTAGGCACCCGTGAGCAGGAAATTCCCGTGGTTGGCTGCACAGGAGAAAAGGGGAGAAGTGAGACTCGCAATGAAAACATGACATCTCTGCTCACCAGCACAGGGCTTGCTGAGCTGCAGGTGTGGATCTGAGCTGCTGGAGGGGCAGGGATAGGGAGCAGCAGGGACTCACGTTCGAACCTGACGCCGGTGACCAGGTTCTGGTGGGCAGGGATGGTGTAGATGCACTTCCTCTGCCGCAGGTCCCACACCTTGCAGGTGTTGTCCCCACTGCCCGTGGCCACGTGGTAGCTGCCAAGGAGGGGAGGGAGAGCAGTGTTTAGGGAGTGGGGTTTGCACTCACAGCTCCCACATCAGTGCCAGCCCCCTCCTTACCCGTTTGGGGAGAAGTTGATCCCATAGATCTCCTTCAGGTGCCCTTCCAGGAACATGATACAGCGGCCTGTGCGCAGGTCCCACACCCGGCCAAAGGCGTCCAGGCCTCTGCAATCACAGGATCACACACTGTGCTGGGCTGGGAGGGACCTTACAGATCATCCTGGCCATGGCAGGGACACCTCCGACTGTCCCAGGCTGCTCCCAGCCCCGTCCAGCCTGGCCTGGGACACTGCCAGGGATCCAGGGGCAGCCACAGCTGCTCTGGGCCCCCTGTGCCTGCCCACCCTGCCAGGGAACAATTCCTGCCCAATATCCCATCCATTGCTGCCCTCTGGCAGTGGGGAGCCACTCCCCCAGCAGAAAGCTCTGGTCCCAGCAAGCCCTTGGTAACGTTTCCCAGCCATGCAGAGCCAGGGGCAGCTCACCCCGTGCCAGCAAGGGAGCCATCGGTGTGGAAGGCGATGTCATAGACCCCCTTGCTGTGCCCCTCCTGGTGCAGGATCTCCTCCTGGGCCTCCAGGTCCCACAGGCGCCACGAGTGGTCGTAGCTGCAAGAGCAAAGTGCTCATTAAATCTCAGTCACTCAGGTTGGAAAAGCCCTCCAGGCCCATCGAGTCCAAGTGTTAACCTGCACCACCACATTCACCACTAACCCGTGTCCCCAGGTGCCATGTCCAGATGTTTTTTGAACACTTCCAGGATGCTGACTCCACCCCTGGGCAGCCTGTTCCAGTGCCTGACCACCCTTTCTGTGAAGACATTTTTTCCCCATACCCAACCTAAACCTTCCCTGGTGTAACTTGAGGGCTGTTTCCCCTGGTCTCCATGTAACTCCAGGGAGAATAACAGGGTATTTCACCAACTCTAGGAGCATTTTATTCCCACCTGAGACCAACAGTGTCTCACACAGGGAATCCCAGTGACCTGCTGTCACTGACACTGCAACAGCCCAGCTGTGGTCACCAATGGCCAAGCCTTGCTGTGCTGGGGACAAGCCCTGGCACCACAGGCCCACCAGCTGGGCAGCCCATGGTCATTTCTAGAAGCCAATGCCCGGGTGTCCGTACCAGGTGGTGCCCAGGAACCTCCCAGACGGGTGCCACATCACACGGGCCACTCTCATGCTGTGTCCCTCGATGTCTGCCACTGGCTCATCACTGAAACACAGAACAAACCATTGGCCACTGGCCACAGGGCTCTGGGTCAGGCCAGGCCTTTGCCCACACACTGTGATGGCAGCAAAAGCTCTGCTGATCAAATCAAACCAGGCAGGAACATCAGAGCTGCAAGCCAACGTCTCTGAATTCTGCCTTTGGGTCACACTCACAAAGCTCTGAGTCAAACCCTTCCTCCACATCTCCTGTTGGTTGTAAAGCTCTCCTGGGATGATGATGATTAATGAAAATTAACAAGGCCCTTGTAATTAGCACTTTTGGAAGTACAGAAACAAGCCACAGACTACCTGAACTGCAAGGAGTTCTGAGAACACACCATCCTGAACTGCAGCAGCTCCTGCTGTTCTGAAGGATGCAGGGGGACAGGATGGAGGGAATGTTTTTTCTCCCAGAATGACAGGCAGCAGGTCAGGAGCCTTCACACATGATCTGAACAGCAGTGAAGTTTCTTTCCAACAGGTTAATTAAGAGACATGAGCCTAACAATCCCCCATCCCTTTGCACAGGGGCACTTTTGCTGTTAGAAACTGTGATTTTCAGCTAAGGATAAACAACTGGGGCTCTGGGAGCTACCTGCCCTTCCCAGGAGCCCTGCAGGCTCCACTTCTCCAACAGGTGATGCAGAGGCTCAGTACCTGAATCAGTGTCCCCTTCCCAGGCCTGAGAGAGGTGCTGCCCATCTGCCAGAGCTGCCCTGTGCAGTGACAGCCACTTGTCTGCAGCACAGGCAGAAGTTTTTGTGCCTGGTTGTGTATTTGGTCAATCCCTCTCCAAATCCTGGTGCTTTCCAACCACTCAAAACTTCATTTCTTAATATCCAAGAGGGGCAATTTTCCCCTAAGCGAGATGTTAGAATGAAACAGTCTCCAAGCCTTCCATCCATCATCCCCAGCAGCAATTCTGCCTCAATCCCTTTCAGCCAATCTCCCTCACCTTGACTCCCTACCCAGGGTGATCTCTCTTCCTGCTGAAGAGGCCAGGGAGTGCACTGGGGTAACTACAAGAAAAGGTCATATTGGCAGGAGGATGGTAAACATGGAATAAACCCCAGCACAGCAATGCTGCAGCTGTGCACATCTGGAATGGTTCTGACCTTTCCAGGTTCCAGAGTTTGACAGAGCCATCAGCTGCACACGAGGCCAGGCTGACATCCTTCTTGTCCAGGGACACCGTGGCCTTGGGGTGGAACACGATTGCCCCCACGTTGGTGCTGTGTCCTGAAGGGCAAGGAAAACCAAAATTCAGAATCTGCCACAGGATCTTGGCCTGTTCTTCAGAAAAGCAGCATTTCCTTGGTACTGCTGAGGGAGTGAACACTTCCACTGTGTCCTCAGGGCTGGGTGACATTGCCCTGTCACTCCCAGCCAAACTGCATTTCCAGGGGCACCCAAGGCAGAGCATCCAATATCTAGGTTTGGAACCCTCAAAGTGCACACAAATTCAACATATGAATCAAAGGATTTGTGCTCACATCTGTATTTAGCCCAAGTTGTTACCACTGCACAAAGAACCTCACTGTTGTCAAGTGATCTTCCCAAAACTGCTGCTGTTTCTAACTCAAACCAGGTTTGGAAACCAAACAAAACTGTTCAGAAATAGAAACAGCAAACTTGGAGCTGTGGTTTGAGCTAAAGGCCAGGTCTCCCTTCTCATTATATGACACATTCCCATGCTCCCAAGCCAAGGGATGCTTTCAGTAAGCCAGAAATCTGCCCACACACAACATCTTAAATCACAGAGTAGTCCAGATGTGGGAGCTCAGCACAGAGAAATCAAACAAAAGAACCAAAAGCCTCAGTGAGAGCTGCTGGCTACCTCTTAAGGTGTGAACCAGGTTGCAGTCGGGCACAGTCCAGAGCTTGCACAGCCCACTCCTGTGGAAGACAAGGAGTGGATGTCAGTGGAGAAAGAACATCAAAGAACAGATTAATGTTCCTTGTCCAACCAGCTCAGATCAATGAAACTCTGCTCAGCTCTAAAATTAAGTGATGAGAGCTCAGAGCAGGAAGAAGCAGCCTCTCACAATTCCCAAGCCTCCAAAAACATTCCTGTGCTCTCCCAGCCCCCAAAGCAGGTGCTGCCAAGGCAGTCTCACCAGCAGGCCGTGGCCAGGAGTTTGGAATTGGGACTGAAGTGGCAGTAGGACAGTGGGCGATCATCCCCGATCTGACTGCAGAAGTTATTCAAGGACTGTAAAAAATAAAAAGAAAACCATCAATAAATGACTAAAGTGCGATCAGCCCAGAGCTATCCCCAGCCAAAGCTTGAGGTGAGGGAGGCAAATGTGCACAGGAGGAGGCAAAGGCCCTTGGAAAGTCACTTTCAAAGGGAGGAGCTGCCTCAGAGCCACTCCAGCTCCAGGCAGGAGGGCCAGGGCCAGCCCGGCCCAGGTGGCCCCGCAGGGCCTGGGGACACAGCTCAGCCCCCCAGGGCCACCCTTGGTATGTGCCCCCCCAGCCCCAGACACCTGCAGCTGCAGCTCTGACACAGAACTGGCTGGAGATTGGCATCTTTCCACAACTCATCCAAAGAATCCAACCAGACAGACGGGGCAGAGGGGAGAAGCAAATCCTCTGGAGTAAACAGGATTAGGGGGGCAGCACACGCTGTGCCTGAGCCTCTCTGTTTGGTTAAGCTGGGAATCTGGCTTAGCATGCTTGGAAAGGGCATCTCAGAGTCATCCCAGCCATGTTCAGCACCCGGAGCTGGGCATTTCCCTTGGATTCCCTGGCTCCCCAGCCAGCCAAACCCCCTGCAGAGCCAGGAATACATTCCTTTAGTCTCACAGGCAAGGCAAGGCAGGGATGTCTCTGCACCCTGTGCCATGCACAGGGACAAAACCCAACTCCCTGGAGCACTCTGAGGGAGTCAGAACATGCTTTAGAGACACAGAGAAGAAAAGCAGAAGTTCCCAAGATTGCAGAGATTGACACACATCTGGACAGCACCTCAGGCAGCTGAATTCCTGCTGGGCCCTTTGGAGGATCAGCCAAACCTTGTGAACACAGCAGTGCAGCAGCTGCCAAACCTACCCGCAGGGATTTGTGCAGCTCCTGCCTCTGGGATGTCCTGGTGGCCTCGGGAATCTCCTTGAGCATCCGAGCCTCCTCCAGCCGCTTGGCTGCCCTGGGGAGAGCAAAGGTGGGGTGAAAACCCTCAGCATTGCCCCTTCCCTGCTGCTGGAAACGCCTTTTCCCTGCTCTTCTCCCAAACTGGGCTAATGCTGGATCAGTCCCTCAGAGCTCAAGCTCTGGGCTCACTGGGCTTCCCTCCCCACTCCCAGGATTTCCTGTGCTACCCACTGTGGGATCTGCACTTGGGTTTGACAAATGGCTGCACCTCCCTCCTCCTCTGTGCTGTTTCCTCTCACCTGGGGAGTGAGTAGTTGGCCAGCCACAGCCTGGCTGTTTTCAGACTGCGTGGGCCCTCGTGGTACCAGGTTTGCTGATACTGTAAAAACAGGAATAAAACTGATGGAAAAGCTCTGGTGCTGCTGCCTCTGCATTCATTCCCCTCAGCTCCTCCCAGCACCTGCTCCCAAACCCTGCTGTGCTCTGACCTCTCTTTAAGGGCCTTCTGCACAATTGTAAGCCCCAGGAAAAGGGATTTGGAGAGATAAATCAAGCTCTCTGCCCTAGACATCCAATCCTGACATGCTGCCACTTCATTCAATGTTCCAATTGAACCCTGACTCATCTGCATTTACTGACATGGAACTGCCTCCTTGTTTACACATCACCCAGTAAAGAGAAATCCCAGAGCTGCAGAAATTATTTCTTACAGTATAGCTTAAAAATAATAAGGTAAAATAGACTCAGAAGAGAGACAGAAGCAGAAAGAGTAATCAAAGGCAGAAACAGATGCAGCAGCAGGAACATCTTTTTTTCTTCCCAAGTGTGAATGGAAGTAAGGGACTTGCTACAGTAGGTAAGAGCACACACACCTGCTCTCCTGGTTTGCACACTGAGTGCAGCACAGAGCTCGGTCTGTGAGTAAAAACCATACTTGGTGCTCCTCACTGAGACCAAACATTGCCACAGGTTTGCTGAAATGGGCAACACAGAAAAAGCCTGAAGGGATGACATGAGAATCCACAGGCTGGCCAAAGCCAGGAGTCCTGGCAGTCCATATCAGACCTGGATATGCCATCCCTCCCTCAGAACTGAGAGGACAGGAGACACCCTTACCTCTTCTTTGGACTTTTTGGACCTGTCATCATCTTTCCTGGTCTTTTTTAAAGCATCTGTGCCAACCACTGAGAGAATGTTCCTTAACCTGGGAAAGAAGTAATGAAACTAGTTTTAGTCAGGGAATTCTCAGCTGAACTGACAAATAACAGTGTGACATTCCCTCTGCCTTGAGGTTCTTCGAACAGAAATCCACACTGGTTTGGGTTGGAAGGGACCTGGAAGCTCATCCCATCCCACCCCAGCCATGGCAGGGACACCTCCCACTGTCCCAGGCTGCTCTAAGCCCCAATGCCCAGCCTGGCCTTGGACACTGCCAGGGATCCAGGGGCAGCCACAGCTGTGGCTGTGTGCCAGGGCCTGCCCACCCTGCCAGGGAACAATTTCGGCCCAATATCCCATCTCTCCCTGCCCTGTGCCAGTGGGAAGCCATTCCCAGAGTCATATTCCTCCATCCCTTGACCCAAGTCCCTGCATGAGCTCTCCTGGAGCCCCTTTAGGCCCTGGAAGGGGCTCTAAGTTCTCTCTGGAGCCTCGTCTTTGCCAGACTGAACACCCCCAGCTCTCCCCTGCGGCACAGCACTGCCCTGACAGGGCTCTCTGCACCCCAGCTCCCAGGAAAGCTCAGGGGCTGGCCAAGTGGCCACTGCAGTTTGCAGACACAGCACCTCTCCCTGCGCTCGGCTGGCCCCTCTCCGAAGAGCGTGATGGGCTCGCCCAGGGCCCGCAGGCAGGCCTTGACCTCGGAGTCATCCGTGGAGACGTTGATCTGCCGGGCGCGCTTGCGGCGCTCGAACTCCGCCAGCACCTCGGCCTGGCGCTCGCTCATGTGGTCCTCGAGGTCAAACACCTCCCCTGGGCACAGACACAGCCACAGCCCTGAGCACACGAGCAGCTGGGGCTGGGAGGGGCAGCTGGGGCTGGGAGGGGCCGCTGGGGATCACCCAGTGCAGCCCCCTGCCAAGGCAGGCTCACCCGGAGCAGGTGACACAGGAACGTGTCCAGGTGGGTTTGGGATGTCCCCAGAGAGGGACACTCCACACCCTCCCCGGGCAGCTGTCCCAGAGCCTCCCTGCCCCTGGATCCCTCCTGAATGGGCAGATCCAGGCAAGGAGCCGCCCTCCCTGCCTGGTTTGAGGTGATGCCCGGAGAGCAGGCATTGAAAAGTGCTGCGTCTGCGGGAAGGGATAACAAAGGGTGGTTGTGCATCCTCACCACTGCTGATGTTGATGTTGCCAGCCTCCATGGCAGCCTTCATGCCCTCCTTGCCCAGCAGCCCCGACTCGCCCTTGGCCAGGCGCTCCCGCTCCTTCTCCTCCAGGCTCCCGTAGAAGATGGGCGCCCGCTTGGCTGGGGGTGCCTCACCCTCCTCTGCAGGCTTGGCCTTGGGGGGCTGCAGGGAGAGGCAGAGTGTGGAGAGTGTGGAGGAGCCAACAAACAGCCTGGCTGTGCCAAGAAAAACAGGCTGGGCACCATGCAAAGACTCTCTCAAAATCCCAGACTGGTTTGGGTTGGAAGGGGCATTAAAGCCCATCCAATTCCACCCCCTGCCATGGCAGGAACACCTTCCACTACCCCGGCTGCTCCAAGCCCCAGTGTCCAGCCTGGCCTGGGACACTCCCAGGGATGGAGCAGCTACTGGACATTGAGGTTTTTGCCCGAAGGCCAAAGCACAAAAGTAAAACGTCACATTAAATTGCTTAAATCAGGCAGTGTTGCGTCTCTATTATTTATTATCTGCAGAGGTATTTTTTGAAAAAGCTTTAGAGCACGAAGCTTTTCCTCCTCCTGCTGACCGCCAGCACAGCCAGGAGCGATGCCACTCCCCAGCTGCCAGCGCTCTCCCTGGAAGGCGGGGCAAAATGAACGGTGCCCGGCTGCCTCCCCCTGGAGAGGCGCCTCACACGAACCTCCCGGGAGAACAACCAGAATTGTGTAAAAATGCAGAAAAAAACACGTGAGGCTTCGGGCTCCTTTAAACGGCTCGGATGTCACCGGTGCATCGTAAACCCCACACAGCTACAGCAGCCGCGACCCCCGCGGCCTCTCCTGCTCCTGGGGGCCCGCGGGCGGCGCCGCTGCCGTGGGGATGAACGGGCCCGGAGCCGCCCCCATCTCCGGGACACTCACCTCGGGGGGCCGGGCCCCGCCGCGAGCCGCCGGTGCCCGCGCGGTGGCCATGGCGGCAGCGGGACTTGGAACAAGACCAGGATCCGACAAGAAGCCTGAAACGGAGCGAGAACAGGAACCGGAGACCGTGAACAGTACGGGAGGCGCCGCGCTCGGACTCCGGCGCCTCACGGCCACTTCCGGGTCGCGCAGGGCATGCCGGGAGGTGTGGCGGCCTCCCTAAGGTCAGGTCGCGCGGGGCACGCCGGGAGCTGCATCGCCCCTTAAGGGAGGGGCACGCAGGGCATGCTGGGAGATGTGGCGGGGCAGGGCACNTAAGGGAGGGGCACGCAGGGCATGCCGGGAGGGGTGGCGGGGCAGGGCACTGCCCCTCAGGGCGGGACGCGCGGGGCACGCCGGGAACTGCCTCGCCCCTTAAGGGAGGGGCACGCAGGGCATGCCGGGAGGGGTGGCGGCGCAGGGCACTGCCCGCTGAGGGCGGGAGCGCTCGCTGCTGTCGCGGGTGGCGGTGCCGCCGGTCGCGATGCTCCGTCGGAAGCCGACGCGGCTGGAGCTGAAGCTGGACGACATCGAGGAGTTCGAGAGCGTCCGGAAGGAGCTGGAGGTGCGCGCGGGGCCGGGCGCGGGGCGCTCGGGCCGCCCCCCGCCCCCCCCG
>VYXF01011925.1:45006-72591 GCA_013397295.1 Polioptila caerulea
CCGCAGAGCCGCAGGAAGCAGCGGGACGAGGCGGAGGCGGCGGCGGGCGGGGAGGAGGCGGCGGCGGCGATCGGAGCGCTGGGCACGGAGCACAAGAGCCGGGAGCAGCTCATCAATGACCGCATCGGGTACAAGCCGCAGCCCAAGGCCGGCGGCCGCACCGCGCACTTCGGCACCTTCGAGTTCTAACGGGGGCTGCCCCGGGATCCCCGCCAGCCGGGGGCCCGCGCCGTCCCCCCTCTGAGCTGTTACGCTTTTGGTTTTTAAGTTTGGTTAACATGCCCGTGAACGCCCCTTGGCCGAGTGTTTTGTTTTAAATAAACACGTATTTTTTTAAAGAAAATATTAATAATCCCACGAGCTGCTGTAAAAGGGTGCAGTGANGCATCGCCCCCTAAGGGAGGGGCACGCAGGGCATGCCGGGAGGGGTGGCGGGGCAGGGCACTGCCCCTCAGGGCGGGACGCGCGGGGCACGCCGGGAACTGCCTCGCNAAAAACTGCGGGATGATCCTCTGGGAAAGTGATTTGGTGATCTTAAATCAGAGAGTGGAGTGTGGCCACCTGAACCTCCAGCCCTACTTGCTGGTGGCCCTACTGAGGAGGAGGTCCTGGAAGTGTCTGATGAGTGCTTTGGGATAGGAGTGTCACAGTTCTGGGTGCCAGGCACTGCTCTGTCCTTTCTGGAGGCTACCAGGAAAGAATGTGCTGTCTGTTGAATCACCCAGTCCCACACACAGCCCAGAGCAGTTTCCCAGTCTGTGTGACAGCTGGGCTGTGGTTTGGGCCCTGAGCAGGGAATGGTTGCAGACCTGGATGATGGGCTGGGCACATGGATGTGGAGTGATATCTCCAGTTTTCTGACTGAGAAGTTTTTCCTTTACACTCCCTGTTCCCTCTCCATCCAGCCCTGCTCAGTGTCACCCTGGTTGCCCTGGTTTGTCACCCTTGGATAGAGCTCAGGGCTGTCTGCTGCTTGGATCAAAGGCCTCCAAGTAGTTCCTTATAGATGGTGTCACGTGAAAAAGCCAAGGGCATATTGATTTCTTCAGCAGGTCCCTGGATTTACCCTCATCAGGTGTCTGGGCAGGGTGAGGTGAGATTTGATTTAGGTGAGAGGAAGATGAGATTTGGAGCAGAGCCCACTCAGGAGTCTAGCACACAGTGGGGTGAGCTGAAGGAAGCAACTTAAAACTCTGAGCAGCGTCTTGTTGCTCAGAAAACTGCTTCCTGCAGCCTGGGGAAGGGGCAGGGCAGGCTGCCACAGCCCTGGGCTTGCAGCAGGACACCTGCAGGGAATTCAGGAGCTGGAGGCTCTCCCTGCCTCTGGCTAGGGCTGTTTCCTACCATCTTCAATACAATGACCAGGTCTGGTTTTTCAGCAATTCTCCAAAGTGGACTTCAGTTAAAGTCAGGCTTCTGGTGTTGCAGGTGCATCAAATTTCAGGTCAGGCTGAGGAAAAGTACAGAACTTCAAACTTGTCCAACTGGAAAGAGCCCCAGACTGGCCTAGGAAAGAGCTGCTTTTCTTGTCTACCACCACATAAAATGATCAGGGGCTGCTCTGCTGGTCTGGCATTCCCAAAAAGCCCCAGCTCTGAGAGGACAACACTTCAGGAGTTTGTTATAGCTCCCTGAAACTCCTTTCCCCATCTCCTCCCTCTCCAGGGCAGGCAGATCTGGGAGGCACCAATTCCTCTTTCCATCCCTCACCACACCAGCAAAGTGTGACTGAGCTGGAACAAACAGAGACTTCTCAGTGAATCTCCACATTCCCGTTCCCATTCCCACAGCTTCGCACCGTGTTCCTGGGAGCTGGGGAGGCCCAGAGGATGCTGCTCCTCACTCCCACCACACAGCACCTGAACAGGAACACTGGGCCCTCTGAGGGATGAACTGAGGACTGTTCCAAAACACAACCCCACCACAGTAAAATGCAATCTATTTTATTGGTTAATTATGTACAGGATATTCTTGATATTCACATTAACATCAGACAAGTTACCGCCACAAAGAGCAAGAGTAAAAACAAAACTGACACTGTAAACAAAACTAGAAATCCTGCTGGACTAGGTGGGACTGGCTCCAGACAAACTCCAAAGGCACTCAAAGGAAAGCAACAAAAGCCCACTGAGGGACACGGCCTGGATGCCCTGAGCTCCCTCCTCGATGATAATCCAGAGGCACAGCGTGTGCAGAGCCAGCATCAGGGCACAGAGACAGGCACAGGATAGCACACCCCAGCATGCTGCACATCTAAACACGGGAGTTTAAAGTACCCAGGCCTGGTCATCCTTCGAGCCCTCCCCTCCCCGTGTAATCAGGACAACTTTAAATTCAGCAGAGGGGCTGGGGCTGCCCCAGAGCTGCCGATCCCGTGCAGAGGGAGCTCAGGCTTTGCTCAGGCTCTGCCACAGCACGCAGCAACCCAGGCTGAGAACACACCGTGGTGGCAAGGGGGAGGCTGGGACACGGGGAGGCTTCTCTGGATTGTCCCATTGAACTGAGGAAAGCACAGCCACGGCAGGAGGGAGCCCACTCCTTGCCCAGCTGTGCATCAGGGAGCTCAGGAGCAGAGGGGACACAGCCCTGCCCTGCTCTCCTCAGCCACTTCCCTTCTCACCTTCCCTGGGCAGCCCGGGGTGCCCAACCACCACGTGTGCAGGCTGTGGGAGCAGCTGGGGCACCTGAGAGACTCCTGCCCCAGTGAGCCCCGCCAGGGCAGTGCCACCTCCCTGAGCATGCTGAGGAAGTGTGTGCCCTCTCTGGGGACAGCACGGGCAGGAGGAGCCTTGGAAGCTCATCCTGGGGGGAAACAATTCCAGGGGCACAGGGGTACAAGCAGAATGAGGCAGAAAAGCTTAACAAGAACCAGATTGACACTGCATGAGCCACAGCCTGATCTCCACGTCATCCCCCAGAGAATTCAAGTCTGGTCACTTGGATACACAGAAAAGTGGCTAAAAGGTGACAGCAAGACTGGGCCAAGCAGCTTCTGTTTCAAAGACACAGCAAGAGGCATATGAGGTGACCAGTGTTACCACACAGCCACTCCTCACTCCAGCCTGTGATTGTGATGGCAACAATTCCAGCCCCTTCCAGAAAAACCAATGGCAGCAGTGGCAATGTCAGCCTGAGCTCCTTCAGGGGTCAAGCCCCACAGTACAAACCTCCCACAACATCAAACCACCATCTCCAGCTTTAAACAGCTCCTGTTTTCTCTAACAAACACTCAGATTTCCTCTCAGTTCCAGCAGGAGCAGGAAGGGATTGTCTATTTTCTCTGTCCAACATTAACATTCCTCCCAGCTCTCCACATATGTGGAGGGTCAGGTTTCCCCTCCCATGACTGCAGGGAGGACACAGGAGAGTTTTACCTTTGTGACAGGTGCAGAGAGGGCAGTAGGAGGTTCTGTCACAGAGAGAGCTCCCTCCAAAGATCAGACTGGGGAAGGAAGCACTTTTCCTGTATCTCGGCAGGAGGTGGCTAGAACTTTTCCATGAAAATAACTTGGCCTCTTTCACACAGATGTGAATTTGCTACAGAAAGGAGCTATTTAGAAACCTAAGCCTGCTTTTAACTCAGGTCCTTTTATTCTCTAGTTGCACTGTCCAGAGATAACAAGATGTCCAAATAAACAGTTGGCATCAGCCTATGACTTTGGGAGGTGCAATTCAAGCCCTTGTAGCAGCAGTTCTGGATTTCCTTAAAGAGGATGGGAGGGTGGGCTCTGTGCAGGGACAGCAGCAGCAGCACCATGGAGCACCCAGGTATCCAGGGATGGCCTCACCCTCTAAGGCTCAGGGGCTAAAAAATCTTCTTTCAAACATCAGCTTTCCTCACACAGCTGCTGCCAGCAGTCACCAGCAGCATCTTCAGGGGAAAAAACCTTCCTGAGAGTGCCCAGAGGCTTTATCCCAGCAGGATTCCCTGTTCTCATGGCATGTCCCAGACACTAGTCCCAGTCTGAAAGTGGTGCCTGTTCTCAGTGCCTTTCCCAAGTTCTCACTGTCTTGTTTTCCAGCCAGTTACAGGCACAAACTGGTCAAGCTGAGTAGAGGGAAGACTCCAGCTTTGCACCACACTCTGCACAATTTTTTTAACATACAGATGCTAAACCAGAGCTGCTCCCCAAGCCTGGCCTGGAACCAGGCAGGCAGGAGGGTGGTTCTGCCCCCTTACAGCCTGTCCTGCCTGGGCACAGGGCAGGGCCCACAGCACTGACTGAGTTCTTCACTGCACCGAGAGCCTGCACCTCCAGCACGGGCACAGTGTGATTATCAAGACAAAGAGGACTCATCTGGGTCAGGGATACTTTTTGATTAGCCCACACTGCTCCAAATTTATCATCTGAGAAGTCACTGAAGACTGCTGTAGTCCTGTATTTTCCTTCTCCTCTGCCCCAAATCTCTCCTTTACAGGAATGTGGTTGTTTTCCCCCTTCACCTCCATCCAGGAATACCCTCCAGCCATTTTAACTTTAGTGTCATGAAATCAGTATTTAGCTCTTGCCTCATTTACAGAACCAGTTCTAGTAACCCAAAGCTTAGCTCTAGTTCCATCCATGTGCAGTTCCACATGAAGTACCTGTGGGTTCAATGGTTTATTTGGAATCTTTTTGCCCTGCAAATACAGAACTGGTATCCTGCATCTGTTCCATAATTGGGAAGGGAAAGCAGCCAAACTCAAGTGTTCTCCCTGGAAGCTGAGTAAAGCTGCTGACACACCAGATTAACAACACTCATAATCCTCTGGTGGGCTTGGAGGGCAGGTTCATCCAACCCCTGAAGCACACAAGTCACATCTTTGGGACACAGTCCTCCCTTGCCAGGACACACCTGAGCGTGTCTGATGTGCAGCGCCAAATCTTCCTGAGGGGCTGAGTCCTACAGCAAAAGTTGTAATTGGCCCCAAAAGCCACAATGCCAGGGCAATCTCCTCCCCTGGCATTATGTACACATTGAAAAAAAAAACCAAAATTAAAACAGCCATTCACATATTATTGACAACTTTGATCTTTTCCTACTGTTCATTACACCCTCACTGATGAGCATTTACAATTTAAAAATAAAATAGTTTTGTTTTCTTTTTAGAATAATAATTTCTACAGTTCTCTTAGCCAACTAATTTCAATTGCAGCATAATCTAAGAATGAAGCAAATCCTGGCCAAGAATGGCAACCATGGACTCTCAAGAGTCAAGGGGAGCAGCACGTCCCAGCTCCTCACATCCCTGCACCCCTCCAGGAACCTGTAGTGAACCAGTTGATTTTCTTTATCATGATTCTCTTGGCAGCTTAGGAATGCTCCAGTCCTCGTGTGGCTGCGCTTGCAGGGAGCAGTGGGGTGGAGAGGCCGTGGGCACACCCAGTGTTAATGGCAGTGCTCTGTGATATCCACCACCACTGCCTTTTTCCAGCTGAAGAAGAAGTATCCGGTGCCCGCTCCCGCGGCCACGGCGATGCACAGGTACCCGTTGTAGGTCATGAAGATCAGCATGAGGAAGTAGCTGACCACCACCTGGATGATGTGCAGCACAGTCTGCAGCAGGTGGGGCAAGCTCAGCATCTGCTGGCTGGGAACACAAACCCAAACAAGTCAGCAAACAGAACAGGTGGGAAATGCACACCCCCAAGGAGAAAGCTGGCAGGACAGCAAGGTGGGCGTGGGATGGCAGAGAAGGTGACAGCAGCCTGGGCAGGGACTCCTGCATGCAGCTGGCACTTGGAGCTGTGCTCACAGAGCAAAGCAAGCACAGAGCTTGCTGGGAAGACACAACTTTTAGCTGAGAAACAGACTTTGCCAAGATTCTTCTACCCCTCCATTTAAAAGCTGAATGGCTCCTGTTCTGCACAGTGGCTTTCACCACCTGTCAACAAAAGGATCCTGAATGTTTTCTGTCTGGGTCACTGGATATAACAGACAAACTCTGTACCTGGGAACTCCCCCAAACGTGCTCATTACAAAACCCCCAAGCTCATCTGGCTCCTTGCTGCTTTTCTCCTTTTGTCCCCATCCTGCCCAGGTGTCCTCCATGCTCCAGTGCCACGCAGTGTCCCAGTCTGGAGCCAGGACACCCTCCAGAGATCAAAATTGGCTGCACAAAGTTCCTTCTGTGCATAATTCACCTGCAGAGCTTTGCTTTCGAACGAAGTGCAAGCCTTACCCCACGGTTTTGTGTGTCTCCATCAGGATGGTGCCATTGGGGCCGGGCACTGGCATGGAGTTATAGCGGATGCTGACTTGGGATTTACGGAGCAGACACTCCCGGGCAATCTTAAGGCCTTCATAAAACATGGCCAGGAAGAAGACGGCCACAAAAGCACCAGCCATTTCTGACAAGAGAGGAAATATTATTGTCTCTGGGCAAGAGAATGTGTCAGCAGAGTCACTGTGTGATTGAACAACCCCACTGTGCTGCACAGGCCACAGCCAGGCTCCGTGTATGTGCACATAGGTGGGAAATGGGAATTTCATCCGGACACTCACTGCAATTTCACCCATAAAGCAAAAGCAGCAATCCTTTTTGCTAACAAAACCAAATTCTTGAACTCTACAGATATCTCCATTTTACTTTCACCCCACAGATGCCATTTAAACCAGACTTAACACAGCATGTCCACAGATTTTTAGCACAAGTAACAAGGTGATTCCTGAAACATGAATCTCGAAACACCAACTTGCCAACCTTTTGTTTGGACTGCACAAGACAGTGTTACTAACCTCCAGGAGAATTGATTGTAAGTCCAGAGAACAGCAATGGCACATTCTCACAGCTGAAGTGGAAAGTCATGGCCTGCCCAAAATACAAAGAACACCAAGATGAGCCTGAAGAGATCATCCCAAGGAGCTCACAGCAAGGGGTAGCAATGGGGTTTGTGTCAGGACAAGAACTCAGATCAGTCTATTTGGTCACCACCTAAACAACAAGAAACTCCAGCAGATCTGGTGTGACACACACAAGTGAGGCAGGGATGAGATGCTCCAGGCTCCAGTTCCCAGCTCCTTCAGGCAGCCCTGGGCAGGAGACCCTGTCCTTCACAGAACTCCAGGGAAGTGCCTTCTCCTTGCTTTTGGAGCTCCTTTTCTCCTCAGCATCAGCAGTATTCAGGGACTGGGGATGTCTCCATGAAGCTCCTCCCTGTCTCCCCATCCCCTCAGGAACTGGGGTACAGGGCACTTTCCCTTCCCCACGTGGACCTTGTCTATGGTACAGGTAAGGGTTGTACAGGTGAGTCCTCAGCGCCCCTCCTGCACTGTGCCAGCAGTGTTGTCTCCCTGTGGAATTCCCAATATCCTATATGAAACAGGCCTAAATATAGCTACACAAGGAGGTAAAGCCAGTCCACAACTGCCCCTGAGTGAAAATAAGGGCTCCTGAGCCTGCACAGTGAATGCTGTTGGGAGATATCAAAGATCCCCAGGGCAGCTGGAGGTGATACAAACTTCCCATCCAGGTAAATACAGCTTGGCATGTCTTGGGCACAGCTGCACACAGGACTTTCACATGGGAAGTCCTGACCAAGCAAGAGGAACTTCTCTTTGAACTTCTCTCGTTGCTTAATGAAGGTTATTTGCTGAAGCTCAGAATTATGATTCATTTCAGCATCCACAAGAATCAGCTCATTTTCCCCAGAGCAGAAATTACTGTAAAACACCTTTTAGAGAGTACTTTCATCTCCTCAATGAACTGAACATATTTACATTTAAAATAAAACCAACATAAATCAAAGAACTGCAGCTGAATCTGAGCCTGTTACTTGGTACCAGTGAGGAACAGGAAAACACACATTAAATGTTCTCAGTCTGTTATCTAAGATGCTGTACCTATGTACTGCCTTCCCTGACAGATTTATTTACAATATGAATTCAAAATCTTGTGCAATTACTCAGTTCTAAGCTGCAGGGCAAGGCAGGGTCCTGTAACTATCCAGTGAACACTTGACATTTGTGAAGAAATGACATTTACATGGAAAGTAATAGCCCAGGGATGCCAAAACTGAGCTGAGATGATAGAAAGAGCTCTACAAGGAGAGCACTGGCAGTGCTGGACTGAGAGCTCCACGTGGGCCATGTCCACCAAGGCTGTTCTGGTGCTCTCCCCTCCTCCTGTGATGCTGGTTGCAATAGGAATAGAAGCAGAGATTCTTGGTTCTCTCCTCAGGCACAGAGATGGCAAACAAACCCCTACTGAAGGTTTGCAAAATCCACTCCTGAGAACACTCTCATTTGAAATAGAAATGTGCCCCCTCTCCTGTCCTTTTGAAATGTAACCATAAACAGACATGTTTTAATAATCTGAACTCACTCCAAAGGTATGTAGGAAAAGAAGAAAAAGCTGAAAAAGTTCCTAGAACTGGCTACAACCAAACACTGATCCTCTGGCCATCTCCATGGAAAATGGCCAAGATCTCTGCAAAGCCTCAGTGATGCCAGAATGCACAAGTCTGAACCTGCTGGAATCAAAGTCAGCTGGAGCAGCAGGAATCAGGACCAATACAGCCTTAATGCCAGCATGGCAAAGAGCCCTGGCAGTGCTGTGCTCCCCAGCCGAGTGTGCTCTGAGAGTTCAGGAGGGAAGGGCACAGAGGGAACTCAGCACAGCCCCTCCCACTGCTGGGCAATCCTCTCAAGGCTGCCTGCGGCTCCCACTGCCAGCCTGGAGAACTCCATCCACCCGTTTCCTGTAGGAAAACTCTTGCTTTGCATTTCTGCCCTTAGCTAGCTGCAGAGCAGACACCAGGCTAGCTGCTGGAAAGGTTTTCTCAAGAAAAGACCATTTTGCCAAAGGATCTTCAGCTCTGAAATTTCCTGCTCTGTATCCCTCGTGCCACTCCTTCACTCCTGAAGATCCACAATGGGATCTGGGTTTAACCTGGATGGATTCCAGCCTTCCAAAGCTCAGGTTCATTTCCAGTTCTCAAGAGCACAGTCTTTAAGGTGACAAGTTACTCTGAACCACAGACAAGGAAAAACTCTCTGGTTAATTCTGACTTCTCCACTCACCATCATCATCATGTCAGACCCATGACCGTGTCCCGAGGCTGTGGGGGAGGGGTGGTGATGCTCAGGAGGATGTGAGGTTGGCAGCATGGAGCCGTTCATGTGGTGAGACATCTTGAGGACAGAGAGATTCAGAAAGGCACATAGAAAAGTGGGACCCTGAAAAACAAACAAAAAATTAAGCCATTTTCTAAACAGAATGTAGTTTCTCTACTGCCACTGCACGAGAAAATATTCCAAGCCACTGAGAACTGCTGCCTCTGGAAAACTCCTGGAGCTTCCCCATGGTCCTGCTCTGGCTACAGAGAACACACAGCAGGACACTTCAAAGGAGGTGTGTCCCTCTGCAGCCTAATTTGATTGAGATGGCACCTGGGGCAAGTGCTCAGCATAAAGGAACATTTCTTATCTACATGAGGAAAAAACCAGAGCCCCTTCCCAAGTGCAGTCTTGCAAGAGGCAAAAATATCACAAGCACCGCTTTAAATTGCATATACTAAAAGATCAGCTTACAGGATTTCTCTTAATTGACAGTTATAAATTTTATTTGGAACATGTTTAATACAGAAATTGTGTTAGTTGGTACAAGACCTACTGCCAGGCAAAGGTCTGCAACAGCTACAGGGAATCCAATTTCATTTCCATGAGCTTTACATTGCCACATCTCCCTTCTAATCACATTATCCACAGTGAAACACTCAAGAGGCTGCCAGTCCCAATCCTTAATCTGGTTACCACAAATCAGGGATGTCTGGAGACACTAAAAAAAAATAAATTAAAATACCCTCCAAGGTTACCTGTGGGCATGGCTGCTGCACTCTGCCCCAGCACTGCCTGGGCTGGCAGTTGCTGGTGGGAAGTGAAAATCATCAGGTAGAAACAGCAAAAGGGAGAGAAAATAACCTGGGAATACCAGTCAGTCCTGAAAGCACAGCATCTGTCCTGCTGGACCCTGGCTGGAATTCTCTGTACTGGAATTCTCCAGTCCTGCACTGAAGTTAAATCAAGTGAAATAAAAAGCAAAGTACGGACACTTTATCAAATTAAAGCTTAAAAAGAAATGAGAGACAGAATTCCTTCCACATAAATCATCAGGAGAGTTTACAAATGTGTTTTTTCAGTTTTTTAAGCCAAAAGGCAGCATGGTGTTTGAACAGGTAGACATGGCTATATTTAGATTGAAGAGAGAAAATAAGATTCTAGAAGAGCTTTCTAAAGTGGAAGTAGCAAATAAAACCCTGAAAGGCAGCTGGTGGTGGAGCTGGCTCAGCATGTGACAGGACCCTGGGCAGGGGTCACTGGTGGCCCAGAACACCAGTGCCAGTGCAGCCCTGTGGAGCATCCATGCCAGGGGATATCCAAGGGCTTTGGGGTTCAATTAAAGTGAGCAATGAGAGAAATTAAAGATCTGGGGAAGGGAAGGAAACTAAGTCAGCAGTGCTGGGGAGGAACTCAAGAGAAAGACAGAAGTAATACCCTGCAAACACTGACATTAAATAATGCAGAGAAGCACCAAAAAGCAACACCAGGAACCCACAGCTCAGGTATGTTCTGCATCTCTGTGCAAATGAAGTTTGTAGCCCATCTTTTATTTCATCAGAAAACCTCACAATAATCGCCTGGAAAATAACTTGTCATGGAATCCAATGGCACTGGCTAAAGCAGAATGAATTCCCTGTCCATATTTCTGCTAGTATTTTTTAGCTCACTTTGTCCCTGATCTGTGCTTAAATATTGAGACTTGAAAAATGTTCATGTCATGGGGAGATAAAAACAAGAAAGAATAATGCAAGCAGTAGCTCAGCTGACCCAGAAAAACTTCACCGAGGGGTACCTGCAGAATGCCCAGTGTGATTTCCATATGGCACAGCTTGGAAGATGTATCCTGTCCCAGAGCTGAAATGTTCAGGCTCTAGAACTGCAGTCCCAAAATACAAACACTTGGGAAAGGAATCCTCTGCCAAAACATACAAACTTCAAATTGTCTTTTGCATCAGGGAAGGAAGAAGAATAGCCCAAGTGCTTTACCCACAGGATCAAAGGTAAATGTGCTGTGAGAGGAAAGACGCAACACAAGAACTTCCCCTCTCCTGCAGCCAAAATCTCCTGGATCATAGAACCATGGAATATTCTCAGCTGGGAGGGTCCCACCAGGATCACCCAGCCCAGCCCCTGTCCCTGCACAGACCCCCCAAAATCCCACCCTGTCCATCCCTGCCCAAAGGCTCCTGGAGCTCTGGCAGCCTCGGGGCCGTGCCCATTCCCTGGGCAGTGCCAGCACCCTCTGGGGGAAGAGCCTTGCCCTGAGCTCCAGCCTGAGCCTGCCCTGGCCCAGCTCCAGCCGTTCCCTGGGTCCTGTTCCTGTCACAGAGAGCTGAGATTGGAGCTGTTCCTGTCTCCTCCCACTTCTCTCAGTTGACTGATCCATTGCTCTTCCTTTGAATACAACATCCTCACCAGCAACTACTGTCCAATGATTATTTATTCCTTTGAGGATTTCACATTCCTGCCAAGCTCAGCAGGTTCCAAAACTCTCCACAGAAGCCCAGCTGGTTACTAGATGAAAAGCTGCCTTCATGGCTGGGCTGTGCCCAGCTTTTTACCCCTTTCCTTCTCACTAATCATCATTTGTCTGCAGAAAGGGAGAAACAGTGGATGTGTTTCAGGATATTTACCCTGTAGGAACAAAGAACATGGTCAGGTGCTCAGGAATGGCTGCCTGTGGCTGGGCTGGCCTTGGTACAGGTTACAAAGGGCAAGCTTGACCCTCACCTGGGTAGCTCCTTCCCATCCTGCTATCCCAGTGCTCCAACATCAAATCGAACCCCTTGCTGCAGTCACCAACATTGGCGAACATTTTATGAGATCCTGAAAGGATGGGGTATTAAGTAGCTTAAGAGGAAATAACCTCATCTGAGCCACTTCAGTTGTGTTTTCTGTCACTCAAGGTAACAAACAGTGGATACATTTCTGTTTAAAAATAAATCGGTTCCATTGGGCAATCAGACTCTGATTTACAACTTAGGAGATCTCTACCTAAGCCTCGAGGTAAAACTATATAGGGCAGCAGCAGCAACAGGTTAATGGGTGTGTAATATTCCAAGCTGCAAATCCCTGGTTGGTTTGCACAGCTCCTAAGAAACAAGGTGACAGATGTGGAGCTCTGCGTGTCACAAGAAGGTGGTGCTTTAACAAGGCTGACTCCATACCTGAAGGAAAAAAATCCACTCTCCACAAGTTTCTATTATTGTACATTCTTTAAATAGGTTTAGCCTTGTACAAAGCCAGTCCTTCAGCAGGTATTTCTGCCTGAATAGGTGACTTGATCTCTGGCTGCCGCCTGCTCCCTATGTTTGCACTGAGAGGGAGAGGCTTGGGAGTGGATTCCGGAGCATGGAGCCCTGGAGAGGGATCTGCTGTGGCTGCATCAGGCTCAGGTACTCTGAACACCTGAAGGGGACAGACCCCAGGGTGTACCTGTCACAAGGGACATACACACACAGTGATTTTTTGTGCTCTGCAGTAATCTATTGCCTAAGAAAACAAACAGGGTGGAACGGGAGAGAGGAATGAGGAAATTCTCCTCCAGGGCTTCTTTCTTTCCGTCTCGGTGCTGTTACCCAAGTGAGAGAAGCTACAGCCACCGTTTCACAATCTCTCAGATTTTTAAGGAAAACTGCAAGACTCAGAGCTACACAAGGACTTCTCTTTCTTTAAGCAGGACCTCAGGCAGGCCCTGATCACACTGAGGTTTCTGTCCCAGCCCCGCAGTGCCACTGTGGCAGCTCTGCAAACCAGGCCGGATCAGGACAGGTTCAGCCAGGAGCAGGATGT
The DNA here is from genome assembly GCA_013397295.1 of Polioptila caerulea. Lineage (NCBI taxonomy): Eukaryota > Metazoa > Chordata > Aves > Passeriformes > Certhiidae > Polioptila > Polioptila caerulea. The sequence continues at coordinate 57,841 of VYXF01011925.1, forward strand.
GACAGCAGCAAACTGCCAGCACCAGGATTCACCCTCACCCTTTACCAACACCAAACCAGTGCTGCCTCACCTCACACATACCAGGAGTCCACATTTTCAACTCCAGGGCACAGAGAAGCGGAGGACAGGCAGGAGGTGGCAGGGCACACATGAACACAGGTTAAAGAGCTGGACCTGACAAAATGCCAGAGCCAGAGCAGTCTTTTCAAGTAGGTCTCAGCCAAGGATCACTGCCATTACACAAAACCCTCTCCACAGCTTCCCAATCTATTGTGTCTGCTGTGTTCATTCAGAGTCCTGCAACTTCATAGCAAATCAGTTTTTCCTGTGGCAAACACCCAAGGAAAATACACCCTTCAACGCAGAAACAGGACACACTATGGGAAGGATCTACCAAGCTCCAAGAAAGTACTTCTCAGTGTCAAATAGACCTTCCTTATAGTCCCAAAGGGAATAAAGCCCCTTTCCAAATCAGAAGAACAACAGGATTAACACTGGAGCCCAAAATCAATGCCCATTACACTATCAACTCTTCTGTTCTAAACAGTGCCTCATCTTTCCCAAACCAGTTCAGAAAACTCAAGAAATAAAATTTCACTGACTCTCCCCAAAAGGACCAGAGCCTTAAAAATCCCCTGTCCAGTATCCTTTAGAGCAGTTATTTGTCCCACAGAGAGCGTGCTGCTGCAGTGGCCAGCACAGGACTGGCTCCTGCTCGGAACCCTCCCCACTCCTCTCAGCACAGCTGGAGTGATTCGTTCCCAACGTCTCACCACCAACACTTCTGAGAGCAAGAACGGGGCCAGAACGTTCCTCTCTTCTTCTGAACAAGCAAGAAAGACTCGGTAATATTTACTAAGAAATAAAATCAAAGTTTCTGAGAGAAAGCAAAGGGAAAATGATTAGAAATAGGAAGCTGGAAAAGCAAAGACCTCTTGCTTACATATCACATATGGCTCAGTGCTGCACGACACAAAGGAATGCTACAGAAAACACACAGAAGGAATGGAAAAGGCACCCAGGAGTTCCCAGTGCTCTACTTACAGCAGTGCTGCTGGCAGACAGAGCTCCACTGGCTCCCAGCTTGTGGTCCCAAGCCCAATCCCTTTTTTGTTTAGCACTCTCAAATGGAGTGGGAGGGAAGCAGCAGCCTGCAGACACTGCAGCTCTGTTCACTGGCTCTAGCTGTGGGCTCCACTGAGCTCATCATCAGGAGACCTAAGCACTGCTTTTAGTTTATTCAATTTCCTCGCAAAGTTTTCTACTTTAACTGTTTCCTTTCCAAATGGGTGGACTTGTAACTTTTTCCAGGATGCCAGGCAGAGCTCCAGAGCTGCTTAAAGGCACAGCTGAGGGACAGACCAATTCCACCTGCTCATGCTGTAGCAGCACCCAGCCATGGCAGCCAGGGCCCCTGGGCCAAGCTGTGAAGACACACTTTAAAGACACAGGGAACCAACACCACATTCTTCAGTAATGCAGCAGAACACGTGTTACAGATACACACTGCTGTTTCCCAGTGTGAAAATTACCCTTGGAACCCTCCCAAGCTGCTTCAGGCTGGCACTGAGACACAGGGAGGGACTGTGCTGTGCCCAGCACACTTAATTGCACACCTCTGTTTTTCCCTAGCACATTTCTGAAGAAGGAACTTTTAGAGCTATATTAAGAAACTCAAGGAATGTTTGTGAACTCACAGCAGAACTGTGGCTTGCCCTGGTACTGCCTCCCCACCTTATGAATCTCATCCTAAAACTTTCCCAGAAGTTTAAGGCTTCACAAAAGCTCAACACACCAGAAGGGGTTTGGATAAAGGGAAAGAGAAGGGCATAGCTCAGGAGCTCCTATACATACTGACAGTGAGGTTGTACAAATTTGGATTTCCTGAGGCTTGTCCCTGACCATGGAAGCTTGCTGGATTCCATCTGGATCAGCAGAGCCAAGCAGGAACACACAGTGTGACACAGGGCATATTCTCCCTGTGTACCTGTGAGCAGGCTGAGCTATTCACACCCACAGGTTTCAGAACTTCTGAAGGAGGATGTCCAGCCAGAGATGCCAGAAGCTGCAGTGCAGGGAGCAGAGAATAATGGTCAAACAAAGAGCTGAGCAGGGCTGCAGACAGCATCTTGTGTTCAGATTCAAGAGGGGACAATGCCTGGGCAGCATGTGACATGCCAGGGTGGAAGCAGTCAGCAGAGACACGCAGCCAAGTTAGGAGGAACACCCAGAACCCAGCTCTCCCAGCTGGAATGCACAACACAGGCAAAGAATAGGCTTTTAAAATTATGTGCAGGGCTTACATGTTTTGTGAGGGAAGAAATCCACACAGATCTGATCCTCTGCCATCATCTCCACTGAAGATTCCAGCTGGAACCATTACAGCACAGTTGTGGATGCTGAAGGTAATGACGAAGTTTTGGCACACCAAAACCACCCTGCTGTCCATGAGCCATGTCCACAACTGATGGGATTTGCCCAGGCTGAGACAGACCCTTATTAAGGTGATCCTGACAAACCCCACAGGCAGGATGTGGGAGGAGAATGAAGCAAAACCCCGTCACCCACGCAGGAGGGTTTGGGGGTGATGCTTTAAGCCAGAGTTGAGCTCAGTTTCTCTGCAATACAGGCAGATCACAGGGCTGGGGCCAACAATCACACCTTGCACCAAACACCCATCCTTTGGGCCTCCTGGCTGCCATCATTTGCTTATTCTTACCAAATCCTTGTGTTTCTTGTGCCAATACGTTTGTCCCTCTCCCTACTGGGTTGCTGTGTCCCCAAGGCTCAGGCTGCCCCCTGCACACGGAGTCATCAGACAGCACCCACAGACATGGCCAAAAACCCAAATAGTGCTCCAGTTCCAGACTATGGATCCCAGTTGGAATGCTGGCTCACACAAGCTTCCTGGAGCTGCACCACATCATTTGGCAGCTTGATGCAGTTATATGCATTATTAACGTTTAATTAAAATGAAGATACAAGACGATGAAGTATCAGCACATGTTCAATCCTTAAGGTCCTGTCCTCTGCTCGGGATCAAAGCATCCCTCAGCTGTACAACTAAAGCTAGTCACAGCCACTCAGCACAATCCTTGTTACTTGAGGAGGGGCCAGAGCTCTTCCTCTCAGCCTGGCCACAATAATGGCCCTTTGATGGAGTTTATTTTCATAGCAAACCTGTCTGGTCACCCTCTGTTGTGAGCTTCCCTAGAAGGGGATGGTCATTCCTAATCTCTCAGCTTCTGCAGACGCCTCAGGAAATCTGTAATCTTTGAACAAGAAACAATAACCCAGGACAGATTGTTCTTTACAGGACAATGCACTGAACTTCATTAAGTGAAGCACACACCATGTCATTACCCACAGGCCCAATGGAATGAAAGGCAGCTGAAAACAACCCTGCAGAGCATAAAACCTCAGACTCCAAGCCTGGTAACATCAGAGGAAAGGCTGAGAAATGCTGGCAAGAGCTGTGTACAGGTGGCGAAATAATGGAGATTTTCCTCAAGCATTTTCCTCAGCCATACTGAAACTCCAGGAGACAGCAAAGCAGTCAAAGGAGGATCCTTGTGAGAAGTGTGGCAAACCTGGAGTCCTTGCCAACCCTTTCCCAGCTGTAGACTCATTTCTGCAGAGAAGTCTGACCCAGCCCAGTTGCAAACACCAGAACACACACAGAGCTTTGCATGGAGATCCAAGAGTGATCCTCTACTGTCTCCACCGAGCTGAGACCAGGCGATTCTTGAAGGTCCCTTCCAACTTAACATTCTCTTCTACCCTACTCTACCCTTCAACACCCCTCTGCTGGTGCTGGCCACCTCTGAACCCCTGCCTTGGCAGCACAGGTACAATCACTTCCACAATGACCACAGGAACCTTTAGCAAGAGGTGACAGAGCCAACGCTGTCACACCTCAGTTTGTCTCTGTCCCTCACAAATCCAAGCAATGCAGGGGTAGAAACTCCCCTCATCTACAAAGGAATCCCACACACATTCCCACATATCCCAGTGAACATTACATTTTCCTTTGAAAGAAGCACTGCAATCTCGAAGACTAATCCATGCCTCCAACTGTTGGGCCAAATCTTGGGGTCCCCATGTGCACGTGCTCCCCAGAGCACCCCACCCTTGGCAGGACATGGGACAGCACCATCTCTTCAGCACAGCTCCTTGCCCTCTGCTGTGGTCACAATGGTTTGGAAGGTGCACACCAGGCTCTGGAGCTCAGAGCACATCAGTAGCTACACGTGATTGGATGGTTCTCCCACCTTTACAAATGCAACACACTCTTTGCCCTGCCCAATGCAAAACAGCAGGAAGGGCATGACACCAGGAATTCCCCTGGGATTTGGTCTGGCAGCTGCTGTGAAAACCTCAGGGTGCAGGCTTGCAAAACAGTCTGTTTGGCAGATGTTGCTCAGGGCGCTTCTGTCACAGAGGCCTGGCTCAAGGGAAGGAGTTTTGGGCAACAGATGCTGAAGGCTGTCCCAAGGCTGAGGACATTTATCCACACAAGGGACTCCAATACACACAAAGGACATGCAGGCAGGACACAGCTAACTTGTTTTGGAGAAACTGATGTCAAGAACGCCATGACCAGAAGTTTTCAGCAACAACCTGCTCCCATTCTGATAAAACACAAATACTTTCAACCTGCATGAGCCCAAATTAACCTGAAGTCCCCAGCGGGACACTTTCCAAGAATCAGAGCACATTCCAGCCTTGGCTGTCTAGAACAACCCCAGCCAGGGACTACCATAAGCCAGGCAAGTCCCAAGTGGAGCTCAGTGAAGAAAGCAGAGCTCACTTGGCCTGGAGCTCACTTGGTCACCCACGTGCTGACCAGGAGCAGAGGGCCAAGAACAGACATGTCAACCACAAGTTGCTTTTACTGCCAATAAATGCCAATGAAGATTGTATTCATAAAGGGAAGCTGCTACATCAGCAGGCACTAGAGAGAAATAGTGACAAGGTGGTACCAATTAAAAGGTGATTGGCATCTCTTCCATACTTCAATTTCCCTGTTCGTCTGCCACAAAACTTTCTCCTTTTCCATGTTACTGCTCCAAGAGAACAGCCCCCAGCTCCAGCCAGCTCAGCCCTCTGGGCAAAAACAGCACGGACACCAATGTCCTCTGAGATGTCAAAGCCAGAGCACATCCATGCTGCACGAGGCCTCTGACTCCTGCACTCAGGAATGCCTTGCCCTGCTCAACCCCACCAAGAGCACAATTTCTTCCATTCTGTACACGGACAGTGTTTTCCACCCCGTTTTTATTTCTTCCACCACCAGCCTTTTGGATCCCTTATTTGCCCCACGCTGTTCATTCTTCCCCTTTCTGTCTGGGTGGATGAGGCCGCTGTCCCCCTTTCTGGCACACAAAAGCACTGACATTTCTGCCAAGTGGCAGAATTGAGGCACCTCAGGACGAGCAAGAGCTGAGGAGTGACTGCCATTCCCACAGCTCCCAAAGCAGAGGAGATGCTGTACCAAAGCTGACTTGTGATTCTGCCATCTGGAGAGAACAGCACAGCACCAGAGATACCAAAACTGCCACAGGATGCCATGTGACAATTTCTTTATGAAACATCCAGGACAAAAGGCATGGCAGACCCCGAAATTCCTTACAGCCAATGCCACCATGAATTCAGAGCTAGAAATGGCAAGTTTCCATCAAAAGCAATCTCCAGGAGGCATCTACAGAAGCACTTCAGCACTTCCTGTGCACGTCAGAGCCTTCTGAAGCTGTTAGTCCAGGTCTGCAGATCAGCAGGCCACACCATCAGAGCTTCACCTCTCTTCCTCACCTCATCAAGGGCATGACACAGGAACACAGGAACACAAATCTAGGTCACAAAGACCCCAGGATTCAGCAGCCAGGGAGGAGAAACCTGGTAGGAAGGGAGGAAGTTTAGGCAGAGCTAAGGCAGAATGGCTCAAAGGCCAGGGGAGTAAGAGCCATGTTGAGATGGAGGAGCAGGCGGGAGGGGGGTGCTCAGCCTGGGAACCTCCTGCTAAAAGCTCTCAGCACGAACTCCTCAGCTGAGGACAACCAAGGATCCTGAGCAGTGAGGAGACACGGGACAGCACCGGGAAGAGGAGACTGAAAATCAGGGCCACATGACCCATATTTTCCAAGATTACGTAATTCCTGAATAAATAAATACTTCCTTATCCTCAGTGGTGGTTTTTGCTCAGATGTTACACAACCAAACACAGGAATGGTGATTAGGCAGATGTGATCCATATGGCCAGAGAGCAGGAACCATCCTGCATGTATTCCTATAACAGGCACTTTTTAAATGAAGGGAGAAGTTTTCTCATCAAACAAAAACAAACAAACCCTCACCGTTTGCATACAAGGTTCTTTATCACACTCACTAATTCAGCATCCAGATTCTTGTACGTTCAACACCTCCTGCACCACCTATACCTATGGACAGGAGCCTGTCTCCCACAAAAATGTGTCTGTCCACAGGATAAGGACACAGATTGTTGTTTGTGGCTGTTCAGTGGCCACAAGCAGAAGCATTCCATCTCTAAGAAATGACAGATATGTCAGGATGCCAGATAGGGAACTACTTTCAAGTTAATCCTGATAAACCATTGCTCCATGGTTTGTGGAGTGGGAAGGACACACCAGGCTACACAGCATAAACAGCTCTGACCAAAATGATTTTATGGTGTCTTCAAGCCTTAAACCTTGTAAATCTGTAAAATAATCTCAGGAGACACAAACTGAAACCAGTCAAAAAGTGCATTCCCAAGAAAGGAAGCACAAGTTTCCCCAGAACCAAAAGTGATTCAATGTGTCCTGGAAGTGCATTTGTGGGCCTTTAATACAGGTGAAGGATTACAAATGTTATCTGTTATTACCTCTTTACAGATGTTGTCTTGCAACAGCATAAATACCTTTGTCCTATGCAGGTAAAACTAAACCTGAGAGTAATAAATGGACGGCACTGGTTTATTAGAGGCTTCACAAAAGGGAGTCCAGCACAGGGGATTCACAGGAGATTCCCAGATCTTACCCTGCTTGCCCATTTTCACACAGTTCATTTTCCCTCTCTGGCTGCTTTTCAACCTTATAATCAGACTTAGCCCAGAAAAGGCAACACTTGTACAAGTCCTGAACTGACTTTCAGGATTTTTGAGAATCTGAGTAACAGGAAAACCACAAAACTCCTGGTTAATTTTTAGGAGCCCATTCCACACGTATGATACGAGCCATACTGGTTTAAGCAATTCACACACGTTTTTCCATGTCCAGTACAGCCATGCACACATTACCTCCCACCACATGGGAAAGCATCCTTGCAGAGCAATTCCACTTCACTCCTTTCCTTTCGTATTGAAGCAGTTGTTTGTCTGTAATTACCCCTCAGAAGCACATCCATGTGCAGACACAGCATTTTAAGGTGACCACTCAACAATTCCCCTTCCCTGGAGCTGCCCCATTCTAGCCCGTATCAAACATTGCCTCAGAGCCACGTGCTGATGTCAGCTCCTACTGGGATACCCTGGGATTTCCAGCTCCTGCTCTGGTGTGTCAGGGTCACCTTTGAAATGGAGGCTTTGAATAAAAACCTAAGAGCTCACAAGACTGACTTCTGGAAAAATACCTTTTCTTGCAGAGGAGAAATGGATGTGTGTTTGTTTCATTTTGCAGCACCATCCATGACTGTCCCTCAACACAAGAACCTGTTCTACCACAGCCAAGAATCAAAATATTTTGTGCCTCCAGTACTTGTTTTGAGAAGCCTCAAGCTGTTCATGGGCAAAATGCAAGGTAGAACTCAGGTCACCAGCAGCAAGATCCATTCCAGTGGGTTTTTAATTAAGCCCAGGAAGTGGATCTCTGTTTTGGTAGATGCTTAAGGCCAAATATTTATCACCAGAGGCACCTTCCTACTCTTGATCCAAGATCTTGGCAATCAGCAAGTGGATGGCATAGTGATATATAAACAGCTTCCAGTAATGCAAATACTTGTAAGGATTCAGAGAACAAATTCATAGGCCAAATCCATGGAACAAAGCATTCTCCTTTTAAAAATGCAGCTGAACTACTGGAAGTATTATTGAAATTACTGAGTTATTGAAAATACAATCTCAGCAAGGTAGAAGATCTCCAGAACCATGAAGAGGAAAAGAGCAATCAACTCACATCTCTGGAAAGGAACTTATCTTTGGAAGAGCCTTGGCCTCGTGACACTCTTCTGACAGGAAGAGCCATGACTGTAGGGCATGGAAAGCCAGAACAAGAGCCAGCAACAATTCAATCAGGAGTGACAAAAAACCATTCTGGGCAAAGAGCTTCAAATGCTGGCTTTTTCATTATTTTCAAACCCCTGGACAGCCACAGAGCTGTTAAGCCAAAGCAGAAATGATTCAGAGCCAAAAAATGCTGAGTACTTACTCTTCCAGAGAAAGGTTTTCCATCTACTGACTCCAGCAGTCTTTTTCTTCAAAGAGGCAACAAATCAGAGACCGACCAAAGTTTCTCAACCCTCACATAATGCTGACAAGCACATCATTATCTCTATCAAAGGCTAATCATTAACTACTGCTTGGATTAGCTTAGCACCAGACCAAGCCCTGGGATGCTCACACACGGATCCACAGAGCAGCAAAAGCAGCTCCCTAGTCTCTTTCACGAGATCTTAGCACAAATGCAAAGAGATTTTAGAACTCCCTGATCTGATTAAATGCATTGCAGAGATTACTTTCCAACACATTAACCAAAACACATTTCAAACATTCATATCTCTATCAGATAAATTAGTGCTTTGCTTGCTTCTTGATATTGTAACAAAGCAAGCCTAGTTTATTCTAGAATTAAAGTATTTTACTATTCTAACTGAGAGAGAGCAGGTTTATATAAGATATTAGGAAGAAATTATTCCCTGTGAGGGTGATAATGCCTTGGCACAGGGTACCAAGAGAAGCTGTGGCTGCCCCTGGATCCCCTGGCAGTGTCCAAGGGCAGGTTGGACAGGGCTTGGAGCAACTTAGGACAGTGGGAGGTGTCCCTGCCCATGGCAGGGGGTGGGATGGGATGAGCTTTTACCAAATCACCCTGTAACTGCCCCATAATGAAGAAACGTGATGTTTTCAAAGCTGTCGGCCAGTTTTTAGGAGCATTGGGAAGAGAAAAAAATAACAAGGCAGATAAATCATCAGTTTTGCAGAAATTCTTAAACACTGTGTACAAGACAAACCTTGTCAGGGTAACTGGCTCTGGGACCCCTCTGCTTGGAAAGCTGGAGCCAACAACTGCTATGGAAAAAAAGGGAAAAAGCAGAAAAAGTGCAAGAACAGCTGTGCTGTGCCCTGCAACACAAGGGGCCTCATGGTGGGGGCTGTGGTTTCAAGCAAAATCAGAAGCAAGAGTTACACAAAACGGCATCAACTGACAAGCAGTGCACGTGATCCTGCTGTTACAATGTCCGGGAGGGTTTTACTTGAGGAATTCAGAAAATTAGGGAAAGTCAGGCTGCTGCCAAGTGGTTTTTTAAACTAGAAGCAAAATAATCAGAATGAAGTGTGTCAGGCTTTACAACCCACACAGAAGGCTATCCCACAGATATCTGTGCCTTTTGTAAAGAAAGCACCAAAATGATCTCTTCAAGTAGAACCAAATGTAAACAGGAACATGAGGGCAGCTGTGAAACGTCCAACTAACTTTGCAGCTGGCTGTTCAGGTTTCAGCCTGACAGCATCTCTAACATGCTCCTCCAGCACACTTCAGCCTCACCTGACACCACCTTAAACACTAAAGTGCAGCACGGCCTCATGAGATAATGTCTTATCCCAAGTTAATGAAGGGCACCAAAGCCAACAGTAACTTGATTTCTATAAACCCCTCTTGGCAGAGAACCCAGAGATCGTGACTCAGTCTCTTGTCAAATCCATCAGACCAGGAGCCCAGACAAACAAGGGAGCCGAGAAAAGCAGACCAGTACTGATTGCATTTCACTTGCACCCGAGGCTGGGTGTGTTCCTCAGGGCCTTGTGCTCCCACTTCCATTATCATTTTGATGTACAAGGGTTGATTTACCCACTGGAAATGCTCTCCCACAGAGCCACACTGATGGCAGCACTGCAGTGACTCCCCGAGGGCTGCAGGAGAGTGAACTGGGATGGCTCCTACAAGGAGCACTGGTTTCAGTCTGCTCCAGGTTTGCTAGTGTTTCTCCTTCCCAAGTAAAAGAAGCAAGCTTGCAAATGCAGTGCAGTTGTGCCAGTGACTCTTCAGTAGAACAGCTTTTGGAGCAGGGAAGGGTACCAGGGGAAGCCTAATGGGATCCCTGGCTCCCAGTCCAGCCTCTGGCAGAGCCCAGCCAGGAGCAGCCAGGGTGGCACGAGCGGCTGCCACTGTCCCACCCAGAGTGCAGCCACCAATGACAGACATCAGACAAGGGCAGGCTGGGTCATGGGATGAGCCTTGTCCTGAGGAGGCTGGAGCTGTATCCCTTTCCAGGAGCTGCTTTTCCCAGCTCTTGGAGCAGGCCAGCCAGTCTGCTCACAGCATTAGCTCAGGATGAGCACTGCACCTCACAGGTGGCCTCAAAGCACTTCTTAATCCTACAGAGCCAAGTTCAATTATATTCTCTCTGTGAAAAAAGCCTGAAAGTTCATTTGCCAGGCACTCCTTCCCCTAACAAGATGCAGTGTTTAGGCAAAAAATCCAGCCAAGACTGACAGAGTTCCCCTTAACTTGGTTAGCCAGAAGATCAGCTAAATATATCACAAAGCTCATACTCCAGTGGAATGAGATCTGAATCTGTGATAACTAATGAGTAAGTGTGGGAAAAGAAGGTTTATGGAAGTGAAGTGGTTCTCCCACAGTCTCAGGAGAGCTTGGGGCACTCACTGTGAGATCCATGCCAGAACAGCTCCATTCTGTTCCCATTTTTCTCCCAACTTCTCAGGATTTGTATCAGGACATGCTGAGCAAGCAGTGAGAACACAAGAGCCTCAATCACTTACAGCATTTGGCCTGTGCTCTAGAGCTACCAGGGACTGCTCCAGTCATCTAGATAAACTGAAAAGATTGCATGCTTGGACAACTTTTTTAGCAGATGATAAATGACGTTTACATCTGTGATACAGCAAATGGGAGATCTTTCTAAGATACATCCACAGAGGAAAAGATCAGGAAGCAAAGCCATTATTCTGACTGCAATCACAATTGCTGAAGTGCCACTGGAAATCAGCTGGAGACCCTTGTAGGTAAGAACTGATAACACAGGGAAGAAAAGACAACGGGAAATGGCATTAAAAACTGTAGAAATAAAAAAGGAAAACTAAAGAGGAGCTATTTCATTACAATCTCCCACTTCTAGATTGACTTCTAAACCAAGAAAAGTCTAATTCCATGACCAACAAATGAAAGGCTTTAGGAAGTACAGCAAAATAGGAGTTTAATTTGTTTATAATAACTACTCTCATCATTCTCTGCATTAGCAGATTCCAGCTTTCAGATGCAAAAAAGGTTAATGAAAAAATCACTGGCATCATGTTCTCCAGGACCTGGATGAGTTCTGATTGGGAACATTTTCAGAAAATTAGATTGAAACAAAAGGCAATGGAGTAGATTAACTAAGATTGGATTTCCCAGAGAAAAATAACATAAACTAGATTGAGTCTTTTTCATCCTTCCCTATTAAAAAATTACCAAGACTCCCAGTGATTTCCTGTCAGACTTGTGAAGAAGTTCATGCTGGCAATGTGCTTCAGCTCAACTTCCCAAAATTCTGCTGCAGGCTCCTGCTAACTTTCAGGTGACCTTCAGGCCAGAGCAGGGAAGGCAGCTCTGCAGAGCCATGGCAGCTTTCTGAGGGGTCCTCAGAGCAAACAGAGAAACCAAGGAAGAAAAGAGAAAATAGTGCATTTTAGTTAAAAGAACAAAAAGTTCTGTCTTCTCTTGGACCTAATGTCTGACTGGAAAACAAGCCAGCTGAAAGGAAACTCCTCAGGGCCCTGCTCAAAACTCACCATGTGAACATGGTAGATTCTGTCATTTACTTGTAATATAAAGCTGGAAAAGATTATTCTCAATGCCCTCCCTTCTCAGGCATGAAGCTTTTATTCAGGGATAGTGTCTCACTAATCCAAACCCTGAAGTTATATTGTGAAGGGAGAAGTGAAAAATGGCCCCAAACCTCTTTCCAAAACAAAAACAAACAACCAAACAAACACAAACCTTGTCCTTCTACCACTGCAAGTGGCAATGATGATACCTTTAAAATAAAAAAGAAACATGCAAAAGTGACTTGGGAAGGTGATTTAATTCCTCCCCTCTACTGGCAGAAATTATCCTAATTCTCAGCTTAGTTAACAACATGGGCTAGATTCTGATATGAAATGAAAATCTGATATGAAATGAAAAGCAGCCCAATCTCAGCAGCAGATGGTTTTACAAAATTCCTCCCTTCTCAACACAAAGTTGTTTGAGAGCAACTCTTGCCAGTTCTTATATTTTCAGTATCTTGTTTTTGGGGGGGAGGAGATCAGAAGCAAAAACCTGCTTATTGCAACAATTTTTGTGTTTGTAGCAAAAAGCATTACCTTAACTTTGAATTGTACAGCAGAGCAGCCACAGCTTCACCAACAAATCCTGAGTTACAAAACCAATCTTCATTTAAACAGCAACATTCACACATTATTCCCAGTGCCCCCTATTTAATGAAGGATGGGAAAAAAATAATGCAGAGTCCAAAGCCTGATGAAAGCCTCAGGAAACATTACATCATAAATGACAGGATTTGGGATCATTAACTTGAATGCTAACTTACCCTCTAAGATCCCATATTGTTACTCATGAAAAATCCTGCAAAAGCTTTACTGACCTCAGGGTCAAGCAGAGGCAAGTTAAGATCAAACAGACTGAAAATCAACTTAATAAACACTTGTGAGGAGCGTTTCATCCACCTGGGCACAAAATGCAGGACTAGTAAGCATTCTGGAGCTTGGAATTCGAGCACAAACAGGAAGAATTTGCCTCTGCCTGGGAACTGTGTGGAACCACAAGCCCACTGCACACTCAAATACAAATGAGGGCTATGAACAAAGCTTAAATTAAAAAAGGACAAGTGGGTAAGTGATGCTTGCTGAGTGCTGCAGGGTGTGCTGCTACAGCCTCTTCCCCACCACACTGGCATTAAAACTGGCCAGTGCTGAATCCCAGGGAAAAAAACCCAGGAAATATATACATTGAGCTAAGATGGTGAAGGATCTGAAAGGGCAGCAGAGGGGACTGGGATTGCTCATCCTGAAGGGGAAACTGAGGTCAGAACTCACCAGGGGTTGCAGCTCCTCCTGAGGGGCAGCTCCAATCTGCTCGGTCCTGAGGGAATGGCCTGAAGGTATCTGAGGGCGGAGTGAGGCTGGAGCTCAGGGCAAGGCTCTTCCCCCAGAGGGTGCTGGCACTGCCCAGGCTGCCCAGGGAATGGGCACGGCCCCGAGGCTGCCAGAGCTCCAGGAGCCTTTGGGCAGCGCTGCCACGGATGCTCAGGGTGGGATTTTGGGGGGTCTGTGCAGGGCCAGGGGCTGGGCTGGGTGATCCTGGTGGGACCCTTCCAGCTCGGGATACACCAACTCATATATATGTGATACCTATACCTAAAATCCTAAATTGAAGTGCCACACCAGGACTTAGTCACATGGGTCTTCTCCATTTAAAAAACAAAACTATGTTAACAACCAACCTGATAGAAATACAGGAGCCAAAGGAACAAACTATCTTCACCAAGGGGTCACATTTCCCACTGGAAGGCAGTTCATGTCCACCTGCCTTACCAAAGTCAGAACAATCTCTTCCCACTGGGAATTTACACCAAATTATTGTGTTTTTTTTAAACAGAAAGAAGATTCTGATCCTTTTCCAAGTTTTTTTTTTAATTCATCACACATTCTGCAATATAAAAGCTGCTTAACACTCGCCTTTATCTTTCCCCTTTAGAAGTGGAACCACTGATATCTCAATCATTGCAATAAACTCCCGAATTACTGCAAACTCAGGTCCACAAGAGACCTGGCAACTTTCTGCTCAAACAGTCAGTAACTGACAGGACAAATTTGCAACCAGTGCCAGCAAATACCCGAAATCAGGAAATATCAGCCCTTATTGCCATTCCGATCTCTTGCACATTGTTTTTCTGTATTTCAACATCATCTGGATCTAAGCTGAAATTAAAACCAGTCGGTCTCACAAAGCACATAGAGGTATCGGCTTTCCAAGAGGGGGAAAAACACAGAAAAACCATAAAACACCAAAAAAAGTCTTGAAGCAACCAACAAGACGAGCAAAAACGTGTATTTCTCAAGGTACGAGGTGTACGTGGAAAATCCTGAGGGGCGGCTCAGGCGTTTACCCACGCAAGGAACAATTCGGATGTTAAGAACACAGTGCGTTCATTGATGGTGCCCCCGGGTAACTCAGAGAAGCGAACCTGGAGCACAGCAGCGCCCAGGTGTCCCCAGCCTTCCCGTCCGAGCCCCACAGGGCCCTCAGCGGAGCCATGCGGGCCCTCCGGCTCAGCCCGGGGCCCCGGCGGGTCACGGCTCCCTCACGGCAAGGGCAGCACGGCGGCCGCGGGGCCCGGCTGTCACCTTGGGAACCGCAGGGCCGGGCTGGGCGCCTCTCCCGGAGCCCGGGGAGGGCTACCTGCACCCACACCGAGCTCGCCCGGCACCTCCACCCGCAGGTCCCAGGGCTGCCCATCCCCTCGGGGTCCCCCGGCCCG
>VYXF01011926.1:4976-29790 GCA_013397295.1 Polioptila caerulea
TAGAGGGCAAGAACAGCTCTCTGAACGCCCCATCCAGACGGTGTTAGGGGGCAAGAACACCTCTCTGAATGCCCGCTGCGGTGGGAGCAGGAGGCAGAGCTCAGCCCATCGCGGGCGGGGAAGGCGCTGACCTTGCGAGGCTCCGCAGACAATTCCCCTGGTGAAGGCAGCGCTCTCTGCCCGCTGTCGGGAGGGCTCTGCAGGCACAGCCGAGGTGTGAACGCCTCGCAGATTGCCCTGGCAATGCCTCAGCCGCGGCACAGGGATCACCTGCCCGCAGGAGCCCCGGGAGGAGAGATGGCTCCGAGCCCAACTCCTGTTGGGGTGCTCAGCATCCCCCTGGATCATCCCCATGGGGAATCATGGAATGTCCTGGGCTGGAAGGGACCCACAGGGATCATCAATTCAACCCCAGCCCTGCACAGACCCCCCAACAATCCCAGCCTGGACATCTCTGAGAACATTGCCCAAACTCTCCTGGAGCTCTGGCAGCCTCGGGGCCGTGCCCATTCCCTGGGGAGCCTGGGCTGTGCCCAGCACCCTCTGGGGAAGAACCTTCCATGATCTCAAATCTAAACCTGCCCTGACCCAGCTCCAGCTGCTCCCTGGGTGCTGTCCCCGGTCACCAGAGGGAAGAGATCAATGCCTGCCCCTCTGCTGCCCCTGCCCCTCTGCTCCCCACACGAGGGTGTTGAAGACCCCTGAGGTCTCCCCTCAGTCTCCTCCAGCCCTCAACCACTACCAGGCTCAGAGCCCTCCTGTGAGGGAGGTGAGGAGGGATTTCTTCATCCTTCTCACAGGAGGCCAGGAAAAGGCCACGGGGTTATCCGGTGGCACAGGCAGGGTGACACCAACCAGCTCTTGCCATCCCTGGGCCAGCCCCTCCAACTGATTTAAACAAAGCTGGGCCCTCCTCGGGCTGCTGGAGCGTGATGAGCACTCGGACTGTCAGATCTGCCTTGTTTTAAATAAATTCCACTGACGTCGTCTCTCCTGCCATGAATTATTAACCAAGCATGATGCACACAGTGCCAGCAGCAACGTCTGGGGCAGGCACTGAGCAGGTGAGGCTCTGCCTGGGACCGCAGGTGTGAGGCTCTGGAATTCCAGCATCCCTGGGAGCAGAGGTGTTGTCACCATGGCTGCCACCTGGTCACGCCAGGGAAAGTCACAGTCTGTGCCCAGGGCACATAAAACCCAAACTCCTGGCATCTCCACGCATCCATCTGTGCCAACACACGCTGGGAACAGGGACTGTTTTTCCCACCTTGTGACAGTCCCAGGGACAGAGGCAGCTGGCTCTGCTCTGCTCCTGGAAATGCTGTGGATGTCCTGGAGGTACCCAGCCAGCCACTCTCTCCTAGGGTGGCCTGAACAGATGGGACCACTGCTCTCCCTTCAGCCTGAAGAAACTCCCAGTTAAGCTGGGACAAGAGGAATGGTGGGTGAGATGGGGACAGCTTTTCAGAGAGGGACCAACCCACGAGCCAGTGCCCAGAGCCAAATTACCACCTCCCCACATCCTCCCTGCTGATGACTTGAGAATTCACCAGAACATTCAAAAGATCCCCAAGGGACAGCCTGACGGAAAGTGAACCATCAGCAAGGGGCAGGGAGCCAAGGCCAGCACTGGTGGGAGCTCCTGGAAGAATTGTGAGCCTTGGTATGGACCTCAGCCACCCACACTGGGGGCTGGAGGGTGCAGAAATCACCAGGATAAAGGACAACTCCTCTGCCCCCAAAATAAAGCCAAGCAGCCTGAAGCCAGAGGAAAGAGTTGTGTGAATCCCAGCTCTGTGAAGCCCTGAGGAGGTGGTGGGCTTCCAGCACCACACACAGATCATCTGGGCTCCCTTTCTCTGGGCACTCTGTGCAATGAGAAGGAAGGGGAAGGGGTACTGAGCAGAAAAAACAACATTCCATATTTTTTCCTCTCATAATTCAGTAGAACAACATCCACATTTCATCCTGGAAGGAGCTGCACTTTGGGGATTCTCGTGTCTGAGACCTAATTTGTAAAGCGCCCAGGGATCCCTGAGGGGAAAAAAGCATTATAGGATCATTATTAAAAGGGACACGTTGTATTTCATGTCTCAGTTCCACACAAGTGGAAAAAAAGGCCAAGAGCAAAGTCTGGGATCAGAAGACCAACCTGTGAAATATAACACACATCCAGGAAGTGACAAAAACAGGACATGGGGACTCTCCTGCCTTGCCCACTGCTCAGCCACGCCACAGCAGTGACACAGAGAAAGGAGCAGCAAAGAGATTTTTTTTTTAATAAAAGCCACAATCTGTGGTCCCTCTCAGCTGTCCCCTGGGCTGTTTTACAAGTCTGGGGTGGATCCAGCTCTTACAGCATCGGAACACAAAACACAACCTGAGCACAGCCCACCCACAGGGCTGCCTGTGGTCCTGCTGGCTCCTCCACCTGCCACCAGATAATTCAGACAAAAAAAGATTTTCTTGTTTTCTTGAGCCTCTCAGCAGTGCTTACACCAGCAGTGACTCTGCCACAGCCCGGGAAGCTCCTTTCAAAGCCTCAGCATGCACGTGGCTGGATGAGAAGCCATTTCCCAGGGGAATGAGTGAAGGAACTTGTTTCAGGTTGAACCTCACGCCTGCCTGTGTCCCACCCACACGGTGTCACCGCTGGGGTCACCCACAGTGAGGGTGTGGAGGGGAGGGGACAGGAATGCAGACCCTGCTCAGCTGCCTCTGTGGGAAGAGACGAGCCTGGACCTTGGGCTGGGGCTGCTGCTGCTGCAGGAACACTCAGCACCCCAGCACAGGGGCAGGTTATGATTCCCCATCCCAGCTGGCTGAGCTCTGGCACACCAGAACTGCAGGTGCAGGTACCATGTGAGCTCAGCACGGAGCTTGACTTCCATGGAAACCTGATGGGTTTCCCCCAGTGCTGTTTCAAAATGAATACAACCCCCAAGGCCACCAGTCCTGCCCTTCCAGTCACAGAATCATGGAATGGTTGGGTTGGGAGGGATTTTAAAGCTCATCTTGCGCCATGGGCAGGGAACTTCCACTAGACCTGGTCTTCAGGGTGAAATAGAATAGGTTTGGATTGGATATTGGGGAGAAATCCTTCCCTGGGAGGGTGGGCAGGCCCTGGCACAGGGTGCCCAGAGAAGCTGGGGCTGCCCCTGGATCCCTGGCAGTGCCCAAGGCCAGGCTGAACAGGGCTTGGAGCAGCCTGGGCTAGGGGAAGGTGTCCCTGCCCATGGCCGGGCGTGGGATGGGGCTTTAAGGTGCCTTCCAACCCAAACCATTCCATGACTGCATGGACAGCATTTCTCCAGTCCATAAAGTCCCACGGCTACAGGAACCCACAAAAAATGTACAAGAAACTTTTTCACTGAATTCCTGAGAACAAAAGCAGCACCAGCCTCAGTCCTCAGGGTTTCACAGGGCTGGGAAGGAGAGAACTTTCCATGAGTGCAGACCTTCCCAAAGTGAAGCAGTGGAGAACGTGGCACTACCTGGGTGCTGTTTTCATCCCCCTGGGCGTGGATGGTGTAGGACCGAGCCCCGTCCCGCACGGTCTCGCTGGCGATGCGCACTTCCACGCCGGGCAGCGGGGTGCCCACGGAACCTGCAGGGGACAGCAGCATGGAAATGGGGCACAGCTCGGGGAAATCACGGCATCAGGGAGGCAAAGGAGCAGCTGCTCATCCAGCAGTGCCTTCTGCAGGCTGTGCTGGCACTAAAGAGTTTCCTAGCACGGGGTGTCCCTTTGGGAAGGTGTCGATCCCTCCGTGTGCCTGTGGGACGCTGGGCAGGCAGTGCTGGGAATGCCTCTGAACACAAACTCCAGCCCTGAACAGCCTCCCTTGGCCACTCTTTGATAACATCTGCACAGCTTCAGAGCTCAGGAATGAAGCTGTTTCATTTTTTTTTTTTTCTTTTTAAAGAAAGGAACCACAAAACCTACACAAAGCTGTGAAGAGAGCACAGCGATTACTCTGCTCCTCTATAGCCTGCACCTGACAGGGGAGGCAAAGGCTTAACAGCTGAGAATTGCCAGGGATTATCTCAGTTTTAGGAGACATCAATACACAGGATAGAAAACATCACAGGAGAAAAGCAGGGATCAAACCCACTCGTTCTTCCACAGGTTTCAATTTCAAAGCCAATGAGCTGACCTGGTGTCACAACACCACTGTTGAGCTCCAAGCTGGGGCTGTGACCCAGAGCTCCCCAACCTGCAGCTTTCCCACCCCTGCTTCAGTGCCTGTTCTTCCTGGGGAGCATCTGAGAGCTCAGCACAGAGGGAGGCTCTGGTCCTGTGACCTGTGGGATGGGCAGCTCGTGCCTCAGCAGGATGGCACGAGACAGCTCCTGTGGCACAATGGGGCCTGTGACCTTCATCCCCTGTGAGCAGGGACAGGGACAGCAGCTCACAGCAATCTGTGGCTCAGCAGGACTGGATAGGACTGAGTTTCAATTTGAGAAGGACTTTTCACAAGAGCCTGAAGTACCAGGACAAGGGGGAACGGCTTCCCACTGCCAGAGAGCAGGGCTAGGGGGGATACCAGGGAAAAATCCTTCCCTGGGAGGGTGGGCAGGCCCTGGCACAAGTGCCCAGAGCAGCTGTGGCTGCCCCTGGATCCCTGGCAGTGCCCAAGGCCAGCTTGGATGGGGCTTGGAGCAGCCTGGGATAGTGGAAGGTGTCCCTGCCCAGGGCAGGAAGGATGGAACAAAATGAGCTTAAGGATCCCAAACCAATCTGTGATTCTATAAATTGGTAACTGTAATTGGCTCTTTTTNAAGGATCCCAAACCCATCTGTGATTCTATAAATTGGTAACTGTAATTGGCTCTTTTTCAAGGATGATCAATTTTTTTCCCCTGAAGCATCTCCAGCTGATGCCTCCTGGTCTGCTAGGATCACCTTGACACTGAGAATTCCCTAGAGCAGGGACTGCAGGACCTGGAGCTCAGGCCTGTCTTCCTCTTGTCACTCGTATTTCAGGCATTTGGGTTCAAGTGGCATTTTCCCTGTCCTGCTCTCATTCTCCTCTTGAAGCCCTGGAGATCTGCTATCTGTGACATCATGATTTTGTCTGCTACACTGGTCAGTTGCCATGGCAATGGATATGTCGTCGTAGCCCAGATTTATGGCATCCCTGCAGGATCAGCCAAGAGCAGATGGGCTATGAGGGAGTGAGATTTTCTAGCAGTGAAAACTACCCGAACAATTAGCAAATCTGGCTGGAAATAAACACAAAGCGACGTGGCAGCTCCGTGATCCGTGTCTGCTCTGCTCAGGATTGCCTTTGGCATTCTGGTCAGCCAGCACAGCCACGTCCTCCCCTCAGCACCAGCACCCCTGGGCTGCTCCCACCTTCAGGCCAGACACTGCCAGGACTCAGAGCCAGAGGGCTGCAGCAGGGAAGGAGGGAGCCACGAGCCAGAAGTGCCCTGAGGTGCCGTGTCGAGGTATTTATGGAATCAGAGAATCACAGAAGTTGGATCCCACAAGGATCATCAAGTCCAGCTCCTGGCTCTGCACAGGACAACCCGAAAAATCACACCATATGTGCTATAAACAATCTTGCACCTGCCATGGGAGGCTCCAAGAGGCCTCAAAGCAAGTAACAAGTCACAGAAAACACCCTCAGTGTTGCATGGAAGGTTGCTGGAGCCACCTTCTAGACTTCTCCAGGGTGAAAAACACAGTGTGTGAACAGACTCCAATCTGCCCACAAAACATGGCACGTCTGTGGGCAGGCACCACAAAGTCAGTCCTGGAAAGCTCATGGAGGGAGCAGAAACCAATGCAAGGAACTGCCAGGGGATCTCACAGACTTGGAATTTTTCAAATCAAGCTCAGCCAGATGCCTTCCTGGAAGATGTTTCTTCCCTGGATGCAAGCTGCTGACCTCAACATGGAAATGGGCATTGATTCATGGGCAGCAGGACTCCAGGATCAGTGCCCAGTGCTGCTCCCAGCCCTTGGGAATGAGACACCAAAGATCAGCAGAGAGCTGGCACAACTGAAGGCACAGAGGAGGTGACGTGTTCCCCACACAGTGTTTCAGATCACAGTTACTAACACAGCCCCACCAATTCCTCTCCTAGTTGGCTAAAATAAAACCAGCATGTAAAACAAGTCCCTGGTGGAGAGCTGCTTCCTTATGTTTCTGTCTGAAGAAGCTTTTGTGGTATTTAGGAAAAGTGACAAACTTCGAAATCAACATCTGTAAAGGCTGAAAAAGCCCCTACCATTGATTAGAGCTCCACAACTCTGGCAGGATGAAGAGAATTTGTACAAAAACAATGACTAGAGCTTCCCAGGCCCATCCACAGTGTCAAAATATATGTCAAATATGTCAAAATACACCCTGTGCCAGCTCCAGCAGGTCAGCAGAAATCTGTGCCCATTCCCAAAGGAACAGCCCCGGAGGTCCTGCCTTCATCAAGCCACAATTGGGGTGATCAGAAGGGGTCAACACTCTGCACTGGCCTCCCTTTGTCCCCAGCCATAATCCTGAGGGGAAACTGGGGACAAATCTCTGCTCCTTCCCCTCTGCATCCCCCCAATTTGCAGACTCCTGCAACGCTGGCACCTCGCCCGCGGAGCCGCCGGGGCTGCAGGCAGGAGGGGGTGACACCATCCTGCTCTCACCCCTTCTCCTCTGTTCAAAAAAGTTGTCAGCTCTTCCCAGAGAGATTGAATTGGCCCCGTGCTCGGTGTCCTTCGGTATCCGGGTAGCTCGGTGCCGTTGTGAGCCGCGGGGTCCCGGGAGGATTGGAACAGGCCGAGAGAAGGCACTCAAGGATCTCACTGTCAACAATACACGGAGTCCCCGCTGTAGCAGCTATTAGCTGCCTCTGATCTAAACCTCCAATTAAAGTGGTGATTAGGCCCAGTGAGGCATTCTCCGGCCATGAATTATTCATCTCCCTTCACAGTAACAGCACCAGGGGGGATTAGAATGAGAGCTGGTGAAAACAGAGGCATTTTAAGCAGGGTTTTAACCATATACAAGCAAACATTTATCTTTCAAATCTTTCATTTTTGCTGCTTCTGGAAATTCAAGCTCCCACACCCCCAATCGCTGCCCCTTCAGATGTGTGGGGACACACTGCTGGTGACACCGGTGGGGACATGGGCAGAATGGGCAGGGTCCAAGGATTCAATCTTTCTCCTGCCCCACCAAGTGCCTGGAAAAGGGCAAGGGAAATCCCAGGAACTCTCCTCAGAGGCTCATGAATCACTGAATGGTTTGGAAGGGACCTTAAAACTCATTCCATTCCAACCCCTGCCCTGGGCAGGGACACCTTCCTGGTGGTCCCAGGCTGCTCCAAGCCCCATCCAAGCTGGCCTTGGGCACTTCCAGGGATCCAGGGGCAGCCACAGCTGCTCTGGGCACCCTGTGCCAGGGTCTACCCACCCTCACAGCCAAGAATTTCTTACTAATATCTAATCTAAACCTAAAGTTAATTGTGAAGCCATTCCCCCTTGTCCTGTCACTCCTACCCTCTTCCTTGTAGGCCCTTTCAGGAACTAGAAAGCCACAATTAGGTCACCCCAAAGCCTTCTCTTCTGCAGGGTGAACAATCCCAATTCTGTCAGCAGAGGTGCTCCATCCCTCTGATCATCCTGCTGCCTCCTCTGGGCTCACTCCAACAGGTCAAAGCAGGAGAGCAGGACGTGTGCTGCTCCCACTCCAGGAGAAATNCTAAACCGAAAGTTAATTGTGAAGCCATTCCCCCTTGTCCTGTCACTCCCACCCTCTTCCTTGCAGGCCCTTTTAGGAACTAGAAAGCCACAATTAGGTCACCCCAAAGCCTTCTCTTCTGCAGGGTGAACAATCCCAATTCTGTCAGCAGAGGTGCTCCATCCCTCTGATCATCCTGCTGCCTCCTCTGGGCTCACTCCAACAGGTCAAAGCAGGAGAGCAGGACGTGTGCTGCTCTCACTCCAGGAGAAATCCTCTGGCAGATGTCCCCTGTTCCCAGCCCACCATCAGCTGCCTCTGGGATCTCTGTGGTACCTGGTGACCTCCTACCCAGCCTCGAGCAGGGCACTGGATCAAAAGCTTTTTCACAGCTCCAGTAAATTATGCCTCAGCTTCACCCATCTGCTTCCCAGCTGACACTTCCTGAAATAAATTAATCAAGCCTATTCAATTAGAGCCTCCTTTCTGAACGCTTTCTTGCTGATCCCCACCTTCATGAGGCACTTCCCTCCCCTCTCAGGGCTGCAGGAGCCCCTGGATGGGGCTGGAGTGACAGTCCCCAGCCCCTCAGCTTTGGCTGCACAAGAGCATTTGTCCCCAGGTCCCCTGCAGACCCCAGGATCCTCAGGGATGATGCCTGAGGAGCACAGCCACCAGCTCTGGGGCAGGAGCTGCCCTCCTGGGTGCCAGCTTCTGCAATGCCATGCTACTGTCTGTCTTATTCCTTTTCTTTTTTAGTCCCCTGGGAAATTTCTGGAGTCTCCACTCATTTTCCCCTCACGAAAATCAATAAAAAGCAAATATAAGGAGCCCAAGGGACAGTGAAATGATCCCTGCCCTGTCACCCTGCAGTGTGGGGCTCACACACAGCTCGAGCTCCTGCAGATGGGAGTCTTGTTTTTCCTGCCTGCTTCTCTCTCCTGCCTGCAGGGATGGGGCTGCTGGAGGAAGATAAAACTGGCTGAGGTGGGGTGAGGGAATGACAGTTACCCTGCCAAAGTAAAACAGAGTTTGTATTTCAAGCTGTTCTCAGGCTGAGGAGTCAACGAGGGGGAGTTTTGGCTTCTCCTCTCCCTGTGCCACCCCTGCGGGACCTGGCTCCTGCATCCCATGGGATTGGGGTGCTGTGGGAAGCTGTGACACCCAGGACCCCCCCTGGGGTAACACCAGTTCCCCAGGAGGCTGCAGATGGTGCCATGCCTGCACAGACAGCCTGTGGGGAGGCAGGTGGCAC
Source organism: Polioptila caerulea (assembly GCA_013397295.1). Lineage (NCBI taxonomy): Eukaryota > Metazoa > Chordata > Aves > Passeriformes > Certhiidae > Polioptila > Polioptila caerulea. The sequence goes on from VYXF01011926.1 coordinate 13,910, forward strand.
AGGGTGGGCACACAGATGGCCACGCTCCAACCACAGGGAGAGTGGGGGCATTTTATATTTGCAATGTCTCAGATCAATTTATTTCTAGGTTCCAGAAAGTAAAGCTATGGAGAGGAATCACAAAATGTAGCTCAGAGAGGGGAGGGAAGACAAGGAGAGAACAGGCCCAGAGCGTACAGCGAGGTGTGACAATTTTGAATTCCTGAAGAGGCAAGAAACAGGCACTAAAATAAGAGTGAGCAGACGTCCTATTTTAAGTGTTCAGCACTGATGGGTTGGACAAGCACTGCTGTGTGGAGAATCCTGTGTGACACCACCCAGAAATACAACTCCAGGCAGCAGGAGCTGAAGAAACACTCCTTCAATTCACTAAGATTTTGGAAGTAAGAAAGCATCAGTCTGGAGCATGCCAGCCTGGTCAGGCCAGTGGGCACCACTGCCAGCTCTGCACACACAACTCTGCTCCCTGGGAAACCCAGCAGCCACTTCCCACACATCCATGCCCTGGCTGCCCAGTGCCAGCTCCCAGCATCCTTGTTCCTAGCGTGGCCTCTCCTCACTCATGTGACCCAGAGAACACCTCAGGCCACTTCCCAGCACACACCTGCAAACAGAGGCACCCTCTGGAGGCTCCTACCTGGGACACGGACTCCATGCAAAGGGTTAGAAAGCGCCATCCCAATCTCAGTCATCCCATACCTCTCCAGCAAGGTGTGCCCCGTGATGCTCTTCCACTTCTCCAGGACAGGCACAGGCAGGGCTGCTGAGCCTGACACCATTAACCTGCACAGGGAAAGCCCAGGTAAGAAAGTATCCAAGAGCACTTTTGCTCCAGGGAATTTGCAGCCTGACACAGGGGTACAAAAACGTAAAACCTGCAGCCCCAAAATCCTTTTAACCAGAACCAAAGATGTCCCTCACTTTCTGCTATGGGGTTGAAGTTAATCAGGACAGCCTCTTAAAAGAGATCCTGGAGTCCAAGTGTGGGCTGCAGGACAAAGTCCTCAGCCATGTATTACACAGGGTGACACGTTCTGAGCCACTTCTGGCTCTCCCATGCAAGAGTGGCTCTGAGTTAAATAATGTCACCCTTGTTCCTGTCAAAGAGACACCAAAGCACAACAGCCAGATGCTGAAAGGAAAACCTGGGGCATCCAGTGAGCCAGCAGCAGCCCCTGCCCACAGCTCACCCACCTGATGTTCTCCTGGCAAAAGGCACGCACGAAATCCTGCACTTGGGGCTGGGTGAAATGTTCATCATAATATTCCATCAGCTTGGCATAGATGGTGGGCACTGCCATGAACACACTGACACGGGGAGCTTGGGAGCTGAGGAGCTTCTTCCACACCTAGGAAGGAAGGGAACACACATGGATGAAAGCACACCTTTGCTATCGAAGATTTCTACAGCTGGAAGCTGTTGTGTGCCTCTCACCTCTGTCCAAAACAAGTTCCCAACTTTCATCATGCCCTTATTTCCCAAGGCACAATGTTCATGTCTCATCCCACCAGTGGATCCCCCACCCACCATCACTCACAAGATGATGGAAATGGCATTTTTTAGGCCTGTCATGTTGCAGCCAAGAATTTGTTCACAAAGATGGAAGCTTGTGGCAGAATCAGTTCATTCCCTTATCATGCACAGCTCTTCAAAGGCTGCACAAAGCCACCAGCTTTCCAAAGCATGGCAGCTCTGCTTTGGGAAGACACAGCCCACGCCTGACACACAATACACAATTTGGAGCTCATGGGCTTCAACCTCTGAGGCAAAGCTGGGAAGAGGGAGATCAGGCACTGGGAGAGAGCCTTCATGAAAATGGTGAGGTGCAGAGAGCTGTGTCCCTGGAGAGCTCAGAGGAGCATCAGAGCCCACAGGTAAAGCAGTGGCAGCAGGAGACAGAGGCTTTCCAGGAGGGCCACTAACCCAGCCACCCTCTTCCTGAATGTTCCCTGTCCTTCAGCTGCAACTCCTGCTGACCTGTGGGAACTATGAACGGGGGCAAATTCCAGCAGCAGCTCTGCTGGGATGTGGACATCGACACCACTGGGACACGCAGCCAGCCACGGGTCAGAGCCATAAACGTCACACCTGAGCCCATTCCTCCCACACCTCAGCACTCTCCCTGCCAGGTAAGCTCTTCCCAAGGCAGGAGTGATCCAAAGCCATCAATAAATCAGAGCCCCGCTGCCGGCGCCTCTGTCCCGGCGCTCCCGCCCCTGCCCCGCCGCTGACAAATGTATTCCCTAACAGCTCCTGACACCGAGCGCTGCCTCGGCGCTCCCCGCACACGCCCAGCTGCACACGAGCCAGGCGAGGCAGGGATTGATTGAAGGTGAGCCAGGGATTCTCCTTCATGCTGTCACTCTGCCCCTTCCCTCCGTTCTGCTCGCTCGGGCTCCGCTTCATCCCTTTCTCCTCGGCTGTGCCGGCGCCGCCTCCCCCCGCAGCTCGCACTCCGCTGCTCCAGAACAATCAGCTCCTAAAAAAACCCCTCCCAGCCCCGGGTGGATGTTGTTAACAGAGCAGGACACGGGCACAGAGGCACTGTCCCAGCTCCCAACAGGAGGGAGCTCACGCTGGCCCCCAGCCCAGGGGTGGCCTCGGTGATGAATGGGGGAGATGAATGCACAAGGAGCAAACCCACTGGACATCCCAGGACAGCACTGCGAGATCCCCCGGGAAAGGGAAGAACTGGAATGGGACTTCCTGCACTGATGGGTGATACATCCAGAGAGGGAACATTTCACTCCCTGCAGAAACCCACCTACCAGCAAGATTAGGTAAAATTGCATTTGGAGAGGTCTAACCTCCCTCATGCTCCTCCCAGCCCCGTTTTTCCCCAGTATCTTTCCCATTCCAGGCAGCAGGGTGGGGATGGATCTCTCCAAAGCCAGGGCTGAATGGATCTGCTCTGCTCAGCCTGGTGCTCCCCAAACCACTGCTGTGGGCAGGGAAGGACGTGTGATGGCAAGCAGGGATCAGGACTGTGCTGAGATTGGAGGCAAACAGATGCTCAGGGGTTGTTCAATCCTTGCTGTGTGATTTTCTTTTGCCTTCCCAAGTCCCCAGCAGCTGTGGGAGCGCAGGCAGACTTCCAGTCTGGCCACACAGCAGCGTTTTTGCCACATGACTTTGGATCTGAAAAACCCCAAACCATCTAAGCCAAGCAAGTCTCTCTTGCACCCCAGAGTCCCCTGTCCCCACGTGCCAGCTCAGCTCCTGCCTCAGATAAAATCCTCCCTCCTGCACTGTGGCCACAGGAGCAGCTTTTTCCGTGTCAGTCCAGCTCGCCCAGCAACAGCCCCTTCCTGAGGATAAGCAGCTGCCTTTGGATTTGTGCCACCAGCTGCTGGGGTGATCTGCTGACAGCCAAACCTCTCCACCTGCTCTGCTCCTGCTCAGCCAAATCTGGATCCTTCCCACGTGTTTCAGCAGCACTAAGCCGTGGTACAAAGCTGGCAGCTCCGAGTGCTCCCAGAGCCCAAGCTGGCCGGAGGGCTTGGCACTGCCCAGCCAGCTGGAACAGCTATTCCTGGCTTCTCACTATAACTCCACGCTTTGAGAGGAGGATCTGGGAAAGCCTCGTTACCTGGGACTAATCAATCAATCCCGTGCAAGGCGCCAGCTTTGTCCTTGCAGCACCCAGAATCCTCTGGCAGTGCCAGGCTTGGAGCAGCACAATCCACCTCCCCCCGGGGTTATCCCACTGTCATTGTCACCACGTTAATTCCCCGTGCACAGGGTACTGGCAGCCCAACGTTCCCTTTTGTTTTGCTCACCTGATACCTCCAAGTGCTTCTAAAAAGCCACGGATTTGGGAAGCAAACATGGCATCACATGCCAAGCTCTGCAGAAAAGGGAAGCAGCAGCCTTCCCATGGAATATGCTCAGGAGATGGATCAAGATTCCTTTAAAGATAACTTAAGGGCTAGAAACAAAAAGTTTCTCGCTGCAAGAAAGCAAGAATGGGAACAGCTTCCCACCAGCAATAACGGCAGCAAATGCTTTGGGTCAGGGCTGCCTGTGCCAGCAAAGAAGTGGGAGACCTAATGTTCCCAAGAGCCTTCCTGTCAGCATGACATTCCTGATTTTCCTCCCCTCCCACTGCTCAAAAGCATATTATGAGCTGGTCAGTGGGATTTTGCCATCATTAAAGGAAAAAAAAAAAGGAGAAAATGACACCAGTGGGTACAAAACAAGCGCAGCAGGGCACAGCTGGGAGATTTTTCCTGTGTATTTTTCCCAGCACACAGATGGTGAGTGAGGATGGAGGAACATCCAAGCTGCTCCAAGGGAGGGTCAGTCCATACAGCAACCTTCCCAACCAGCCTCCAGAACTGCTCAGACCATCTGAAGGAAGAGATGTGAGCACAGAGGAGGAAAGGCAACAACTTTCCCCTTTAGAGAAGGAAATGTGCAATGCCATGAACCAGCCAGAAACACCAAATCCAACACCTGGGCATCTTCTCATGCAGAAGGAGAAGAAATGGTGGCAAACCCAGTTATGTGCTAAACCATGTAAGATTTTGGCTGGTAGAAGATTCTCCAAACAAGCCAGAAGAACTACAAGCTGTAAAGGAAGCAAATATCAGCATGGATTTTCCCATCAGCCCACAAACAGATCACAGCCAGCCTGCAGTGCAGCCTCTATTGACAGACACAAGAGCTCCTCTCTTCTTTGAAATTATTGGGCCATTTTCAGTTGTAATTGAATCTTTTCAAACCTTTTCAAAAATAACAATGCCTCTAATGCAAGGTTAACTCAGCCTTTTACTTCCCTCCAGCTCAGGGAGAGGGGTCTGTGTTCAGCACTGACTGCTGCCATGTGGGAAGCACCGTCGAGGAAAAGGGATGCCGGTGATTTTTGGGATTCCTGTGGGAGCAACAGGGCTGTGGCCAAACCAGCTGCTTGTTTGGTGGGATCCTGTGCCAAACACAAGGGTGGGAAGCTCCTGTAACTCAACAGCAGCAGCGAAGGGACCACGCACACACATCCATCACCAGATTATCCCAAAAATGCAGATGGGCACATGAGATAGGAGAGCACCAAGGGGAGCTCTGCTCTCTCCCAAGGACTGAGCCTCCAACACTTCACGACCAATATGCAGAGAGAGAGAAACACTCTCCTCTTCAAAGAGAAATCAGGCCCTCGGTGGCTTCGTCTCATGTTTGTTATAACCCCAAACTGTTTGTGCTCTGTGCGACTCTGGTTTTAATCATTTATTCATCAGCACAGTCTGATGGCCCCTCTGCATTCCAGGCTGAAGCTTTTAAACCCTTCCTATGCTGGAGGCATACTGAAAGGAGCAAGTGCTTTCCCTGGGACCTGGAAATCTAAGTAAGTATGACAGGCTCTAGTTCCATTTTTTATATTTCCCCACACACATCAAAAGCCATTACTTGGGAACAGATGCTGAGGACAGACGGCAGATCTGGGAAGATGGGAAAGAAAACCTCTAACTTTTTAAAGCCAGGTCTGTGAGAAGTGATCAAACATAATCCATTCACCAGTGACCTGCTCCTCCCTCCACCGACTCCTCTTTGAGTCTGAAATAAAATTACTCCTCTGAAGCCTCCCATTAACAGATGAAAAGACTTTCAGCCTCTCTCCAGCTGAAACTGGATGGGGGCCGCGATCCCCAGCGTGCCTGGATATTGGAGCTCAGGCTCCTCTGCTTGGATTTGCTTTTCTTTCAAAAATAAACCAAAAGAGCTGCCCAGAGTGATGTTTGCAGAAGTGACAGATCCAGGGGAGAGGCTCAGTGCAGTGCATGCTTCTCCTTCCCGGAGGCAACAGCGGCTGCCGAGCCCTGGATCTCCCAGTGCAGCCCAGCCAAGGTAGACAGCTCCAGCAGCCAGCCCAGCCTGGCTCGCACAGAGAGCACCAGTGACAAGGACAAAGTTTGCTCCCAGACACAGCAGTGGCTTTCCTGGCCTTCAGGAATTCAGGGCTGTGAGCACACGATGCAGCAGCACCCCAGAGCAACACCTCCCACTCATCCTGTGCCAGGTCTGCGGCTCCCTCCTACCACGGGGTAAAGGTGCCACAGGGGACAGAACATCAGGGAAAGCTTGTCCCGAATCACACACCACCTTTGGGCACACAGCATTCCTATTTCCCTAGAAAAAAGGGTCCAAACAAGATGATTTTGATGGCTTTGAGCGTGACATTGTAAAACAGGGCATGGTTTTTAGAGGGCTTGATCCTCAGAGCACCTTAAGTCAGACACGCAGCGAGGCTGGCACTGAAACAGCAGCTCCTGGAACTGCAGGGCAGGAAATCTGCATCTTGGCATATTTATCACGGAAGGGGTTGCAGGGCACAGCCAGGGCTGTCACTGCACAGGCAGCACATCACAGCTCAAACCTGCCCAGCAGAGCTGGGCGGGCAGCACACGCCACAACTGGGTCACCCGGAGTGGAGATTCCCGTCAGCTTCTCCCATCACTCAGCAGAGCAAGTTCCTTCCTTCAGGTTTTTCAGCACCCTTATTTCCCACTCTGCTCAAGAGGCTGGAAGAGCTCCCAGGATCTGCTCTCGTGTTTGATGCAGAGAGCTGACAGGGAGCCTTTTGCCATTAGAACATCTTCCCCTCAAGGCAAGATCAGGGGTGTCCAAGGCAAAGACAAGCTCTTCCTATAGTTCAAGCCCAAAATGGATCCTCTTTGTCCAAAAAGCACAGCAGAGGATCCTGTAAATCGGACACTGACCTCACAAATTGCTCCAGAATGTCCCATGGTCTGGAATGGGGACATCAGTGTGTGACTGTCACAGCAAGCACAGGGGACACTCAGCTTGCCCAGGTCTGTCTCTCCAGACTCGCTGACATTTCCATGGAGCAACAGTCCCACCACAGGCTGTGCCAGAACTGATGCAGGGAGGGAGATGGAGGGAGGCAGTCACTGGGAATGGATGCTCCAGAGGGTGCTTGGTGCAAGCCCTGATGCTCAGAGCCTTCAAAAAACACTTGGCCAGGAGGAGAAGGTTCACCCTGCACTACTTAACAGAGACATTCACCTCTTCTCCTCTGGCCACCAAAGAGCACAAAACTTGTACAAACACAGCACCTTTAAAATCCCAACTCCTGGACAAGAAATTCCTACTCCAGCATCTGGACAGGTCAGCAGCAGCTGAGGAAGGCAAACAGGAACAGAGCAGCTGGAAAAGTAAACTCAGCTTGGGAGCAGGTGATGGAGGGAGGATCGTACAGGGATGCTGAGGCTGCAGAGGAGGTGTCTGCCCTCCCACTTCTCACCCTTGAACACCAATAAAACAACAAACCAGCAACATCACAGCCAGCCATGCCCCACACAGCTGCTGGCAGAACACCCCTGGGGCTCACTGCTGCTCTCCTGCCCATTCCATCCCCACCTGTGCTGCAAAGTCTCCCCCCACAGCCATCCCTGCCACTGCCAAGCCCAGCAGCACAGACAGGAGCACTGGATGCTGCCTCCCTGGGAAGACCCCAAGGAGCACAAGCACCAGGGGACTCAGTACATCACGTACAAGTCGACTAATTCTGGAAACTCAGGGTCCATTTATAAACCCTTTATTAATAAATGATTAATAGATGCAGCCATCTTTTTTAATAACTTGCAATAAAAAAATGCTACGAAAAGCTTAAGCAAGACAGTCTTAACAGATGGTGCTATAAAGTGAATTATAACATGTACAGTAGCTAGTGCAGCGTAATGGATGTCCTCATTTAATAAAAAGAATCTGATTTTATGCAGCAACTTTCACGCTTGAGGCACCTCAGCACACTTTAATGAGTCGTCGTGGCCTCAGCAGTAGCCACAGACATCAGGTGCTGTTTTAGTGAGAGGAAGGATGTTGGTCAGGACACTGGGGCTACTCCACAGTCCTGATTTTTAACCTTTCCTTGGACAGCTCCCAAAAGCAGATGGAAAGGTCTGAAAGCTGCCACCTCCTACCCCTGCACGGCGGGGAACGACAAGCAAGCCGTGGTCTGGGGCTGGGAATGTCTTCTTAGGGAAAAAAAAAAAAAAAAAATTAAAAAAAGAGCATTATTCCCCACCACCAAAACCAGACTGCCATCTGTATCCACGACTATAAGGCACGCCGCAAATTATGTAATTTAATAAACACTGTAATAATAAAGTATTTATTTTGTATAATGAAGTGTTAGTGATTAGAAACCAAACACACATCGGGCGTGCTGCTGCGGTTTCTCTTGAACCTTTGCCAGTATCACTCAAGGCTAAATATGTCTGCAGCAGGTTGAGAGTAAGTTCCTCGCCTTGTTTTGATCAGCCTGTCAAGTGTTTTAGCTGCCAGTCGAGTTTCTTTATATCACACTATAATTGGCTGCTTTCTCAAGGTGCAGCCAAGGAAAAAAAGCACACGGCAAAACTCGGGCTCCTTTGGCAAAATCCTCCAGTGCTGCTTTGCTGCAAGCTGATTTCAGTAGCAAAGGGCACTTTGTAAACAGCTGGTGAAAACAGAGTGGAACTGAAAGGCAGCTTGCAATAAACTCCACGAGAAAGCCTTATTTACCCTCCCGTGCTCGCTTTGGAGTGTCGATCAAACCACTGGCAGCTCCCAGGGGAGGCCCTCGCAAAAATAACGGGAATAAAAGAAAGCAGAGAAGCAAACGCGGTCCTTCCGAGCCGCCGCGCACCTGAGAGCCCCGCCCGGCGCCTGCCCAAGTTCAGCTCCAGGGTCAAGCGGCCGCCGCCGGCGCTGTCCCCGCGCGTCCCTGGTGTCACATCTGGGGAGAGCTCTGATCAGAGCAGGCGGGGAGGGGAGACCCCGCTCCCCCGATCGCGACCCCATCCCTCAACGTCAGCTCATTGATCCGCAGATGTCGGCAGAGAGCAGAGGAAAACGCAAGGGGCCGAGGGAGCATCAATCACCGGCGGCACAGGATGCGGAGCACCGCGCCCTCCAGAGGCTCCGCTCCAGCCTCAGCGCCGGCCCCGCCTCGAGCGGCACCTCCAGCGCGGCTCCAGCACAGCCCGGCTGCACCCCGAGCCTTTGGGGTCACCCTGAAGTCGGGGAGGACACTTTGGCAGCAATCACTGGGGTGCAAGCACAGGCAGCCAGGGACTGCCCTGCCTTCTCCCACAGCATGCTACCAATCTCCTCTGGAAGTGCAGAGCTGCCCCGCTGGGATTCTGGGGCTGGCCCCCCAAAAAGGATCAGCGCTCAGGTGTCACAGCCATCCTGACAGAAAAAGGAAGTGTGCGTTTTCTGTGGCTGCCGCTCTGAGAAGCAGAAATGAGCCACGAAGAACCCGGTGCTGGGCCCGCCCTCACCTGGCAGCAGCACAGCCAGAGGCATCCAGGTGTATCCCACACCTGTGCACTTTGTCCTTTCCACGGGACAAGCCTTCCCAGCACGTGGATGAACGCAGGGAGAGCAGCCTGGGCTGTTACCCAGCACAGGCTCCTTTGGCCTGCCCAGGGAACTCTGCAGGGACAACACACTTCTGTTCCCTGGCTGCTACGGACCTGAAAACCCAAGTGTCCCTTCACAGTGACACTGCAGACACCACCCAGGACACGACGTGATGTGGATGGACAGTGCTGCATCCCAGGGGCTGGCAAATGTGGAACCTGTTCCACCTTTACTGCCGCCTGTCCCTTTCCTTCCTCTCTTTCCACTGCCACAGGGAACAAAGGAGGAGCAGAACACTGGCACTGGTGTTTCCTGGCTCAGATAGAAAACAACATTGTAAGAGCATCATTCCAGCAAGGTTTTACTCCTGCCACTTTTCCTAAAAGCTGTAGGAAGGTCTGGATTTGCAAACTCTCTCTCACATCACTGAGTCCAACCTGACAGCTCTGTTAACTCTTGTTTCTCCACAGAGGAAGAGCCATATTTCCATGTAAGTGAGGAAAACCAGGATTTCCTTTACCTGGGCTGGAAAAAACTCAGAAGGCCAGAAGGCTGTGTCCTGTCATGTAATGCAATACAAGACAGTAAGGATGTAGGACTGGAAGGGGCTGCCCAGGGACGTGGTGGAGCCCCTGTCCCTGGAGATGTCCAAGGAATGACTGGACATGGCTGGGGATTGGTCACAGGGTGGGCTTGGTGACCTTGGAGATCTTTTTCCAGCCTCAGTGTTTTGGGGATTCTGAGAAACATAAGTCACTAAAAAACTCAGCAAGAAGCACACCACTAACACACAAGAGACAAAAACAGTATTTCCACCTTTCCTGGCAGTAAAAAAATAACTCCACAACCCTAATTCTGGATGGAAATGCTCTCAGTGGGCACATGGGCACCCACCCCAGCCAGACTCCAGCCCAGGGCAGTGCAGCATTCCCATTCCAACACCACACTTACACGAGCTGCACCCTCTGGAAGAGCACACTCACCCCAGGCTGAGCACCCAGCCAACCACACACCAACAGTGGCTGAAGGAGCTGGAATTCTTTAGGAACTTATCCCCAGAGCTGCTCTGAGTGCAGTGCCTGGGTCCTGCTGCTGGGTTTCCCCCTGGGCTCACCATCTCTGCGTTGAATTCCGGGAACATGATGCACGTGGCTCCCACCCAGAGTGGGCACAGCAGCTTATTGATGACCCCGTGGACGTGGTGCAGAGGCAGCACGTGCAGGATCACATCCTCCTTCTTCCACTCCCACTTCTCAACCAGCCCCGTGGTCTGCAGAAGAAAACAAACAGCGTGGCCTTAGGGCAGCAGGAAAGATTCTCCCGAGGTATTCAGGCTGATGCCTGAAGTTTTAGTTTTTATGTTTTTTAGATTCTGGGCTGTTTGAGTGGGTTTCATTTGAGTTTTAGGTTTCATATTAAGTGTTGGTGAGCTCTCTTCACAGAGTAGGCAGACAAAACAATTCCCTCTCTAGCTTGGCACCAAGGACAACTGATATAACTTTCAGGCCTAAGAACAAAAACAACAGTGAAGAGAGAAAAACAAAAAAGGAGGATGGAGCTTCATAACCTGAAGCTGTAATTAACTCCAATCTGCTAATGGACTAGAACTTACAAAAGTGTGAGACCTCGTGATCATTTGTCCATTTTGTGGCCATTTTGGGTTCACCTTGGCTGTGGCTCTTGTGCTGCCCAGATGTGCCCAGTGAGGCCTTTTAACACATCCCTGCTTCATCCTTCTGCTCTGGCTGCTCTCTGTTCCAGGGCAGCCTCTGGAAGTCATCAAGGCCCCAAATTCCCTGGTAGGAATGTCAGGCCTGCCTGGGCACAAAATCTTTCCTTTAGGATCAGCAGGAGACAAATTCCCACCACATCAGAACACAAGAGCAACCCCTTCAGCATCCTGTCAGGATGTGTCTATAAATCAGCAAAGCCCTTTCTTCTTACTGAGAAATATCAACAATGATTTTAAGTAGGACATACAAAAATATTAATCTGCTGCTGCACACGCAGATTTGGCAGAAATAGTAATCAAAAAGCTAATTTTCCCAGAATTCTGTTGCCATAGTTAGGACACTGATGACATCAGACTTTTAGCACCTGTAAGGGATAATCAGTAGGAGCAGGAAATCGCTGATAAACAGAAAGTAGGTTTCATGTTAGTGAAAATTATGGGAGTATCAAGCTTCCAAAACACTCTGCTCTGAAGGGATAATTATCTGAAGGGATAATTATCAGGTTTCTGGGTCAACAATGCCCTTCAGAGCCCAGTGCTGGCAACTGCAAAGCTTATTTCCAGCCACCTAAAAATAAGAGAAGCATCTGAACAGTGGAATTTGGTCGTGTCTCTCACAACCCTGTTCCACAGGGCACGAGAACAGCTTTTAGGCTTCCTGCAGGACAGCACAAAGGATGGGGACTGCTCAGGCCACCCCCCAAATAATCAGCATGTTTGTAAGGGAACAGATTCTTTGCCCAATATAGCCAAGCCCTGGCTCCATCCATCAAGGCTTTCATTCCTTTTGGGACACTGCAGGATCCAAGCACCCAGAGCAGCAGCAGCTCCCTGCATTCCCTGCCCTCCCTCCCTAATGGCAGCAGTCTGGCAGTTGCAGGCACTGATAACCAAGTGGTGAGGTAGTCAGCAGGCTTATTCAAACTTTTAATTCCTTTTGGCTCTGAGAGCTAATGGATTTTTTTGCCTTAGGGATACAGAGCTGAATAATGCACAGGCTTCACACAGCACTGGGCTGGGCTAAGATATTTTCCAATTAGGAGCAAAGATTTTCCCCTAGTCAGAGAGTAAAAAAGCAAACTGCAAAGAAATCAGATTCTTTACAACAGGTTTCATCCCTTCTTCTTTCCAGGAAAGCAGGGAGGAGAATCCACCTGCCTCAGGATGCAGCTGCAGCATGAACAGGCCAAAGTTTAGAGCCTCACACGCTGCTGTGTGTTCACCTTCCAAGCATGGAGGACTCTGGAGCTGCAGCCCCACAGCTCTCTGCAGGAATTTGGCAGTGGAAAGGTGTTTGCAACCCCAAATCCCCTCCAGATGCCAAGACTTTGTGCCTTGGCACAAGCTTGGCACTCACCACAGCCTGCACGTTCTCGTGGGTGCTGAGGACACCCTTGGGCCTCCCCGTTGTCCCGCTGGTGTAGATGATCATGGCTCCCCTGCCCTTCCACGAGGAACAGCTTGGCAAGGACCCCTCCTCCATGGCTGCAGGGCTCGTGGCTCCATCACCACCACACCTGGGAAACGGCAGCACTGGGACTCCCAATTTCTTGGCACTGGGGGTGATTTTGCCCACGAATTCCTGGGCTGCGATGACCAGGGCGCTCTGGGAATCCTGGATCACGTACTCCAGCTCGGGCACGGGGTGTTTCCTGTACAGGGGCACTGCTATGCCCCCGCTCAGCCACGCAGCCCACTGGGCCACCACGTAGGAGGCATCATTGGGGCACAGAAACGAGATCCTCTCTTCCTTCAGGTCCCTGCTGGGGCACTCCAGGAGCCTGCAGATCTCCTGGGATAAGCGCAGGCTCCGGCTCAGCAGCTCCCTGTACGTGTGCTCCCCGTTCTGGTCAACAATGGCCACTTTGTCCCCAAAGGCTGGAGCCCTGGTGAACACAGGGGTGATGTCACTGCTGCAGGTGGCCCAGGCTGTGTGCAGAGCCCTGTGGGGACAGCCAGCCCTCTTCCCAAGCCATCTGCAGTGGGACAGGTCCCGGAGGAGGCAGCGGAGGGGCCGGCACAGCTGGGGGAAGAGCAGGGGGAGCAGCATCCTGCCAGCACAGCCGGGCTGAAGTGATTCTGCAGAAAGCAATGATGGGAGCAGATCAGTACAGGATTACCCAGGGGGTTATTCCCACCCAGGGAAAGTGGCAGCCCTCATTTGAATCACAGCCACTGTATTATTTATGTCCCTGCCTCAGAGTGCCACATCCTGGGCAGCCTGAGCATCCTGGGGCCCTGCCACGATGGAACAGGAGGCAGAGACCTTTCCCTGCACAGCCTCCAATCCCTAAAATCCAGCTGATTTAAAGGATGAAGCAGCTTTCACAGAATCCCAGAATGGGTTGGGTTGGAAGGGACCTCAAAGCCCATCCAGTTCCATGGGCAGGGACACCCTGCAGTGTGCCAGGCAGCTGGGGGTGACATGAGATGGCCTTTAAGGTCCTTTCCAAGCCAAACCATTCCACGATCCCATGAAGAATCCTAAACCCCTCTGCACTGCCTGGAGCAGCCTCTCCATACAGCAACAGGGAGCAGAGGGGAGAGGACAGGGCTGTGGCAGGAGGGAGAGGGGTTTGCTGCACAGAATCCAATCAGCCCCAAACATCCCCAGAGGGATTCCATGACGACAGGAAGCAGCCAAAGGATGACAAGCCCTCGCTCTCCGAGAGCGTCCGTGACACTTCCTTGACGCCGGCAATAACAACCTGATTTTTTTTTGATAAATGCCTATTAGTGGAGCAGCTCAGCTCCAAGAGCCTCCCAGCCCAGCTTTCCACTGTCAGGAGGAGCTGGAACAAAGGGGATCCAGCACAGCAGCTCCCCAGGGAAGAGCTGAGCAGGGCTGCCCCCAGCTCAGGCTGCACAAGAGTTTATTTTCCGTGAGCCCTGCGGTCTCCCCCCTCCTCCTTCGGAGCATTTCCCCACCCAGACACTGGCCCTGCTCACATTTTCTTTTGCAAATCAACCTCAATTCCTGCTTCTGCAAAACAAGCTTGTGATTTAGGGTGGAAACATCTGGGGGAGCAGAGAGGCTTCACCCCAGAGCGGGGTGACCGTGGGAACTCCTGACATTTGCCACCAGCATGGGAAAAAACAAAGCAGCTCAAGGCAGAGCTCGGGTGACGTCTTTGTGTTGCTCTGCAGAGACTAAAATGTAAAAACCCGACCTAATTCACACCCTAAACTAAACCCATGGCCATGGCAAGGTGTCAGAGCATTGAGAGGGGCATGAACTGGAAGCTGTGTTTGCCCAGGATCAGTGTGGCTGATCCTTCCAAAAATCAAATTATTCCCTTCCCCCAGTCTGGGTTTAATGGAGCAATGAACAGCAGCCCCTTCAGCCAGGCCTGGGAATGCTGGCTTTTACAGAGCTGGGGTGATGGGGTGTGCAGACACTCGGGGCACAGGGAGGTAAATCCAGGGGCTGCTCCCCATCCCCTCCCGTTGCTCAGGGAAAACTGGGGCCACAAACTCTGGAAACTGGGGCCACAGCACACCTGGAAACCAAGTTTGTCCCTAGAGCCCAGGGGAAGGTGGGGGCACTGCAGAGATGTGGCTCTGCTGCCTTGGAAGGGAAGGTTCAAATCCTCCTGGAAGGGAAAATCCAAGCCCTCCTCCTCCTCCTCCTGAGGCTGAAGATTTCAAAGCAGCTGGAGGGCTCTGCCCAGCTCCCAGCACAACAAAACCAGTGCAAACTGGGAGCTGACCCACTGCACAGCCCTGTGCACCTTGTGCATCCCCCTCTGCACCTTCTGAGCATGAAATGCATTCCCTGGAGTGAAATGGCCCTTGGAGTTACTCTGAGCTGTTCCCACGTGAGTTTTTATCGTTGTGACTGTGAACTGCCAGGGAGAGTCTGACCTGCAGGATTCCACACCTTCCTCATTCACAGCTATGGGGATGCAAAGGGATTCCTGGCTGTTCCTACAGCAGAGATTTAAAAAAATACTTTATTCTTAGAAAATAATTTAAAATGCTTTATTAGTAAATAATCAAGTAACTAAGAGACTTGGAAAAGGTACCAAATAATGCCTGAGATGCTGAATGTTCTGCCCTTCTCACAAAACAAAAAACAGGGCAAGGTTTGGACTGCAAAGCACCTCAAAGCCCATCCAGTTCCATCTTCCCCTAGTCCAGGCTGCTCCAAGCCCCAATGCCCAGCCTGGCCTTGGGCACTGCCAGGGATCCAGGGGCAGCCACAGCTGCTCTGGGCACCTGTGCCAGGGCCTGCCCACCCTCACTTCATTCTTCTCTCATTCCGGAGCGGATTCCCACCCTCCAGCTCTCTGCCCGCATCCTACTCACGGCACATCCCAGAGCAGGAATAGGAAAAAGCCTCGCCCGCGATTCCCGAGGTCCCGCGGGCACGGACGCGGCCCCGCCGCGGGCCCCGGAGCCAGCGGGTCCCGCGGGAACTGAGGGCCGGATCCGAGCGCACCGGGCCGAGGGCAGCAGGCCCCGGCTCGCCCCGGCCTGGGACATCCCGGGGTCGTCCCGGGGCTGTCCCGGCCCCGCCGCCTCCCGCAGCCCCGCCGGGCCTCACCTGCCGCCGGGGGACCGCTCCGGCCGCGAACAGCTCCGGCGGGAACGCGGCGCCGCCACCCGAACGTTCCGCGCACGAACGTTCCGCCGCCCTGCAGCTGATTTGTGGGGATTTGGCCCCAAAACGCCCACGGGGGGCAGGGCCGGGACGCTGAGGGACTGACTGAGTGTCCCTGCAGCCCCCCGGAGTGTCACCAGTGTCCTCGGATGTCATGGCGGGTAGGTGTGGCGTCACTGAGCTCC
>VYXF01011927.1:1911-43850 GCA_013397295.1 Polioptila caerulea
GCCTCGAACTGTCGTGCTGTGAAGACCTCAGCAGGACAGAGAGAACAGTGTTCTAGATTCGCTATTATAAACAATAATAAAACATATCTGAAGACCGAAGATTCCATGTCTTTTTCTCCTTGGGCAAGGAAAAGGACTTTTAACACCTTGGGGACTTTTCCAGCAAAAGCAGGAAATCCCCACAAATATGCAGTGGCACTGTGATGGAAAATAAAATACTTCTGAAAAGAATTTGGATATGTGTGAGACATAACACGTCCACTCAGCTTGATTCCTCCCAAATCCCAACGAAAATTAGAGATACATTCTGGTAAATATGTTTGGAATAAGTATTTGAACAACAGCCCAGACAAACTAATATTATATGTCCTGGATCTTAAAAAATTATTTTTATTGAAGAGAAAGTACTAACATCTCTATTTTTTTCAACATTCCTTCAAGAATTTGTATTGTTTTTACCAAATTTGTGTTCAAAATAATTTGGAAAGCAGTCGGTCTTTTGTTTCTTTTGTGGCAATAACTAAGTGATTTAAGTATATTTTTTTGTATTAATGGGATCTTAGGTCTTATTTAATTATATCACAGTAAAATAACAGTTAATCGTAAATAAATAATAAATAACATTCTGGAGGTGAAATAATGTAAAAGTAAATCAAATGTATTAATTACTACATGAGTAGCAGTAATAAACAGCAAGTGGAACTGGACTTTAGTATAAAAAATACTTCAAGGGCTACTGAAAGCTCCCAGCATTTTCTATATTATTTTGGTAAAAGAAATTTTTATCTGATTCAGATAAAGCTGCACAATGGTATTTGTGACAGATGCACTTAAGTGTGTTACTTTATATTTTTTGGATCACAACACACAGTGAAAAGGGACTGTCAAAAAAAGGGTAAAATTGTGTGTTTCCCAATCACACAACCCCAGCTCCAGTCCAACCTGCTACTCTGAAAGTCACACAGTATTTAGAACTACATGAGTTCAACTGACAGAAACCATCTCAATACATATCTTTATTATTTGTGTGGAGGTTTGCATTAATTTTAAACCTTATTTGTATTTTTCAGCTGGGTGGTTGAACTGAAACCCAGTTTACCTGATTACATTTGCAGTGTTTTTCTGATTCTTTCCTGTGTGACATAATATTAATTCTGGTTATGGTTAGTAGCACTAAACAATTTGAGACTTACACTGTGCCAAGTGATGTATGAGAATATTTTCTCTTTCTGTTGTGCTTTGCAATGATCTTTGCCATTAACACTGATAAGGACAAAAAGAAACCAACAGAGGCTGCTGCAGCAGCAGAGACCAATAAAGATAAAGCTCTTGTGTGTGTTGGGATTTCTGCTGGAGCACACAGCACTGTAAACAGCATTCCTCTTCCATAAAGAGGAAAATAAACAAGCTGGCATCCCTTTGAGGATTGCAGCCCCATTGTTATATGTGTATGCATCTTTCTCAGCTGATTTTATTTAAGAATGGGGATTTTTTTTCCCTTTATTCTGAAGCATTTGTATTAGATGGACCTCTTAGACAGAATTCAGATAAGCCATAAACTGATGATCCTGCTCCAATACTGTGGTTTTGACTCAGCCCGTTGCTCTCTTGAATAAAATCATTCTGTGCACATTGACAGTGATATGGGTTAGTTGATAAAGTCTCTTTCCAGAAGATCCTCAATCCAGAATTTCTCCTACTTTGAAGAGAGTCTGCAGTACAGAAGAACTTACAGGAACCTCAGGGGAACTAAATGGCATTAAGAAAATAAAAGTTATTAAACAAATCTGCTTTCTATTGGATTTCACTTAGTAAAATAGGCATGGCAACATCAAATCATCGTGCCCTAGGCTGGTGTTTTTAGAGTCACAAAATGTTTATTGCTTCATTTCCAAATGACTAATTCAGATTTTTCACTTGCATTACAGGAAAGTCAAACTCAAAGCATATATTTTGAATATGCTGTAAGGCTGTTTTTATTTCTCCTCACTGTTTGTTTCAGTACTTACCCATCCTTTGCAATGGTTTGAAATACAGATAATTTTTAGTTTTGAAATCTGGAATTGATCTGCTGTTTTCTTTGGATGGACAGAATTGCCTAACAGCATGGAATTAAAAATTTTTTGTTTGTTTGTTTGTTTTTAATTTCTCAGTGACTGGGGCTACCTCAGGCTGAACCACAACTATCAACATAAAGCTGGATTTTCTTCTCTAGATGTCTGGTAAAGAAGAAGTCAGATTAATTAAGATCCCTTAATTTAATCACTCCTGAGGCCTCTTCTGGACGTCTATATTTTGAATACTGAAGGCACTGTTGTTATATTCTAATTCCAAAAATTATCAGAATATGTAAGATGTACAGAATGATATTTGAATTACTATTGTGAATTAAGTTCTCAAGCAAAAGGCAATTGTTGAAGTTAGGAGGATTGGGAAACAAGTTAGTTCATGCATTTTGGTGAGTGTTCAGGGTATTTTTTTAATGCTTATACAAAATTAAAGATTAAAAAAACCCAGCACCCCATGAACCTCTTTGTAAAGCTGTTGATTATACAAAGCATTTACTTACGAGGTGCAGCATTTCCTTTGCCTCCAACACTCATGCTTTGGTTGAATTTTGGAAATCAGAGTATTGGCATCCTAATTTAAAACCACCCCAAGATATTTCTTTTCTGTGTCATGCTGTTCTTTCCTTTCTGCTCACATATGGTATTCTGACATTTCTAATATATATTGCATTTGTGTGATAGTTTCCCAGAATATTTTGATAAGGAACTCCAAAACCAATTTAGCTGGAGAGCAAATCTGATGTCAGACTGAAAAAGATTTTCCTTCCTATTTTATTTTACTTTTTTTTTCTGCTTAAAGGAAAGAGAGAAACAAGCAAACTTCTTCCAGGAGATGAAAAGATAGACTTATCTTTCTGTTGTAACAACTGAAATCTCTGAGATATGTCAGGTTTTATCCTGACATGATTATTTCCTACTTACCATTAAATAGGAGAATCCTTTTGATGCCTGATATTTCTTTCCTCACCTGCAACCTCTTTGTGTCTGACCTCACCTTCCAGATCACTTAGGTGTTTTTAATCTAATTTTGAAGGTGAAAATACAACATGGTTTTAAAACTGCAACTTTGTCTAAATTAAGTTTTATTCATAGAAGTATTTCAATTCCTTTAGTTTCCCTGAGTGGCATTCATCCCTTTGAGTTTTGGGTATACAAAACTTAGCTGTGCTCCCCGGGGTGGCATCTTAGTTCCCTCTGCAGGCAGTGCAAGAGGATTCTTCCCTCTCCCTGTCTGAGATCTCTTCTGGGAGAGTTGAGTGTTTGCACCTAGCAGTCTCTCAGTACTGGCTGTGCTGGAAAACCAGCATGGCCTGCCAGCTGGAAAAGGAAAGGAGGCTCCCACTTCTTGAAAGCAGGAAGTTGCCACATAAGAATTTGCAAAATCTGTCTTTTTCATAAAGGTCACCAAAAATGAAAAAAGCTCAGAAATGTCATCATGTATCTTGTACACTCGTTTTTCAAAGTAATTTTTTAAGATAAATGTCCTAATATTTTGAGAATTATCAAAAATCCTGAAATGTCAAAGTGCTTAACTAATTAAATCTAAACATTCAGTATCTAGAATCACGGGATCATTAAGCTTGAAAAAGACCTCTAAGCCCATTGAGTCCAGCCTTCAGCCCAGCACTGCCCAATTCACCCCTAAACCACATCTCTAATAATATTTCATGACCATCTGAAGGAATGGTTTCAACCTCAATGAAAAATTAATGTGTATTTTTTTTGCAACCAGGGCAGCTGGTAGCACCACACACATTTTTAGCTTGGATTTCAGCACAGAAGAGGTCTCATTTGTTTAGCTGGTAGCAGTTTCCAGTAGCACTGGGTGCCCCTCCATATGGGATTGTGAGATTTCAGCTGGCTGATGTGATGATCTCTTAACACTGTGCAGGAGCTCAGCCACAGGCTACACACAGACAGCCCTCACAGCCCCAACCAGGCTTTCAGAGTAAGACCTTGAGGTTTTACTGACCTTGTCCTGGAAGCAATGACAAAATAATTCTAATGATTTCAAAACCCAGAGGTTAAAAACTCGAGAGCAAGATTTGTGAGAAATCAATTCAGTGGAGGCAGAGGGAATGGGGATAAGGTTCAACTTCCAGATTTTCTGGCAGCACCAAATGACATTCATGTGAGCCATGGCATACCTCCAAATGACAGAACAATTTCATTCCTTCTACTTTATTCCTTAACCTAGGAGATGTTGTTCAGTCCTTAGGAGTGATGACAAAGCACTGAGAGTGCACATGAGTAGTAATTATACACAAGCATGATCATTATAGGCAAATTTAGTGCTAAGTAAAGAGCTGTGCAGCACAGAACAGAGGAACTGAAAACTGCAGGAACCTTTGCAATCTGCAGATACTCACCAGATCTTAACAGCAGGCAGCAACAGATCTGGGTTGGTTTGTTTTTTTTTTAACAGGAATGCTGCACACAAATTTCTATAGTCAGTTATTTCTTCAAAGGTGCTGAGTGTGATTGTACTTGCTCATTGATATTTTACAGAAACTTAGTCAATACTTTCAATATTGTCCACCAAGCCCCATTGATTTTGATGAAATTTTGTTTCAAAAATCAAGAGAAAAAACTTTAAATCGCTAAATGTTAACATTTTGGAGGTTTTAGAAATTAGAAGTTTTGGTGTTTACAAAACCTCTTTTAATTACAAACTGACTGTTATTATTTTTATAAATAAAAGCAAAGGATGAGACTGTTCAAACAAAATGATCCAAAAAAGTGTTTCTGTAAATGTGAAAATCTGGTTTGTTTGATTTTTTTCAAATACAGCTTGTGTATTTATCTCCACTGACATTGCAATTCTCTGATAAGCAGACACAGAAACAGACACACAGACATTGTCACCTTCACAAAGAAATCCGTTCCAAATAAAACATTAATTAATAGGGCACTAATTAGAGGGTGGGAGAGGGAAGTGTCAGGATTCCATGTGTTGTGAACTTACAAATCTTTCTTGGACTTGACTGCTCTACACAGAATTACTCTGTTGAGGTGTGACTGATTAGCTTGCAGGCTGTATGATTTTTTTTTTTTGCAGCTGAGAGGTCATTTAGAGATATAAATGTCCCCTGAAAGTCCTGAACATTAACAAAGTGAACTGGCTAAGGACACAACTGAAGGGACATTGGGATCCCATTACTGTAAAGAAAATGTGTCAGTCTAACACTTGACTTTCTTTCCCTCCACAGACTTGCCAAGCTTGCACTGGGCTTAAGATTTAGGATTTGGCCTTCACTTCAAGCTCTCCCCATTGTTTTGCACTACTCCTGACTGTGCTTGTGCCTCTCAAACCTAAAGCAGAGTGTGGTTATTTGACTCCCTGTTCTAAAAACCTGTGGTCATCCAAAGAAGAGCAACAAAGTTGGTGAAGGCTCTGGAGGACAAGGCTGATGAGGAGCAGCTAAAGGGAGCTGGGGGTGTTTAGCCTGGAGAAAAGGAGGCTCAAGGGAAGCACTCTCACTCTCTACAACCACTGAAAGGAGGATGTAACAAGTCGAGGTTCAATCTCTTCTTAAATAACCAATAATTGGACAAGAGGAAATGGTTTCATGTTGTACCAGAGAAAGTTTAGTTTGGATATTTGGAAAGAATCCTTCACCAAAGGGGAATTGTCAAGCATTGTGAGAGGCTGTTTAGGGAAGTGGTCAAGTCAATAACCTTAGAGATATTTAAAAGTTGTGCAGATGTGGCATGAGGGTGTTACTGAAATTGGCAGAATAAACTCCTCAACACCAACACTGCACTGCAGAGCAGAATTCTTTATAATAGCCCAGGATATCTCCATCTATTGTACATGCCAAGTAGAGAAAAGGCTCCTGTAGAAATGCTCTATTTTACATGCATAGTCATACATTTTCCCAGAAGAAGCATGCATACAACAATCATTTCTCAGAAGACAGTAACATTTGCCCTCCCCTTGGGCTGTGCATTCTCTTATCCCGAGGTCCCTCCTGGGGTCCTTGGTGGTCATCAACCCAAAAGTTCTCCCTGAACTTGGTGTCATTTCCCAAATATTGGGCTGAGTTGGCATAACTAGTCAGGGTCATTGTTTTGTGAGACACTTGGTTAGCCAAGTGCACGTTCTTGTTCCTTTCTTTGTTTGATGTTTAACATGATCCTGTGGAATAAGCATTGTATTTTTTACCAGCTGGGCAAACAGTTCTCCCTCTGGCAACATTTTCCCCCTCTTTGGGGCTTTGAAGCCTGTTTTTCCCACCAGCCTTCATAAGCCTCACTTTGCTTCTTCCAAACATAGCATTTGCTCCTTGTGTTGCATTTGCAATCATATTTTTACACAACGTAAAGCAAGTATCATAATCAAAATTATATTTGCAAGACAGAGGCCAACCAACCAGAGAAAATACAAGTCTTTTCAATATTTTATTCAACCAACCATTTCCTAATCCTACACTTAATTCTCTGCTGGATGATACAACTGATTTTATCTTATCTGGTCATCCAGTTGGCAGTCATATTTGGAAAGTGTATAAAACAGGTATTTTTGTTTAAATTTAAGTAAATATCCTACCACCAGTTTTAATTGGCAGCCAGGAGACTGCTATGGCAGAACATTGGTTGTAGAAAGTTGTAAAGGACATTCACCACATGGGGTAAGATGCCTGGTAAAGCACCCACAGTGTTCTGTTCCATACAAGAGCTCACTTCCATGAGTTAGTCCCCTTTTATTAAATGGTCCAGGGCAGGAATCCTCTATGATGGGATTTCTGTGGCTTGAGAGACATCATTTAGCCTGGTGTAGCTGGGGGCCAATGGTTCTGTCATGTAAAGAAAGACTGAGGGATGGAAAGGTCGTAAAATAGAGTGAAAATAATCAGCCTCACCACTGAACAAATAATTCTTATTTATTTATATTAAGGATGATCACATTGTCACTGGCACAGCTTATATGGAACAGAAGTGCTGCTGGAGAGCCCTCGCCAGTGGCTGGCAGACCATGAGGGGAAAATGTCATTTACTTACCTTTTTGTTGTACTCTTACACAGTATGTGTTTACTTGCAGTTGTTTTTGGTGACAGCACGCTGTTAAAAGTGAACATTTACTATTGCTTGGAATAGGCATTTTTGTGCTCATATGTGGTTACTTAGGAAATTTATACAGCAAGATCACCCATCCACGAGTTTGTGAAGGCTTGCTGAAGCCCCCTTCATCTTCAATGTTTCAAATTCATCTCTGAGATGGTTGCTCCAATGTTTGATACGGTGCAATTTCAAATCCTTCCAAGGAAAAAGCTATTAAGGAAATCTGTCTAGTGAACAAGCTATTTGGAAATAAATTTTGACTGCTTTTCAACTGTTCTCAGCCTTTAGAGTCCAAAATGCATAGGAAACAACAGAAGCATGTTTACAATCACATATTATACAATTAATAGCTGATGACATTCAGGGAATAGCAGTGTGTTTATTTTCCAATGAGAAGTATTTATAATAGAAACATTTAATGACTTAAGCATCTTATTTAACTGGCCTTCCCTTCCATTGCTTGGTCTAAACATTGTGCAGAATTCTCCTGGCACTAATTTCTGGAGTAAAACATTTATATCAGTGTTGTGTAATATGCTGGTAAGGTACCTCCAGCAGATGTAACTCCCACACACTGGGTAACAGGAAAATGTCATTCCCTGGTGTGGTGGCAAAGAAAGAAGTGGATAAACTCATTTATTTGGGGTCTCAGTGCAGGCTGTACAAACCTGGCACAATGTTTACTGCCCCCATAGGGGTGGGTGAACTCTGTATTTATAGGCTACAAACAGAGTAATCCTTCAAAGATGGACATGGTCTCTCTGAAACTCACTTTCAGGTGAAGACAGACTCTTCAGTGTTTGATTCCTGAGACTGGAGTACCTGAAAGAGCCTTTTTTTCCACAGGGGGGCAAGCATATGCTTTTATTATCTTCAGTCTAATGCAGCAATTAAGTATATACAGAAGGTAGCCTTTGTAGTTACACAGCTTAAAGGAGATGGACTGCATTCTCATGCTGTCTTGATATTCTTCCAGCCTCCCAGGTGGCATTTCCCTCAGTAATTTTTCTCTTTTTTTCTGTTACTAGCACACCTCTAGCATGTCTAAGCAATAGTGCTGCCTTGTACATGATGCTGAGTTATTATCCTGTTTCAATTCACAAATCCTTTCCCTTGGTGGACCCCAAAGCTCTCCATAATAACATGGCATTTCCAATAACTTGAATCAAAGTTAACCAAGAAAGACTAATCCTAAAAACAATCAAGCCATCAAGTGTGTTGGTGTTTAAAAAAACCCCATTTAAATCTGAAAGAATTGGTTACTTTTGGCTTACTAGGGCAGACCTAAGAGGTGGTGGATTTCTAACCCTGCTGTGTTCTGGCAGCATTTTCACTCCTGTGTTTCAGAAATATATATTTGTCTGTTTGTGTGTGCATACAACATACAGGCATACATTTTAAATGTCAACTTGTGTAGAGAAAGCCAGTCTGAGAGACTGAGATGAAGACAGCAACTTTGAGAAGTCTGTTGTCTTCATTTTCCAGCAAATGCATTCATTATAAAGCCAAAAGAAAATGAAACAGGATTATTAAGTATAGGAATGGATTTAAAGGAGCTCTTTGATCCAAAGGAAAATAGACATTTTGGCCAAACCATCGAAGGGAGGAATTGTGTAAGCATTAAAGATGAATTAAAATTAATAGTGGAGGGAACAGTGACTACATTTCTCCACCTGAGCAGACAGTGCTTCTAAAAGAACTTTAATAAATGTGGCAGGAAACAGAAGTGACAGAACCCTGGAGAAGGAGAGGAGAGGAACAGAGTTGAGAGGCAAGACAGGCAGGAAAGTGCCCTTTGGGATCTGGAATGGAGTTCACTCAAAAGTAGTTCACACAGGCAGCAGTGCAACGGGGCTGATACTGCTTCATTCTTGCTTTGAAAATTCCTGTAATCGGATGTTCCATTCCAAAAGGCATCCCCTAAAGTCTTCACTCAGAGGGAGCAAATAGAAAAGAGTCAGGAAAATGCCATAGGACGATGTGCAGTTTGATAAAATGAATTTTGGCTCACATCAGTGGGATATTTGGCTGTTGCTGTGGGTTTCTGGTGCTGGCCCAGAGGAGTGATAGGAGTGAGATATAATGGGAATGACATCAAGCATGATCAGGGGATGGTGTCTTAACAAGAAACCTGCTACCAGCAGCACCACTGCTACTGCTCCTGGCTGCTTTCACATGCTCTGCTGGAGGAAAACAGACCTGTTTGCACCAGAGTTTTATGCTGCATTTATAATTTGGTTGTAATTTGTACCACAAGCAGAGCTTTTAAGGTGGAGGAGAGAATGCACACCCACTCCTTGGGGCCTGGGTACTGTAACTGATTTATAGATGTAGTTGACTTTATAGATGGCAAATGTTCACCCTTGTGATATATTTAGGAATGAGCCTGAATATTTCTCAGGAAGGGCTTTTGTTATCAGCCTTCTTCTGTCCAGACAAGGACAGATCATTTTCTTAAGGTTATGCAATAACTCAGCAGGGTGCCTTTCTCTTCTGGTCTCCCTATACCATTCAAATACAGATAATAATCAGAAATGAACAAAAAAACCCAAAACAACTCAACAATGTTCTGCTTCAGCATAAGCAAATTTGAAGTTGAGAAACATTACTGCTCTGTATTTACAGAACTGCTCTGAAATCCTGATGCTGAATTCACATACACTGAAACTGTTTTCTAACTGAAAGCAAACTCCAGAGGAATTTGCAGACAGAAATAGACCATCCTGGTAGATTATTTGGCTTGCTTCACTGACTCAGTTCAGTCTGAAATCGACTGAATTTATAGAACCAGGTAAAGACTAGTTATAGACCTGTAATAAGTATGACAACAGCTTTAATATATTGGTATTGTCAATAATATTAATTGGTTTATTCAAAAATTTTATCATTACAAGAAAAAAATACTTAATGTGTAATTAATCCAAGGTTATCCTATTAGCAAAAGCTGAAACTGGAACCAGAACTCAACATAAACATTATTAAAATCAGTTTACTTCTTCNGATTAATCCAAGGTTATCCTATCAGCAAAGGCACTGGAAACAGAACTCAACATAAACATTATTAAAATCAGTTTACTTCTTCAGTCCAGAGCTGGCCACTAATTGCTATGGACATATTTTTGATCATTTTATTCACATATGTTGTATTATTATCAGGAAATGAATTCTTTCTTTTTATTTTTTCCTTATTCAGAACAGATTTGATGCAACTAGAAAAAGAAAAATGTTAAACAAGTGACTGGAAGTGCTAAGTCCAGCTGGTGGCTGGTTCCTGGGGACATCCTGTAGGGATCCATACTGGGACCAGTGGTTACTGCTTAACCCCTTTATCAATGAACAGGGTGGTGTGCCAGAGTTCTCTCTCAGCATGCTTATAGAAGACATTTGCTACTCAAGGAGACCTTGCCAGGCTGGAGATATGGGCTGACAGGAGCCTCATGAAGCTCAACAAAGGCAAAAGCCAAGTCCTGCCCCTGGGACAAAGTAATCCCAGCACCAGAGGGGGGCTGGGACTTCTGAGAAGCAGCTTTGGAGATGAGCAGCCAAGGGACCTGGTGGAGCCCAGGCTGACCAGGGACCAGCAATGTGCCCTTGTAATAAAGAAGGCAAGAGCCTCCTGGGCTGCATTAGCCAGAATTCAGCCATCATGCCTTGTTAAATTGACCCTTCTGTTCCAGTCAGCACTCATTGCACCCATCTGGTGAGCCATGTCCTGAGACAGGCATGGGGACACTGGTCTGAGCCCAGTGGAGGGGGACTCACTGGATGGAGTCAGTGTAGATGAACCCTCAAGATGGATGGGGAGCAGCAGTACCAGATGTAAAAGAAGAAACAGAGGAAACTGAGTTTTTTCTGTGTGAACTAAAAAAAAAAGAAAGCCTCAGAGGTGATTTTTTCGCTGTCTGCATCTCTCTGTTTGGAGGATACAGAGAAGACCAAGAGACTTTTCAGAGAAGTGTGCAGTGACAGTATGAGAAGCTGTGGTTCTGATCTATAAGATGCAGAATTTAAACTCAATATAAGGAAATTAATTTTTACCACGAGAGTGATCAGAACTTTATCACAGGTACCTGCAGAGGATCTGGAATCTCTGTCCTTGGACATGTTCTCTCCCTTACTTAATATAAGTTCCAAGAAAAAGTTCAAGGACTGACTTTTTGTCAAAACTCTAAAAATTACCTCTTAAAACATTTTGGATGCAGCTGTTGCAGAAAGGAGGTCAGATAATTGGTCTAATTTCAGTGTCTAAATAGAACTCATTTATTTTCCCAAATGCATCTTGAAAAATATTTCTTTAATGAAGTTTGCATGTCCAACTTGCCTCATCCAATTTACGTCTGAGATCATCTCATCTTCTTCAGAAGCACAAAAAATACAGATTTCAGTGCTGTTACTAATGCTGAACAGAAGGTGAAGGTCTAGTTGCATTAGTTCTTTTGCCAGAGCAGGAAAAACCTGACTTAAATCCCTTAGATGGTGGGATAAGTATTTTTATGGTAGTTCCACTAGACTAAATGGAAATACCTGAGTGGACAGTTACATTGCAGATGTCAATGTTGTGTCAATTTGATCCCATGCTAAAATGATGCTACAGCACCATGCATGAATAGGGTAACACTGGGGCATTACAATTCAGCCTTCTTTATTTTAAATCATTATATGACTTGTTGAAATTTGGGGTTTTTTTCCCCCAATCTGGTTCTCCCAGACAACTTCTGGGCACAATTTGAAAGCCAGCATTAGCCAGACACTAATTCACACATCTATCTTTGGAGGTTGAGTGTTTAAAAGTTAGACATGTGGGAAAAGAATGGAAAGATGGGTGAGAAAGGTTGTAAACATGTTCAAGTGATGTGCAGCTGAGGTGCCAAAACCCACATATATTATACTGGTTGTTGTTTGGCCTTGTCTGTTGGACAACTAGAACATCTGTGTTTAGATAACTCAGGCTTCTGGCAGGCTTAGAGGCACCCTGCCAAACATGCTTGTGATTTCCCCTGGTTGTGGAAAAACAGAGCCCAACAATAGATTACACCTGTGTGGATGCCTGGAAGTGAAAACAGCAAGTTGCTGGTCTTCCAGCATGGATCAAGCTCCATGGTGCCTGCACCCTCACTTGTGTGCCTCTGCCCAGGTGCTGTTTTAGGGATTCCCTGTTTGATAAGGTAATGAAAATCAATTTTTCTTTGCATTTATCCATGGTTTTGTGGTTCCTGACTCTTACCCATGCCAGGTTACACAGGACATAAAAAGCACATTTTATCTCAGATTTAGGAGAATATCTCTGGTGCTGTTTAGTTTGCTAGTAGAAATGTACCCAAGGTCTTCTCATGTTTATTCTTCAGCATCTTATCTGTACAATAACAAAAAATAAATCTTTCTCTCCCTCTTACCTCTCAAATTGCTCTTTCCTTGTCCAGGAGTCATCTCTTTCACTGGAAATAAACAGCACCTCACACAGCAATCTTCTCATCTCTTTGGAGTTCTAGACAAAAGAGAAATATAAATAATTAACAGAAATAGTAATTACAAGAGGCCATCTGTCCTTTTGCAACTGTTTTACATTCTTCAGAATGTTGATACCAAAATACATTCATCAACTTTAACAGACATCTGGAGCATAATCATCCAGCAACCACTTGTATAAAAGTTACTGCATGAAATAATTATCAGTGAAATATGGTAAATTAAAAAAAAACCTGTCTTTGAAAGCGTTGAAAGAGAAAAAAGATTTTTCAAGCTCCAAGAATTAACACAAAGAGAAGTACAGCTACCACCAGATTTTGCTGCTGTATAATCTTTGGTGTCTCTTTTTCAGACAACTTAATTAGTCTATGTATTAGACCCACTGGCATGAGCAAAAACTTCTGATGCTGGGGAATTTGATCTTTATCTGACTGTTCTAGTTTCTTCCTTCTTTCCTCTTTTTCTTTTTTTTCATGCAGTTTGCAAATTTAAGAACATGGCTTACATTCAAAATGTCTCCTGGCTCGTTACTAGGCAGACCCAACGATGCTGATTCCATTCTTTCCTCTCATTACTGCTTATCATTGTGGGGTTTGCAAATAGCTTGTGGGACACAGTAATATCCAAGAGAACAAAGACTGTGTCAGAAAGATGAAGGGTACCTGAATTGCAATGAGGTAGCAGACCTGCTTTTAGATCAAGGGTGGTGTTAACTACTGAGCAAAATCTGCCTTCCTTCTGTCTGGAAGCAGAAAATACAGCAGTGCTGAGACTTTATCTCTACATAAAGGTATTGCCAGGAATGTTGATCGAGGATTGGTCATTCTGTGATGTATTTAGACATTGGCACAGGGCTGATCAGAAGCCACTGAAGCCAATATGTTATGTCCTTATATATTTCAGAGCACTCTCTCGGGTTCCTGAAACCTTGGAAAGCAAATAAGGTAATTTCCATGCCTTTAGCAAGAAGAAGTTTTGGTGCTATTTTCTCTGGCCTCCAGGCACTGAGCAATTTGCACATGCAGTACAGACCCATTTAGAGAAAGTAGAAAATACCATGTTATAAGCAGGATATACATGACAGTCCCTCCTCAGGTATCAGATGTCTTTATGAAGACCTGATTCAGCCATCTGAGTGCCTGGGTCTTGCTAAAACATTTTGGAGTGAAGGAGAGACCTGTCAGTATTTTCCTGTAAATTACTACATCAGGAAACTGCTTCACCACTCTGAGTGCCAAACTCTCTCTTCCAAGAGCACCAAAAGACAGTAGCTCTGTTAAATTTGACAGAACAACACACAAATAATGTATTCATTGTTAACCTAGAATACTCCAAACCCCAGTTTAAATGCCAGTCCTTAGTCCCCGTGCCATTTTTTTACCTTTTTAATCTAACAGTGAATGAATGTAGTCATTGAATGGCAGCAACATAGACTTTGTAATTAATTCCAGTTTCATTTCTTTTCTAGATACAGTCTCACACATATAGAGTTGCAAGTTACTTCAGTATTTTCCTCCAAATAATTAAACCCCAATTATCTCAGAAAGTCTCTACTGAAGTGTGCACTCATCAGAGACTGAGAATAGGCTATTGTAGGGGATAAAATGAGCAGGAGGACAATGAAACAAAGCAGGTTCTTCTGCTAATATAGCAAAGATCACCTCCTTCAGGAATTGTCCGGTTGATAGATGTCATACTGGCCCCTTGCTGGCATTTTTAGGAAGTTTGCTTCCTGTCATCAAGTGCCAAATGATGAAGCATCTCTTATCAATATGAAAATTCTCGAAATAATTTGCATTTTGCATGGACAAAGCACTCAGAGGATGAAAGGGAAACTGGTAGCAGATGTATGAGGTTCTCAGATATTTGTTCTGTGCTGATATGTAAGTAAATAGCAGATGTTTTTGAAATTTCTCCTCATTACTAAGTGATGAAAGGGGGAGAGGACACTCTAGATTACCTATTCACTTCCTCATTTTAAATGCCAATCATTAAATCCATTTAAATACCAATTAATTAAACTCATTTAAACACCTCTGTAGTTCATTAAAAGTTGCTTAATTGCTGATTTTCTGCCTTTTCATGTTTTTCTGAGACCTGCGAGCTACTTTGAAAACCTTCTGCAGGTTTGTGTCTTAGACTGAATGAATTGTGTCAAAAGAGTGGAAGAAGCCAAAAGGCTGAGCACACCAGGTGGGTCAGGCAAGGTGTGTCTCCACCTGGGCACGGCTTTTGCAGGCTTTTCCCAGGGGAAAGCTCCTTCCTGCAGCCTGAGCTCTGCTCTGCATTGCATCACAGAACTCCCTGAATGGGAAGGGGCCCACAAGGATCTCCTGGCCCTGCACAGGACAGAATCCCTTGGAATCACACGTAGATTGTCACACACTCAGCGTGTGTCCCAGAGCTTCCAGAGCTCTGTTAGGTTTGGTGCTGTCATCATTCCTGGGGAGCCTGTTCCAGTGCCCAGCCACCCTCTGTATGAAAAATCTTTTTCTCAAATCCAACCTAAACCCCCCCTGACTGCAGACCATTCCCTTGGGTCCTGTCTCTGGTCACCAGAGGGAAGAGATCAATGCCTGCCCCTCCTCTTCCCCTCATGAAGATGTAGAAGACCTCAACTAGCTCTCCCCTCTTCTCCAAGCTGAACAGTGCCCCCAGTCATTTCTCATACAGATTCCCCTCCAGAGCCTCCATTATCTTTGTAGCCCTCCTTTCCATGCTAATATCTTGACATCCTTCTTCTGTTGTGGCAGCCAAAACTGCCCCAGGGCTCAAGGTGAGGTGGACAGTCCCCTCCCTTGTCAGGCTGTCGGTGCTGGGCTGGCTGCTCCCCAGGACAGGGCTGTTCCTTTTGTCTGCCAGGGCACTCCTGTGACATCTCCAGCTGCAGTCTCTGCCCTCAGCAGCTCTGTCTGTGTGGTGGCATCGGCCCCCACTGGGCAGAGCAGCAGCCTTTCCCCACCCCTCTGCCTGGAGGGGATGGCAGGGCAAGTCCCTCGGCCTGGCAGGAGGCCACACTCACAGAGGTGCTCAGTTTGCTGATATGTGGGCTTTAAGTCTCTCCACTCAGACAGTGGAATGTCTGTCTGTCAACATTTGCCCTCTCTGCACATCCTCCTGCCTCAGAGGCCACAGAAGCTGCCATCCTGAGCCTTGGCTCAGGCACTGGCCCTGTGTCACTGCCCATGGTTGCCCTTGTAGGGGTGGAGGGGATGGATGCCATTGGCCCTGGTCCCCCAAAACCTCATTAGTTGCTCTGGAGAGCTTCTGGAGGGTGTTGGCACTCTCCTGGACTTCCCCAGCCCAGGAATTCCCCCTGTGTACCCTGTGATCCCCTGCCCTGCTGCCGAAGGTGCCAAGAGCCTCTGCGAGTGATAAATGCAGAAAAGTTAATTAGATTGTTAATTAAATGCCATCCAAGATGAAATGATTAAACATTTATAGGAAATTTTCTAAAGATATTCTCCTTCAGAACGTGGTGAGCCAGCCTGGATTTAATTTTTGCAGCAATACGAAGTGCCAATCCCTTAAAAAAGTTCTCCTGCCTTCAGTGGGTGCTGTGCTTGCCCAAGGGCAGAACTCAGCAGTGTGACAGTTCTTCTAGAGGTTTCCAGCCCTTTCTCCTGCTCTTCTTCACAGAGGATCTCCTTAGTTACTACTGACAGGATCCTTCTGATGCAGTTATGCCCTGCCCAGGTGCTGGATGTGCAGCCTGATGTTGCCCTGAGGTCTCACAGATGCATCCATGCTACCACACCTGGGGTCTGCAAGGGATCCTCCCTCAAGAGAGATGAGTTCTTGCATGGCAGGTCCCAGACATTCAGCTTTGCCCTACACTCCATAAAACAGACTCAGTGCCACGCAGAGATCATCAACGAGACTTCTGAGTGAGAGCCCCTTTTAAGCTGGTCACAGATTTCATTTGTGCTAAAGTTCTGTTCCAGCTATTCCGATCACCAGTGAGACAGTAGCACCTTTTCAGCTCTGGATGGGGGAAGAATTTGCTCCTCAGAGCCTCAAAAACATTTTTAGTGTTTGTGTAAGATATTCTCATGACATACTTTTGAAGTGTCAATAATACCTCTATGATCCCAGACATAATGGGATAGGTTAGACAGATATTTGTGAATTACAAACGTCCCTCTGAAACAATTTCAGCTGCAATTCCTAAGCTGCACTAAGAACACGTGTGAGAGCAGCTGTTTTCACTGGTGTTGCAGTCACTGAGTCAGGGATCTGAGAACTAAAGAGCATGAGCTATTACTTTTAGGAGCTGAGGCTGTTTTTGTCTTGTCCTTTTGGGATTAGGGTGCAGGATGGACTCCTCAGATCTCTGCCTGTACAAATCTGTTTTCTGTGTGCTGCCCTCAATATTTTGGATAGTTTGACTTCATGGAAAACAGAAGTTAATAACTTCTGCCTGCTGAAACATACATAAAATGAAGACAGCTTCCCTTGAGCCAAAGTGCTGTTTTATAAAAAACATTGTATTTTAGGCACAGCCTTGCTATTAAATTCAAGTGATTACAACAGGAGCATTTGTAACGTGAGTAACAGGGAATCTTAATATATCACATATGTCCCAGATTTGAAACTGTACAAAAGGTTTCAGATTCATCCTTTTTCCTTTGCAAAAAAAAAAAAAGGTCAGATTTCATGATATTGCTTAAAGTTTCCAAATTCCCATTTCCTAAAACAACAGTAATAATGTGATTAGAAAATAGTCACCTTTCTTTAATAACAATGGCCAAAAAATATTGATCTGCAATGATAAAAATTTTCAGATTTCTTTGGATTTAGCATTGGAGAAATGTCCAAAACTGAAATAACTATAGAATCCAAATTATATTTATTTCTGGATTTTGCCTTGAAAATCAGCAAAAATTATCTGAAGGGTTTTTTTTTGTTTCGGTTCAACCAGTTTTTTGTTTTCTTTTTTTTTGCTTGAGCTTCTACTTTCCAGAGGCATCAACAAACCACAAAATAATAAATGAATCTTTTACATGGATTTACCCCAGTGCAATTTCCAGCACCTGCAGGATTGAAATACTATTGGTTTTCTTTGTCCCATTTAAAACCAGCAGGCGACTCATTCTCGGCTCTGATTGCCAGGATATCATTACCACTGTCATTTGCAGCCACCAATCTTTGGGCACAGGAAATTGTAGGCATCTGCACATTCTTCCAGGTCTCTGATGACACAAATACCTTCAGGCTGGATGGCACTGAAGGACTGGGCAGAAGACACCTTGAGTGTCCTGGAATTACCTCCAGTCTCATGATGCCATTGGATGCATGCTCGCAGTGTTTGAGAGAAAATGGGGAAGGAAATGGAATGAAGACAGGCAATTTAGGAGCTGACCACAAAAAAAAAAAAAAAAAAAAGAACTGGATTTTCTTCTGTTATGTTGATTCCTTTGTGGATGAGTTTGGTTTTAGTTGTCCCCTCTCATATGAGAATTTTTATAGAAGGGATTTTCAAAAATCAGACTTCTTCTAACTTAGGACCAACTGTTATCTTGATTTAAGATTATTTCAGTTAACACATGCTGTCATAAAATCCATGTGCCATTGGAAAGAATTGGATGAGTGTACTGTAGTTGTCTTTGCTTAAGTATAATCAATAGAGACTTATATATCTCTTCTCATAAACTTCACCCAACCTAAAAGCCATCCCAAATAACCACCCCAGTTGGGCCTTGAAATGACAGTGAGACTCAAAAAGAGATGGATTGAGCTTGTATGTTATCAATTCCCACATTATCAGTTCTGATTTTTGCCAGAGTGCCAGATTTATTTCATGGCACCTTGTTTATCATTTGAATTCTTATCAGATAAATATGGTGCTGGAATTTTAGATGACAAGTGTATACTACAATTCTGGCCAAGAGCAGAAAGTGGAGAGAGTAAAGCTAAAAAGCCAATGAGGTCCAAAAAGCAGAGCTCTGACTCTGCAAAATGCACTTGCCCAAGTAAAATTGATGTTCATCCAAGCCCTTGGGGGAGCAGTCAGTAAAATCCTTTATAGTTTTCTTGCCTCTCTGACCAGACTGTAATACAGGAGTTGCAGCAATTTCAATTGGATATGAGCAGAAGTTGCAAAAAATAGTTTTGCAAAAAGTATCAGCTCTATTTTTCCTTCTCTATCTTGTGTATCTAATCCTACTGATTCCCATGTACCTGTATTATCCCAATCAGAAATTTTCATCATTGTTTTGGGGTTGCTTTTCTGATGATTTGTGTTGGGAATGTGCTTCATGCTGTTTCCATTTTTTAAAAGGCACCATTTGGGAATATTCATGTACACCTTTAGGCCCTGGCCTTGCTCTGTGCCACAGATGGTTACTCTTTGCACAAGGGGCAATGGAGCTTTTCACTGATCACACTTGATTGCTATCTGGATAGGACTTGCCTGCTTCCAAAAGCACAGGCTTCTGCTGGAAAGGGCTACTACTGTGTTTTTAAAGGTGGAAGGAGAGATACAGAACTGGTGCTGCAGCTGAAGGTCAAAACAGTCTTCAGGAGTTCCCAAGTATTCCTACATATGTACGGCACACACAAATCAATCCAAGGTCTAAAGTAGACCTCACCACTTTTGAAACACCATACAAAGAGTAAACTGAAGAAGAATGACACATTTTTGGTTTTGATTGAAACCAGAAATCAAATTTGAACCAAAAAGAATTATTTAACCCCAGGAAAAGTATTTGGCTGCAATTTCAGGAGGCCATGCCAAGACCCATCTCCCTTCTTCACAAGAAGCAAGAACAGCAGCTTCTTTATTCAGCTCACCCAAGAGACAATTGAGGGTACTTTCTGGAGTGAGGAAGAGTGGATTGAACTGGTTTTAACAGGGCTGTATCACAGGAAGAGGTTTATTGTCAAAAACCCAGAGTGTCTGTTCTGTGCAGCAGATGCCAGGCAGCACCCAGAGTCTCTGACAGTGGCTGGTGGTGTTTTACATGGCAGGTGTAGGTGGACCCTGGGCAGACCCCAGACCCCCTCAACAACTCAGAGGCTCCAGGCAAAGCTGGTGCTAGTGAGAGGGACCTGTCCTTTGGGAGCTGGTTGCTGTGGCATAGTCAGACCAGAAGAGGTTATTTGCACAGACATTTGCTGGGGTTGGTTCACAGGATTTGTCTTTGTCAGGTTAACACCATGAGCAACAGCTAACACTGACCAGGTTAACATGGGCAGAAGGCAAATAATAGAACCAGTTAGATTGAAAAAGACTTTCAAGATTATTGAGTTCTTTCACTGAACATCTTTCCCCATATCAGCTAAACCATAGCATAAAATGCCATGTTCAGTCATTTCTTAAACATTTCCAGGGATGGTGACTCCGAATCATCCTTGGGCAGATCATTCCAATGCTTGACAACCCTTGCAGAGGGGAGCAGAGCCAGCGCCTCTCCAAGGATAATCTGGAGTCAGGGTTGGCATGGCTTTCTGCTGGTTGTTGACCTTTAGGGAAAATCAAAGGATTCTGGCCAGTGTCAATTTGCAATGACAGAAAACTAGCAAGGCCTTCCCACTCTCTATTTTACGTTTATGACTGAACATTAGTTTAAAGTGGGGTGGCTGTGATAAATTCTACCAGTGGTCCCTGGCATACCAGCAAGTCCAGTGTGTGCATTTGAATGGCTACAGGCATTAGAGCCCACGATTCAGGGGCTTTGCCCTTCCTTGGAAGCCCATCTCCAGCAGGATAAAGTGAGCTCTCTGTCAGATACCCCTGAGACCAGGCAGCTCTGACAAAC
The DNA here is from genome assembly GCA_013397295.1 of Polioptila caerulea. Taxonomy (NCBI): domain Eukaryota; kingdom Metazoa; phylum Chordata; class Aves; order Passeriformes; family Certhiidae; genus Polioptila; species Polioptila caerulea. Next base: position 22,268 of record VYXF01011927.1, read on the forward strand.
ACGGGTGTGTTGTTGGCTGAGCACTTAGCAGAGGCTGTGTACCTAACCCTTCCTCTTTGCTTTGGCTCTCTGGCAAAGTACAAGTCAAACTCCCTTCCCCACCTGATCATTTCAAAGAACATTTTGTAATACAGATACCACACAGCTGAATGCAGCCACCTCTATCTAGGGCAGACTGATCTTGAAGGGATTTAATGTTCAGATGGAGGGAACACAACCTTCCATTTTTAAGCTTCCATTTCAACACTGTTTATAATTAACTGCGTGCACAGGGCTTCTTGTACTTTGAAAGGCTGAGGTTATGCTTGTGTTGCAGAGCCAGGGGAGACAAGCTTGTTGTCCTGATATACTTAGACCATCAAGCTGCTTTTCAAGGAAGAGCTGAAAAACAGTTTTAACTAGCAATGCTGTAATGCTTTGATGTGTGCAATGTGATGATCAATTGGCTGACCTGGTTGAATTTTTAAAGCAGACCATCAGATTCAGTGTGTTTGTTGTTCTCATTTGCTTTGATCTTTACAGCCAGAGATGGCTGAGCAACTGCCAGAGGAGGATGCCACCAAATAAAGATTCCAAAGTTTCTCTTTCCACATTCTTTTATACCAAGCTTTTAGAAATTATGAATAGGCAAGGAAAGCTGGAAGCCAATGGAACATCAGTCCCAATACTGGTTGATTCAGACATATTCACTTTGACAGTCTCCTCTGGATTCCTAGATAAATGTCTATGCATCTTTTAGTGACACCTTTCCCTTGAAGATCAGCTTTAATTTCTGGGAAACAAAGCAGCAGCACTGCAGCTTTCCATGCTAGGCATATTTGAAGTACAAGGATCTGACTGCTCTTCTGCCTCCTGGGCCAGGAGGAGGAGATAATTCCAACAGTAGTTGCAATTGAACAGCTCAATTACAGTAGCAGCAATTTTCCAACCTGATTACTTGTGTCAGGTGATAATCTGTGGGCCCTTGTGCTCAGTGTCACTTGGAAGCAGCCCTTCTTGCCAGACTGGTCTGTCACACAGCAGGAATGTGACACCTTGCTTCAGTACTTTTTAGCACCATGAAGCCACTCTTTAAGTATTAGCTGAATGTGTATGCATTGTTAGTATTTGGCCTCAAAAACTGGCTCCAGTGAGCTTCATAGCAGAGTCCCCATTGAAATTAGCAGACAACACATTTTGTCTTGATCGGGTGTTGGTGCAGGGGGAAAAACTCTAAGGTAAGCAAGACTGGTAAAAAATACTGACTTTGCTCATTTTGTTTACAAAATCTAGTGAAATTTCATTTAAAACTCCAGAGAAAAATAAGGAAAAATTGTTGAAAGAGTAGTTTTGATGTTTTCAGAATTACTTAAAAATTTTTTTGCAATGCATTTCAGATTCATTTTCTAAAGGTTGAGAAAATATTTCATCTGTCATGAAGAATATCTTTCTGTTCATCCAACTTTACATTTTAGGTGGATTTTATCAAGTTAAATAGTTATTATATAAGATCCAGTGCAATGTAGTGGAGAAAGAATTGAGTGAAGAAGCAAAAGAATTAGACTCTCCACTCAGGTATTGAGTTGTATCACCTAGAAAAGCTTTAATTTGTGAGATTTGATTTTGAGGAGGCCCAATCTGTCAAGCTGTCTGAATTTGAGGGTGCACACACAGGCAAAGAGATTCCTTGCCCTTGCAGGAGACTGTGGCAAAGGTACTCCCTTCAAGCAGCCACCCTGCCAAAGCTGACACAAATTGCAGGAGCCATTCAGTAATCTTTCACTCTGCTCCTCAGCAGAGGAAAATACCCTTTTAGCTTCATTTTGGAGAGGAGCCATTTCAAGGCTTTTCAGCACTGCAGGCAGGAATGAGATAAACTGCCTTAGGACGATATCCAAAGGATGACAAAACTCACTTTTGCTGTGGCAGCAGACTTGGTTCAGGAAGAATGGAAGGGCTTGCTGCAAGTTTGGGGGAAGGACAAGAGTACAGAGCTGAGTGGCATCAGCAAGTTCAGTGTGGATTTAGGGTGCTGCAAAGGTTTGGTGAGGTCTGAGACAGTTTGGGTGGGCAGCCTTCCCTTGCTTTGGCAGCTGCCGAGGAGGCAGCAAAGCTCTGCCTGCACTGCAGGTGAGAGCAGGCTGTCCTCCCCCCTGCTGCTCCTGCTGCTGAGCATTGATCCATTGATCTGTGCTCCTCTGAGTTCTTCACACTGTCCTAGTGCCTTTCTTGCAGCTTATAAGTGGCAGGATGCTCATTCCCAGGAGGTCACAGGTGAGAGCTTCTGCAGGTGAGCAGAACTGCAAAACATCACAGCTCCAGAACTTCAACCCCACAATTCCCCATCCCTGTTGCATGTCCCAGCACAGCCATTCTTACACTTTACCTACAACTTTTCCATGGGGGAAGGAGACTCCTAGTGTTGGTGAAGAAACACCAAAGGGCTGGTATTTGTGACTCCATCACTGTTTCATGGTCTGGGGACATTTCCTTGGCTGCACTGTCACCCTTGGCTGGTCCCTGTTCTGGCACTAGGGTTTTCTTTAATGACACTGGCACTCTTGCCTGTTTTGTTATATACATTCCAATTCCCAATTACTGACCTGACTGGATATTTGTGCACTGAATTCATTGTGCAGAGTATATAATCTATATGCCATGCAAACAGTGCAAGACCTTTTTAGAGTGGCCAAATGTTTTTTGAAAAAAATGTGCAAGAGAGAATAATAGAATTGGCAAAACGTAAAATTCAGAGCAATTTAATATCTGGCATAACAGAAGTTCATTCAATCTAAAGACAAGTTGGAGAAGGATTGAGAGCACGTGACAGTGGGTAACTCCAGCTCTTCCCTCTCATTACACTGTGCTGCTGAGCAGTGATGCCAAGGAACTGCACATCAAGGGGATGACAGCAGATATATTTCTGGGAAGATGAAAAACAATCAGCATCATCTGAAATCAACATCATCAGAAAATGGAAACAGCCCCCAATGATTTTCTGAGGAATCAGAGGAGGCTGGAGAACAACTGTATCTCTCTTGTAACAAAGAAAGAATTTTAGTTTATAAAATAAATTTTTCCTCCTGGACTCAATTGTTGTTTCTTTGGTGTTTGACACATTGACTGTTGCAGGTAAACCCCTTTGCTAGGAAGGTTTGCCAATTCCTGTTCTTCCCCTGTGTTAGCACTGGCATTAGCACTGCTAATTCTACAGGTTCCTGCATCCCCATCATCTGCAACTGGCTGCCCTGAGAGCTGTGGATGGGAGTTCTTCCTGCCAGTGTTTCAGTGGTGGAGAAGCCCAGAGCACATGCAGTGATTTAGATCCTCAGGGACCTGGGCACAGGGAGGAGGCCTCTGAGTTTTATTTCTCCCTGACTGTCCCATGGGCTGCTCGTGCTGTGGGAGGAGGTTGGAGGAAATGCTGCAGAAAGGCTTTTTAACAGCCACCAGGGAACTGGGAGGGACAGGGGCTGGGACTGGTGCTCTGGTAAAGGAACTGAGGCTTTCTGCAGCCTGGTGATTTCATGGCTCTGGAGCAGCCAAGGGGAGCAGCAGAGCTGTGATGGATGTGCAGCTTTGTGGATGGCTGCCCAGCCAAGACGTGTTTATCCATCCTGTACCCCAGCGTGCAGGACAAATTTTTCCACACACTCTCAAATGTTGACTGAATCTCCCTGCTGAGTCAGGGGATGGGACATGCAGAGGACATTAGCACCACTTTGGTTCAGGTGCTCCAACCCTCTTATTTGCCAGATGCTGCCTGGTTCCCTGCCCCACAAGTGTCTATGTATGAGAGAAGAAACTGCTCATCTCTTCCAAAACAAAAGCCTTTTGGCCATGGAAATGAGGCTGTTGTGCTGGCAGAGCCTAACACTTGCCTTGTTTTTGGCAGTTATCGTATAGAGGAGATCTTAGAAGGTGGGGAAGCAATAAAGCTGGCTCCCAGGTGTTTATGGGGATACTTGGCATGACTGACCAAGCTGAAGGTGTCTGAAAATTTAACGCGCTGCTGAATATCAAGAGCAGCCCTGATGCACTTGAAATGCATTAAATGAAAGACAGGCCTAGCATAAACTGTCCATGCCTGAAGTTTGATGTGTAAGAGGGCAGGAACTAAAAGAGAATCTCAAAAAGGAGAATATTGACACATGTCAGTGATGTTTCTCCAACAATGGATCTCCGAGGCTGGTGTTAAAATGGGACAGAAGGCATTAAGGGAGATCATTCACATAAATCCTGGCACTGGTCAGGGAACAGGACAGCAACTCCCTCTGAGCCAGGGAGCAAGGATGGCTGCAGGTCATGGCTGTGGGCATGTGCTGGAGAGTGAGGAATGAACTTCAGACCTGACCCTGGAGGGGATTTAGCTCTGGAGACTGAAGGGGGATTGATAAACCTGTTTCCAGTAGGAAACAAAAGTAAAGTGTTTGGAAGGCAGGCAGAAATCAGGACAAGATAACAAGGATTTGACTGAATTTTCTGGTCTGTGAACAAACAGGAACAGAGACAGTGTAAAATATAATCAGAGGTATTTCACTAGTTCAGACTATCCAGACCTGAATATTGGCTGGCTAACTGCAGAGTCTTCCAACTGATGAATTTGCAAGTTGCCTTAGGAAACTGTCTCAATAACTTTCCCTTGCAATAGAACATACATTTTCTTAACCATTATGGTGCAGTACTATTTTTTTGTGTTACATTAATGCCGTGGAGCTCCAGGCATGCAATAAAGTTTATCTGCATTAGTGCCCCATGAGTCTGAATGTCTGGAGACTCTAAAATAGAAGACAAGCCAGGAGGTGGAATGCTGTGCTGGAGATACCACAGAATATCCCTGTACCCAGAAAATCCTGGGTACCACAGAATAACCAAAGAGCATGCCAGGAAAGGTATTAAAAATAAATACAATGAAGAGAAGCACAGTAAAAAGAATTCAGGGAAAAAAGAAAATTAAAAAAAAATTCACAGAAAAGGGGAGAAACAAAATAGGAATGGTTAGAAAGTGGGAAGAAAAAAAAAGAAGTGAAAATATAAAAATAATCTGGTTTGAATCTGAGTTCTATGCAGTATGGATACTTAGGAACTCTTGTGTGCTGCACCATTGACAGCTATGCAAAAGATCCAACAAGGGCAGCTCATCTGTTCTTCTCTTACTCCTCTAATGAAGAGAGACACGCTGCCTGCTGCTCACTTTCAGCTTGGCTCTCTCCAAAGCTTTTCCTACTTTGCATTCTCCAATGTATTTCTGAAACTCTGGTTATTTTTTAAAAGAAAACACTTTGTTTTATTTTTAGCCTTTATATCCTCCTTGTTTCTTAGTAATAGCTAGAAAAGAATACTTCAAGAATTGTGATATGGAAGGGGAAGGGGGAGAGCTTCCCTGCTCTGAATCTGCTCACTTAATAGCTAAGGGGAAAGATATTTCTGAGCTCCCTTAGAAAATGTAATTATAGATTTAATTCTATAGTACTTGTTTTTTGTGGTGCTGTGGGAGTTGGCCAGCTTCATTCTGAGGCCACTTTCTATCACCTTTAAAAGGTTGTGCCCATTGGGGCTTCCCTGTGGATTAAAATAAAATAAAATAAAATAAAATTTTTTTTCCCACCTGAAAAAAGTCCAGGGAGAACTGGCTGTCAGTTGTAGTTCTTGCCCAAGAGATTGCTGGAGGATTGCTTCCTTCCCCAAGGAAGCCATTTCCATGTGCATGAAGGACACAAAGGTGACTGGGACCAGCTCAATTTGATTTACCAAAGTTCAATTTTGCTGTGCTGACCCAATTGCTTTCTGTGAGGAGGGGATGGGCTCTGAGAATGACTGGACAGAAGTGGCTGCTTTCCCCCTTGTCTTTAGCAAGTCCTTTCACATCTCCCACAGTGTCCTTGCAGCCAGAACAAGGGGGTGTGGCTGGATGGCTGAACAAAAAAATTACAGATAAACTGGATCAATTTGGCAGATTTGTGGATTACAGCCAATTGCAAAAAATTGGGGGAATAACTGATCACCTGTAGGACAGGACTGCCACTCAAACACTGGCTAGAAAGAAGCTTTGGAAGAGAGGTCCCGTGGAAAAGCAAACAGAACACAAATCAGCAGTGTGCTGTTGTAGTGATCTGGAGCACCCAACTTATAGGGAGAGGCTGAAGGTGTTTGGTTTACTCAGCCAGGAAACAGAAGGTAATGGGGAGATTCACTGAAGTCTCCCATGTCCTGCTGAGTGACTGACAGGAGAAACAGGCTCTTTGCAGAGACATACTGTGAAAATGGACAGCAGGAAGAAATTACAATATATTTTTTTTCAATATGTTCTTCATAATGAAAATGTTAAACGCTGGAACAGCTTGACAAGAAATGGCCTCAAGTTGTGCCAGGGGAGAATTAAATTGGATATTAGGAAAAATTTCTTCACTGAAAGGTTGGTCAGACATTGGAATAGCCTGCCCAGGGAAGTGGTGGAATCACCAACCCTGGAAATGTTCAGAAGGTGTGTGGGTCTATTGCTTGGGCATAGGGTTTAGTGATGAACACAGTGGTGCTGGATTGACACTCAGACTTGATCTTACAGGTCTTTTCTAACCTTAATAACTTTATGATTCTGTGATGATAAGGTTGGAGATTTTCAAGATCTGAATAACCTTGAACAATCTGACCTTACTTTGAAGACAGTTCTTTGAGAAGGAGTTTGGACTAGACCTCAGATATCCCTTCAGAAACAGTAGCTTTTCCTATGATTCCATTGTATGAAGGACTTTTATGGCATACTGACTACAAAATAAAACTCTGCCAGTGTTATCTAACACAGCCACTAGAGAGAGATGGGAAAATGAAGTGTTCTTGATTAGCATTTGTCATATCTGTGTGGTCAATGCACCTTTGGGGGACAAATCATAGAAACCTTGGCTGGAACAGACCTCCAGAGGGACTTAATCCAACATCCAACCTCAAGCAGAGCTGTTGCTGACGCCAAATCATGTCAACCACACATTGCTTGGTTGGATTTTGGGAACCTCAGAAACTGGAAATTCAACAGCTTCTCTCTGCAAGCCTGCACCACCAACCTAGTGAAAATGAGTTTCCTACTAACCTGCCTCAAACACCCAAGCTGCACTTTATGGCTATTGCTGAATGTTTTACCATCAGTCACTTTTACTGAGCTGAATTTGGCTCCATCCCTTTCAAAATCCTTCAGGTGATCTGCTATTAGATGCTTCTTCCAATTCCTTTTTCCAGGTTAAACAAACTCAACTCCCCCATCTTCTTCTTGACAGTATCCTCTAACTGCCTGACAACTTTGTTAGCACTTTGCAAGCATTTTTCCAATCACCTCTTGAAAGAGGGACCCAAAGCAGATTACAACATTGCAGGTGTGAATTTCCTATAAATAAGCAAGAGACGTTTACTGCTGTTGCAGCCAATTATTCAGTTTGAAAGACCCATGTGCAGAATTTTGTGTTGTTTCATTTCTGAATATAGTGAGATTTCTCTTGTTTCCCGGCTCAAGTTTATCAAGTTCCAAATAACTTGAAGTTTTACTGTCATTTGACATATTTCCACACACTGCATCCTCACCTGCAAATTTGCTGAAGATGCATTCTGTCTGATAATTCAGGCCAGTGATAAAGATGTGGAATAATATTGTCCCAGAATCACTCCCTATTGTACTCCACTTAGTGGTTGCCAGCTGGATGCTGAACTATTCATTACTGCCCTTTAAGCCTGATAATCCAACTAATATCCAGCCCATTTAAGCCCATTCATTCAGCCTGTATTTTTCTCAATCACAGAAAATGCTTTGCAATCACATGTCAAAAGCTTTACTCAAGATATTTTACCACCACTGCTTTTCATTAGAGCACTCACTCAGGGTGGTGGGATTCAGCTATAAACAGTGGTTGGATGGGGCTTGGATAATGCAGGATAAATTACTGATATCAGCCATCAGGACGGGGCTTTACAAAGGGCAGTTAAGGTCTCACTCCACAATCACAGATTATTCCCAGCCAATGTGACACAAACTGCCTCAGCCTGGGAAGTGGATTCTATGCATGAGCTTTTCCTCAGCCTTGGCTGAGCTGCCTGGCTCCAAACCAAGTCTGGGACTCTTGGGATCAGGGCGCAGTCAGAAGTGCACCTCCCATTCCCTGACTGCAGACTTTCCCCTCACTCCCTGTCAAGAATGGGCTGTGGTATCTCATCTATGGCTTAGCACACTTACCATTAGCTCTTCAAAAATTAGGTTGAACATGTTGTTTTGGCCACATTTTATAGAATGGACCTACTACTACTTCATAGTGTTGCCCCTTCATTTGCAACCACCACATGAGATCGAGTGCAAAGAGGAGGTTTCCTGTTAAACCAGATGTGTCTGTGTTAAATTGTTTTTCATGAGGAGCCAGGTTCCTCAGCTGGCCCAGGGTTGTGACAAGCACACCTCACACTCTTTCAGCACACTTTGACAACCCCCCTTCCTAACACCAAGGCCACAGCTGAAGAGGTCACAGACATGTTCACCCACCTGCTTATCAAGAATGCTCTGCTTCCTTTGGGTGAAAGGTAAGTGATGTGTTCCTGAGCTGTACAAAACTGTAACTGGCTGAAGTTGGATGATGTTCATTTCAAAGCAAAATTCCCTCAAATTAATGTAATGTCCCAAAAGACTGCATCAGCAATCCTACTTCTGCATTTGTGCAGAGAAAATACAGCAAGGTCACTGCTTCTCACTGCTTCTCAGCCCTCTTAATTAAAAATCAGACCTCATGATAGACGATTGTCCCTCAGGCCCAAGGATTTGCTTATCTCTTGCGAGCTCGGTAGCCAGAACCAACTTTATCCAGAAATGGGATGAGAAGAACTGAAGAGAAAGACTCCCCATCCGTGGTAAGCCTTGTACTAAGCCTCACAAAAGTAAAAAGATGTCTGCAAGATGATTTTTAGCATAGTGCAGGAAGAACAACAGTGTGTGGCATCCTAACAGCACCAAAGCATCCGATCATGAGTGGCCTGAGCCCCAAGTGAGGCCAGAGACTCCCACCAGCTTTTCAATTCACTAATGCTTGCAGAAATATTAAGTGAGCAGCACGTAGAGTCAGCTGAGCCCAGAAACTAATAAACTTGCCCAAGCAAGTGGAGGTCTCTGTATTTTACTGCCAGCTGCACCGTGCTTCAGCTATGTGAAAGATAATATAGTCCACCGGGATCCATGAAACTGTGTTAGCACATCAGTAACATACTTGAGGATACACTCGTTTCCTCTCTTGTGTGCACTTTTACACTTGTAAATAGTTCCCTTGGTACTACAACTCCTTTCCTGGCCTGCCATAAGATACACATCAGTATGGCAGAAAAAATCAGGTCACAGTAAAGAAGTCTGAGAAAAGCAAGTTAAAACTTTCTACAGCCCCTGCTTATTTAGCTGCCATCCTTCAGTCAATACCGAATCTCTTCGGGATCCTAATGACGTTGTCTTTTCATTTGTCTTTGTGTACAGAGAATGTTAATAGAGAGATCACTATCTGTATTTATTTCTACAATAATAGATATTCAAATTCATTATGTACATGCATACCAAAGTTATGATGGGGTGTAGCTATTTTCTCTCTCAACATGGCAAAGAGAGCTGTTTAATGAGGCTATATTGCAGAGAAGGAGCAAAGAAAATGTGATAAAATTATATGGGGATTGGACCAATTAATCCATAACTCTCACTAATGTGATTTGCATGGGCAAGGAATATGCAGTTTGCCTTATAATATTTTCTTGAGACACCTAGGATCATTTATATCCTCCTTTTCTATTCAAAACAAAGGGAATAACTGTACATTTTCAAGGAGAAAGCTTAACACACAAGTTTCCTTTGCAATTTCTTCTTGTGAACCAAATGTAAAATGGCTGCCAGATGCTCTGGTTATGGCTGTTAGAGATTTATGGCTTCAGCCCACAGGCAGTGAATAGAATAAGCAGCTAAATTTAAAGACAATTTTATCAGTATAAACACAGAGACATGAAAAAAGGAAGACTTATTATATGCAAGGAATAAACTTCAAGGGGAAAAGACCACTGGGACCTCAAGCAGGAAACTATGAGAGCAAATGGCCTCTTTCAAGTACAACAATCAAAATTGTAGCATTAAAATGCAAAGCCAGAGATGCAGTTTAAGGTGATGTGGCTGTCATCCTTTATGGAAGCCCACTTGGCACAGCCCACTTGGCAAATGGCCTGGACAATCATCCCTGTTTGCCTCGAGTGTCAGAGCACACAGGGACCATGGATAAAACACACAAACTGGAGGTCAATGTGCCCCAAATTCATCATATTATAAAAGAAGATGACCATCTGCCATATGAAACAATAACTGGTGAGTTATAAAAGGATTTCTGAAATGAAGAGTCATCCCAAATAGAACTAAAGGAGTGGAATGAAAATTTGTATTGTAGTAGAGAGATATTGAAGGGAGAGGAGTAGCAGAGTGGGCCCAGTTTGGGTCTGCCAGAAGTTGCCCTGTGGCATCACAAGCCTGCCCAGGCTGGGCCAAACATCCCCCCTGGGATGCTGCAGGGATCTGGTACCCAGCCAGAGGGGGACAGCAGAGTTAGAAATCTGTAGGAGTTAACATCTGTAAGTATCCAGTCCTGTGATCATCTGTCTCATGACTGGTCCTGACTCTGAGCAGACAGTTCACCATTTGTCAGGTAATCATGTGTTGATAAAAAATGAATAAACTGTTTCTATTCTGATTTAGCTTAAACACCTAAGTAGGTTTTTCCCCTGCAACACCCTCTCTCATAATCTGTGACTTCTGTCATCCTGGAGTACCTTCAAACAAGCCCAAGTCATCTATCCCCCATCAAGTTTTAGGTTCTGTGTTCTGGCAGATAAATAATGCATAGGCTCCACATTTCTGGAGCTAAATTGGCCTCCAGTGGAGAAAACTATTTGCCTATAGCATGTGCTTACAGACTAATTTTGTTATGTTTTCCACAAACTCTTCCTTTTGCAAGCTATACTCCCCTTTCCCAAAACCAAAGTCACAAGGGCTCCCAGAAGGATGATCTCTCAGGAAAAAAAAAAAACAGAAAAGCAGCCAAACCTCTTGTCACTATTGTCTCACAAAACTCTTTGATTTCCTATTCTTCCTCCTCCTGAGATATGTTATTTCAGCTTAAATATAACTGTAGCAGTGTGAAAGTCTCTCACACTTTCTTCATTGAATTTCATCCCTTCAAGATTCTGTTCCACGGGAAAAAGTTGTTTTTAGGAGTCAGGATCTTACGTTTTTTCAGAATTTACTTTTGATGACCTTGGCAAGCTGGAACAGAGCAACGTTACAACCAATGCACACTGCAAGAAATATTATACAAATAAAATACAAATTAATTAATATTATAAAATATAATATTATAAAAATTAATATTATACAAATATTAATACAAAGCACTAACACTGATTTACACTTTTAATTGAATGCCACAAATAGACCTACACTGGGTGAAGAAATATGGCCAGTAGAAGCTCTCATTTTATTTGCTTTCCTCTTTTAATTGTGACTTTGTCTCTCTGTATGTAGAGACAGTTGTTAATTTCCTGGACCACTGTCACTCAGAAACATTTAGGACAACCTGTCTCCCCTGATCACACATTAGCAGGTATGATTTTTCCCTGATTAGCCTTCTGGTCTGTGCATAATTAAAACTGGAAATATTAACAAAGCCAGATTGAGAATTATGATTGATTATAATTTCCTCTTGAAAAGCCATTTGGGAGAAATCATCCCATATTTTTACTTTCTTCTCATAAATTTTAGTTTTCTATGTCTGTAACTGTTATATTTTCATTCTCCTAGTTTTTCAATAAAAGCTATAAATATGGTAATTCTGGGTGATAGTTGTCTTTAATAAAGTCGAAGTTAGGAAAGCAAACAACTTTGATTCTAAAATTTTTGAGATGTTTTCACTATGATAAACAATTATGTATTCTTGGGCTGTTTTCCCTATAAAATATTTGCTACATATCTAAGCTTACTGAAAGCTGGCTTGGAGACAGCACAAAGTCAAACCATCCAAAATAAAGGCATGTCCTTGGCTGCTTTGTTGCCGTGGTTGAATTTAAGGCCAGATTGGATTATCTTTCCTAGGATGGAAAATTGCCTTTTGTTTCCCCAGGGGAATTTTGCATCAGATAACAGGAGAAAAAGAAAATCTTCATGGAAAAAGTTGACAAACACTGGATCAGTCTGCCCAGGGGAGTGATGGAGTCACCACCCTCAGAAATGTTCAGAAAACGCAGAAATGGAACTTGAGAACATGGTTCAGTGGTGAGTATGGTGGTGGTAGATTCACAGCTGGATCTGGTAATCTTAGAGGTCTTTTCTGGTATTAATGATTCTATGTCTCTGTGATAAGAAATGTGGATACCCTTAGAGTCCATAAGGACTCAGAAACCAGTACAAAGAGCCCAAGTATTGTATTTTGTCATTACTTTCAACTTGGGTAAGAAAATTAGGTGAGGAAAGTTTATTTTATCACTAATAATTACCACTCAAGGCAAAATGACCAGGTACTGGCTACAAGCTTAGTAATATCTTTGTTTATCTTCTGCCTTGCTTACTTTTGAAAAAAAAAAAAAAACATTTCAACTAACTTTTTAAAATTTGAATTCCTCTGTCCTAGCTGGGCTGTGCAGCACAGAGGGACACTGGTGCAGATGTGCTTGTTCAGGGTGACAGAGCCAGGGCAGGTGCATCTCACACTCTGTCAGGGATGCTCAGTGACAGGAGATGCCTCTGCTCTTGGAGCATCATTTAAACTAATAACATCAGCAACGGGCCCAACAGAACAAGAATATTCAGAAGCAGACTTCAGATTTCTAAGTAAAAAAATTATTTAATCCTCTCTTTCTCCTTGAGATTAAGTGGAGATTTCCCCATCTGCCTGCTAACCTGTAGAGTAAATCCCTTGTTTAACACTTAAATGGATGCTTAGTCTCAATTATCTTAAATATGGCTGAAAGCATAAAATATCTGAACATAAGCAGAAATCATGCTGAAGGAATTGTCTTTCAGCATGAATACAAACTCTTGCTGGAGTGTTACAAGCATGGGTCATGAGGCTCTGGGGGTACAATGAACACTTGATGAGGTTCTTCAGGAAATTGTGTTTTTTTAATAATATCTTCATATTTAACTCAGCCAGCCTTTGCTTTGCCCAGCCTGCTTTGCCTATTTCTAATGGTGCTGTCTGGAATTTCGCAAAGTGAAGGAACAGCTGTGCCATTCCAGCTTCTCCCTGCTGTCCTCACCTTTGTTTGACCCTGTCTTAGGCTGGCACTGTACAGAGTGCACAGGAGCAGAGAAAGGGGGCAGGAAATCTGTGGTGGGAGCTCAAATGAGATGCTCCAGTTCCAACTCCCTGCCATGGGCAGGGACACCTTCCTCCATCCCAGGCTGCTCAGAGCCCCATCCAACCTGGCCTTGGACACTTCCAGGGATTGAGAATCCACATGTTCTCTGGACAACCTGTTCCTGGGTCTCACCATCCTCACAGTGAAGAATTTCTTCCTAACAGCCAATCTAAACCTGCTCTCTTTCTGTTTGAAGCCATTGCCCCTTGTCCTGTCACTCCAGGTCCTTGTAAAAAGTCCCTCTCCATCTTTCTTGTCAGCTCTCTTCAGGTACCAGAAGGCCACAATTAGGTCACCCTGAAGCTTCTCTTCTCCACCCTGAACAATCCCAATTCTCCCAGCCTTTCCTCATGGGAGAGGTGCTCCAGCCCTCTGATCATCCTGGTGTCCCTCCTCTGGCCTCGCTCCAACATGTCCATGTCCCCCCTCTGCTGGGACCCCAGTGCTGGATACAATTATCAGGCACTCCACAGAAGGAGAGTCTCTGAACCCATCCAATAACAACTCAATTACAAAGGAACTGGAGCTGTTGACACTCACTTTGCAATGCCCACAAAATGTTAACAAGGAGAGGAGAATGAAAACAATAAACAACACTTGTAAGTTTGCTAGACAAATATTTTCCCTTACAGGTGGCTTAATACTTGGGAAAGCTCACAAATAGAATTGAGCAGGGAACAAAGTAGATTAACTTCCACAAGGAAGTTCAGTTGCTGAGTTGTTATTGTTCTGGTTAGGAAAAAAGCTTTACTATTTTTTTCTGTGTAAGATCCATGTAGAGTTTGTTAAATTTCATTGTTGCATGTTTATTAACTCATTTTATGTTGCAAATTATTTTCAAATAACTTGAATAGATGGGAAATTTAAAATATTTTTACACAATTTTACCCCTAAAATACCAAAAGAAATAATTTTAAGGATATTGTAAATGTTTCCCTTTATACAGAATGGATACAATGCTTGTTTTCACTGCAACTTAATTCCTTAACCAAATATGAACAGATTGTCCAGAGAAGTTGCAGATACCCTATCCCCTGAAATGTCCAAGCCCAGGTTGGACAGGGCTTGGAACAACCTGGGATAGTGGAAGGTGTCCCTGCCCATGGCAGGGAGTTGGAACTGAATCATCTTTAAGGTCCCTTGCAACTCAAGCCCTGCTATGATTACCTTCCCTCCAAATGCCAACCCTTCCTGCACAATTAAGCTGTGAGAACTGAGGTAAATTCAGATGATTTCTGGAATTATTGCAAAGCACCTACTGACTCTGCAAAAGCAAGTTTAACCAGCCTACAGATACACTGAGATTCGTGAAAGCAATGGTGCAGTCCCAAGAGGTGAATATGCTGATTAGGGCATGAATGGTTCTGGACTTCACAGTAAATTTTACTGGATGAAATGAAGATTTTTGAAAGGAAAAAAAAAAAAAAAGGGAATCAGATCAGCTGGAATGTAATATTTTTGGATTGTTAAACGTCAATATAGATATCACACTGGGTATTAGTAGTCAAGTGTTAAAACAGCTTTGTCTTCACTGTTGGACACTGTGGTTTTGCAAGACAGGTGAGTCTCACAAACACACAGAGACTGAAAATGGTAAAGGGGAGAAAAATGCACCCTGAGCTCATTGAGCACTGCTCATTTTTAGTTGGTATCTAATATTATTCTCCTCCATCCATGGGTCTAATTTGGTCTTAATATAAACAGCCATAGCTCCTGCTGAATTTGACCTTTAAGTGAAATGATAAGAGGAGATAAAGGCCAGACTTGCAAGGTTACAGAATCTAGTGATGCCCCATTACACTCCAATTAAAAAGTGCTAAAAGTGACATTTGTAATCATTTGAGAATGAATGAAAATAGGGGTGAGATGCATGTTTTTGTAAGACTTTTTTTTTTCCTTGGCTATGAAAAAGGAGATGTTTGAAATAAAATTACTTATTTGAAGATACTGAAAATTAGATTCCATGACTGGTTTTTTATTTGATTGTTTGTTTGGGTTTTTTGCATGTGGAATGAAAGAGGGGAGAGAAGAAACCCCCTATAATCAGTGAGTTGAAAAACTGGACTGCTGCACAAAGTGCAAGACATTTAATCTAGTCAATTTTATAATCCAATATAGCAATTCACAAGCCACAGAGTTCCCCAAAAGATGTTCAAAATGCAAATTGCACTGATTTTATTTAATCTAATACTTTGGATACCTGAGGGATTTTCTTCATCCCAGTGCTTTCCAATCTTTGATTATGCACTGTACTCAGGCAGGACAGCAAAAATTCTCCCACCAACACCAAGGAAAAGTCACATATAAGGTCTGGCTTGTATTTTTCTATACAATCCTCCTCAGCTCCTGTTTCTCCTGTGTTTCTGAGTGCCTATCTCCACAATCTCCAACCTGTGGACTGTGGCCTTCTAGTACTTTTCCTTGGGTCCTAAAAACCAAAAATTATCAAAGCCACAGCTCCACACATGGCATAGGCAGGAGACATAATTTGTTAAATTTTACATGCTGACAATCATAAATCAAAGGACATCAAAGAGTTCATATTAAGCTACAATTCAATAATTTGTTTGATGTATTTTTTCTTCTTAATTTTACAATTATGTAGCCCTCAGCTCCGTGGCCCAGACCTCAAGTAATGCCCTCCATCTTCTTACTGTTGTGGTACAGCTGAAAATCTCCCCAGTTTGCTGCCATCCCATGGCTGATCCTGGAGCTGAGCTGCCCCTGGGATCTGCCACCCCTTCCAAACACAGGGAGAAGTTTGCTCAGCTACATCAGCAGCAGGGGCAGCTGAAGCAGGTGATTTTGTGATTGGGACCTCTCCCTCCCTCCATGTGAGCAGCAAACCAGGGAGTGCTGCCAGCACATGGCTGGGAAAGGAAGGTGCAGATCAGAGACTGTTCCAGCTTTGGAGGACGAGTGTGGCTGTTCCCAAAGGCGGATCTGAAACCCTGGCTGTCCTTCACTCCCTCTGCAGCCCCCTCACTGCAGAGTCCTTCCCAGGGTTGCCAGGCTCAGTGGCTGTGGCTTTACTGACTGGTTCTAACAAAGGAACCCCTACTAACTAAGCTTGAGCCAGACCAGGAGTACATTCTCTGCAGCACAAAAGGAAGGCCAAGCAAAATACTTCAGCTGAACAACCTGATGTTCTTAACTCCTAAAGGTTCAGCTTCTGGGTCTGCTCCCCCAGTCCTGGAGTCCAAGATAAGTCTTTCTTTTACTTTGAGAATTAATAGGGCTGAAGTAAGTAATTATTGAAAATTCTCTCCCTCAGGAGATCAAAGTGCTCCAGTAATTTGAAATTGGCTTGAGGAGTGACATCAGTATTAAATGCAAGCTCATCTCCACAGTGCTCAAGACTTTCTCTAGCCAAGATACTCGATGGAAAATGAAGAAAAACATAGAAAAAAGAATGAAATTAAAACCAAGCCCATCTTTGGAGACTACTGACTCACAGAGGCTCAGAATGAGGACAGTTAAGAGGTGATAAAGTCCAGCTCCAGGGATGGACAGATCAACTGCAACTGGGAATAAGGTGCTGGTAAACTGGGAGCCAAAAGAGAAAATCTATTTTCTAAAAGAATAAGAATATTTTCTATGGATATGTACAGATTCTTTGAGTATTGTACTCTCATTATAGAGAGAAATAATGTCAGCCCAGTACAGAATTTGTACGAATATTAATTTGTTTCACAAGTTTAAAAGTAATTGGACCTTGGTATGGAAAAACTCAGTCCCTGTCAACAATGATAATTTCAAGATATATCTATTCTGCAATAACATCTCATGGCTGAAATTTGGCCATAATTGTTTGCTTTCCATAAAGTGAGAGAAACATAGAGCACTGTCCCATGCTCAGAGTGTCCCAAGGTTTCTGACAGGAAAGCTTGGGACTAGAACTATCAGAAAGAAAAAAGCAACTAGGCTGAGCAGGAAAGTAGCCTCTGGTTTGAAGGGAAATTATGGAGAATAGATTGGGACAGTGTTCACTGGGGGCATTGCACAACGTTTTAGAAAGAAAAATAAGGTGTGAATGGGATGACATGGAGAACAAAAAAATAGAAAGGCTCACATCTTCAAAAAAGGCAAGGGAGTGAAGGAAATACCTACAGATGTTAGTCTTTGAAAAAACAGGAGCACTGCTGCATATCCAGCCTCAGGCCAAGTCAACATGGTTGAAGTATTGTTTGAGATCCTCTGATCTCAAATGAGATCTGTCTCTCAATGCCTCTTATGAGGCATTGCTGAAATTATTTTATATATACAAAATACAAAACAACCCAATATTTCATAACATCAAGAATCACAGAATGGTTTGGGTGAGAGAGACCTTCAACAACATCTAATTTCCAACCCCCTGCCATTGGCAAGGACACGTTCCACTAGAGCAGGTTACTCCAAGCCCCTTCTGACCTGGCCTTGAACACTTCCAGGAATTTGGCATCTGCAGTTTCTCTGGGCAACCTGTGCCATTGCCTCCCCTCCCTCATAATTAAAAATTCTTATTTTTAGTGGGACTTATAGTAGGAAACTTCGCAATATCCTCCAACAGAACCTTCCAAGGTGAGAGCAGCACAGTTATGTGTGCTGACTGAGGAGGGGAAAGACTGTCATGTAATAAAAGCTGAGATATGGTGCTTATAATTGTTGCCTAATTTTAATACAGACTTCCTTAGGTGCCCACAGTGCAGCTCCACTGAGCATAGGTGTCTGAGATGTCTGAGATGAATGTGAGGGTGACACCCCAAAATGCATAGGTCTCCTGTAGGCTGAATGCTGCATCTGCCAAAAGTGTCTGGTTATCTTTGGATGCCCCAGTGCATCTCAAAGGGCATGAAATTCCTTTGTGACTGTGACTGAATTGAGCCCTGATGTGACTTGAGAGATGGGTCTAGGATTTGAAGGACTTTCTTTTCTGGAATGGGATATCTAGCGAGTTTGATGGGCTCTGTGGGCAGGGTTCAGTCTCAAGTTCAGACAACACAATACAAGAGTCTGCATGGAAATGTCTACATGGAAACCAAGGGTCTAAGTAAGCAGAGAGGGTAAGAGCAGCAGAGTTTGGAGGGTAATTCAGCCAATCAGGTGCCTAGTTTAGAGAAATTTGAGTCACTGTTCCCAAAATGAAGAGTGGTGGACATGTGTTTATATATCATACCTTTGGTTTTGGCAAAGTTGTTTCCCCTAGAGAATCTTTCTGCTTTTCTTTCTTTTTAGGGAAATCGTTTTTTCTATCCACCTCTACAGAAAGAGTTGTTTATTTGAGGTTTTTTGTTTTTTTAATGGGTGAACAGATGTTGGTGGGAGTGTCTCAAACATACACTTGAAAATGCTACACTTGAAAATGAAGTCTGAAAAGGCAAAGAATTTTTAATAATTTTGGAAAAAGAAAAGACCTAGCTGCACAAGGAAAACCTTGTAAGATGCTGTGAGGACAAATACTGCTGCAAAGCTGGAAGGAGGCCAGAACACAGTAAGTCAGAAAGACAGAAGAGAAAGTAAATGAGGGAGTGAAAAAATAAGGCACAGAGAAGACAGTTGATAAAAACACAGAAAAACAGGCAAAGTACAAACACAGACTTGAGAAAAGATGTAGAAACTGCAGAAGACACATACAAGCATGGTGAGAAAAAGAGCAAACTCCAAATCTGGTGTGCTGTAGCACCAACTGGTTGAATGGGATGCTGAAGGAGAGGGCAGATTAAACAAAATTCTACTTTTGATAGTAAAACTGTCTTAAAAATACATGCCTTCTCCTTCTGCTCCCACACATATCACACATTTCCACCTCCTCGGCTACACTTCTTGGAGAACTTCATTCTGTTTCCCTGCTCATTTCAAAGGGCTGTATTTCACTTCTATGCACCTTGTGTTCCTGTGTTTTGGTTACAGAGCAGCCTCATGAAGGGTGATAGCATGACAACCTTGACCTGCAGAGCAGGAGAGGAAGAAAACCACTGCCTGTGCAGAAGGTCAGGGACTGTGGTAGTTGCTATGGCTTTGCCATCACAGGCAACAGATCCAAAAATACTTCCTGACACAGCAACTCTTTGGTTACCCTCTTCTGTTTCTCTTTTCCCAAAGCTGTTCCCACTGGGGAAAAGCTTGTGATCCCAAAATCTGGGCTAACTCTGGCTCCCCACAGCAGCTTTCATTGTAATGAATGCCAGGTCAATAGACATGGTCATTCCAGAAAACTAAAATAATGAAATTTAATTTTAAATGTTTGTTTGTTTTAATCTTGCCTTACCAGGTATACTGTTGGTAAGAATGCCACAGAGAACAGGAGTGCATCTAGAACAGCTGCTGTCTGAAGGGATGTGATTTCAGCCACTGTGTGCTCTTCTCAGATGTGGCCAAAGACACATTAAAAAAGGCTTTATCATGGTACTGTACATGCTGAAATCTTAATGCTGCGGCCACAGTCTGGCAGATCCCAGCCCTAGGGAGTTCTTATTATATGTTGTTCTCCAGAGGACAATGTCCAGGGCCATCAGTGTCACCAGTAAAAGGATAAAAGGAGGACAGATGCTCCCCTTGTAATTGCAGCCATTACTCTGTAGCCTGCAGCTCAGAAACCACTGGTACATGACATTCCCATGTATTTAGTGAGGCACAATTCAGAACAGGGTTAATTCAAGTGCTGCCCACCAACAGAAGCTTGGCAATGACCATGTTTTAGGAAAGCTGTTGGTTGTGGAATACCAAGAAAATGAAGGCAGCAGCATAAGGGACAACACCTTGAGAAGGGGCTGCAACAAGATGAATGAGTAAATAAGGTGGTATCAGTCTTGATCACATTTTGATTTTGGTTTTCTTCATGAAACAGGATGAATGTTCAAGGTTCTGTTGAAATGTGAGGATGCTAATGATGTCAGAGTTCAAGGAGTGTCCAGACAGTGCTTTTAGTGACATAGTTTAGTTTTAAGTAGTCCTGTATGGATCAGGGATTTGAACTTGATGATTCTTGGGTCCCCTCCGGCTTGACATACTCCAAATCCTTGCAGTCTTACTAATGATGCCAATGATCAGAATGCACTGAGAAGTTCTCTCCCTTGAGACAGTAAAACTTTTAATGCCTTTCTGTCTTCCTAGTGTCAAGGCTTTTACAGGGTTTGGCCTCTGCAAAATGCCCCATCAAAGAGCAATCCAGGATAAGTGATGAAACACAGGGAGCAGGGTTAATATTGCACTGAGAAGCAGTGTATGTGTTTTACAGAAACAGATGGCATGTAGAAGTATCTGTCAGGTCATTTTGACCCAGATGAGTGTGATGTCTCACAAAGCAAATAAACTGAAAGTATTGCTTGCTTCTTATTGCCTACACTTAATTATATCATTAGAGCTGGTGCCATAATTAGAGCAGAGACCAGCTCTGCACCAGCCCTGGAGCTCACATTGCAAAAGCAGATGAAGCTTCTCAAGAGAGTTGTGCTGATCAGGGCATGAAGGTTCCAAGAGCAGAAGTTCAGCCAGAAAACAAGAAAAATATAAGGGGAAGGGAAACAAAGGCATAAATGTTTGGATGAACTGGGAGAGTAGCAGAGATTAAAACAAGTGCTGAAGCTTGATGACATATGACAGAAAATCAAAGCTTTGTTGGTTGTCTGTGGTAGCACACTTATATCAGTGGACAATTTTGTCCTTCTGTGTCCTCCTACAAGTACAAACACCTATTTCATTCATAAGAGGAATTAAACAGTCTATGAAAGTTGAAAGAGCTAAAGTAAGCAGTCATGGAAAGGAACAACTGCTACAACTTTGAGCATCTGCTGCTTTTTGGGTTGGGTTTGTTTGGGTTTTTTTTGTTGCTTTTGTTTGTTTGTTTGTTTGTTTGCTTGCCTTTTTGTTTTGCTCTGTTTTCGTTTTTTATTTTAAGACACTGCTGTGAATTGGAGGACAAAGGGGCATTTTTGATGTTTCTGGAATTCTTTCTTGAAGCAGTGCTTTGAAATATTTGTCATGACTGAGAAAACACTCAAAGCAGAATATTCGGGCACGGCTCTTAGGATCTTCAGGATCCACGAGGGTGTCTGGTGTTGCACATGATTACAGTGTCCTTTGTTTATCACTGAAAGCAGGTCATTATTTATCCTCCATGTGCTGGAGTCAGACTTTGTGCACCAAGTGTCCAAGTACTGAGGGGAAATGCACACACCTGTAAATGTCTTGCATGTTTTACTTCTTTGGGACATACCACGTCTGCCAA